>OZ012741.1:467533585-467558584 GCA_963859935.3 Lathyrus sativus | reverse complement strand
AAAGTCTTGAAACTTGACATGGGGGTTCTTATACACATATAAGATGTTATGAAGCTCACTTGAAGTCTTGGAAGTCCATTTAGCCTGATTAAAGTCAAAACCCTAGTTTTGGATGCACTGCTTAGGAGGTGCATTGTCTGAGGGAATTGTCAACTCTTTCTGACCAATTGTGAACTTTGTGAACCTTGTGAATCTTCATAAGATATCTTGTGATACTCATGGGAGGTATTGTGAAGCTTGTGAACCTTGTGAACATCATGAAGTGGCTTTGTAGACCTCATGACCCTTAGGAAAGCTTTGTAAACATTGTGAATCTTGTGAACCTTGTGAACCTTCAAGAAGCAACCTATGGACTTCATGAACCTCATGAAAGGTCTTGTAGATGTTTGAGAAGTTTGTGAACCTTGTGAACCTTCAGGAAGCAACCTATGGACTTCATGAACCTCATGAAAGGTATTGAAAGCACTGTGGGACTTGTGAACCTTGTGAACCTTCATAAAGTAGCTTGTGGACTTTATGAACTTCATGAAAGGTTATGCAAGTTGTTGGAGAACTTGTGAACCTTGTGAACCTTCTTAGAACATAAAGTCTTGTATTGTGAGGGCAAATTTTGGGGTGCAACAACTAGCTACGAAGAAACAGCATCTGGAAGAGGCATATCGGAGGATATCTAAGTTCGATCAGCATTGGAAGACCTCCATGGCCACCAGGAAGGAGCGAGAGAGGACAAACTAATGCTGCAGATTTCTAAGCTGGAAACCGAAGTCAAGGACAGTGAGCGGAGGTTTGATGAAGAGACCGCCCGCAGGTACGTCCGCTGAAGCCCGTCTCAACAAAGCTCTTGCTAACTTGAAGGAGCATAAGCTGATGTTTGAGTCTAAGAAGCGGAAGCTGGAGGATTGCTTTGGCGAAGGAGCTTGGGGAGAGTTCAGTTCAGGGGCTCCAGCATACCATCAAGGCAGAGGGAACTACTCGTCGAGGGGTTGCTCACTTTGCCCGATCACCTAGAGACGAAGGAGTTATTAGCAGAGTATCGTGCCCGTGGCCATACTTGACTAGTTGTATTCCCTGTTGTTTTAATCTTTGATGTATGCTGACCATCACCAGACTTGTTGGCTGAGGTCATGCTGTTGATCTGTTTGTACTCGCTGATACTGTGTACTGCCTTGACAGGCCTTTCCATATATATATGAGATTGATGTTTCCATGATTGGGCTCGGATTTCTTCTTCCTCTTATTATTATCAGCACCGTCACTAAGGCACTAGGATCGGGGGAAAATCTCCCACGCACACAGACACACGCATGCATCTGCATGAAGCACATTTGCATGGTGTATATCTTATTGCTTTTCCTAACCTTTATTGTTGACAGGTTTTTCAGGTTCTGAGCTGTCTCCGGTCTCCAGGATTGATCAAAGACTCATCCACCGCTACTCAACTCGCGCTAATCAGACAAGGATAATGGACACAGGTGCAGTCAGATGTTCAAGAGCTCCGTGAACGGATGGATCGTTTCATGGAACTGATGCAGGTGGTCGCTAATGGTCAGGACCAGCTTCGCACTTTGGTTCAACCTCTGATCTCCAGGGTTGACAGTAATGGCATACTTCATGGAGGGGCCGTGCCCCACTCCTCCTCCAGTGGATGCTCCACAGAATGTTGTTCCTGTTGCCGGGGGCAACGGCAGTGCTAACGGCAATCTGATGACTAATCTCGGACTCAATGCGGCAGGCGTCGGCAATGGCAGTCTGGGAGCCAATGTTAACGTAGGGCCGGTCAAACGGCAATGCTGGTGCAGGAAATCTGTTGGTGCCTCAACCGTGGCTGGAGGACCATCAGGATGACATATTCTCTCAGAGAGGTGTAGAAGCAGAGTTGAACGCTGAAGCTCGACTCAGGTTCAAAGCGCTGGAAGACAAGATGAGGAACATTGAAAATCAGAACACATTGGGCGTTGACATGTCCAAGCTCGGGTTGATTGCTGACTTCAAGGTACCTCATAAGTTCAAGGTGCCTACCTTTGAGAAGTATAAGGGGTACTACTTGCCCCCCGCGTCCACCTTCGATCTTATTATAGAAAGATGTCCGCCTATTCTGACGATGAGAAGTTGCTGATGCACTTCTTCCAGGATAGTCTTTCTGGTCCATCACTCGAATGGTATATGGGTTTGGAGCCCGCTACTGGTGCGCACCTGGAAAGACCTCGCTGAAGCGTTCGTCCTCCACTATCAATACAATAGCGACTTGGCCCCCAACCGAGTTCAGCTTCAGAATCTCGTACAGCGGAACAATGAAAGCTTCAAAGAGTACGCCCAGCGGTGGCGTGAATTGGCTGCTCGGGTTCAACCGCCGATGGTTGAGCGTGAGCTAGTGCAAATGTTCGTGGCTACCCTTCCTGGAATCTACTACGAAAAGCTGGTCAGTGGCATGTCCGGAACATTCTCGGCTCTCATCACTATGGGCGAGCATGTTGAGAACGGTATAAAGATCGGAAAAATTTAGGGCGAATCATCCTCAGCTGGAGGAGGTGGTAAGAAACCTTACGCTGGCAAGCGTTGAGAGGGAGATGCAAGTGCCGTCACTAATGCTCGGAGAAAGGGCAAGGGCTCTCAGCCTCAGATTGCTAGCATAAATATCCCAGCTGCTCCACCGCAGCCGCAGCAGCAGCCTCAACAGCAGAATCAGCAGGGGTATAGAAGATATCAGAATCGGGCTCCTATGACAAATCGTCATTTTGAAACTCCACCTATGTCGTATGCACAGCTTCTGCAAACGTTGCTTCAGCTTCAGTTAGTGCAAAAGAGGACAATGGCTCCCTTAACAGGGGCACCACCACCGGGGTATGACGCCAATGTTACTTGTGATTTCCATACTGGGGCACCAGGCCATACGATTGAGAATTGCAAAGCTTTTAAGCACAAAGTGCAGGACTTGGTGGACGCCAAGGTTATTAACTTTTCTGATAGTGTGCCCAACGTTACCAAAAACCCTATGCCTCATCATAAGGGGGGCGGAGTGAATGCCGTTATCACTGAGGAGAGTGCGGACTTGCTAACTGATGTCAAAGACTTGAGGACGCCGCTTAGCTTTGTCAAGGCTAAGTTGCTGAAGAAGGGCTTCTTCCCTGGATGTGGAGAGTTATGTATGGCTTGTGCTACACTTCCTGATGGGTGTGAGCAGCTGGTCGAAGGTATCCAAAGTCTGATGTCTGAGGGTATTTTGCAGTTCAGCCGGAGCGTTGAAAGTGCATCAGGGGAAGTCGTGCTGAAGCAGGCAGATGAAGTTGCTACCATCACTATTCCTCGTCACCCCTATTACTATTTCTGCGCCCCCGACCGCCTACAATCACTATCACCAGGGCCGGGCCAATCCCATTCGAAAGCACTAACGCCGTCCCATGGCAATACGGCGCTGAAGTTTATTGCAATGGTCAGAAGATAGAGCTTGAGCCGTACGAATCGACTGTGCAGAATCTCGCCGGAGTCAGTGGCATTACTCGAAGCGGTAGGGTGTTCGCGCCGGCGGAGGTTGCAGCAGAGAAAGTGGTCCGAACTGACGCTGTGTGATAAGGGTAAAGGCAAAGCTGTCGAAGGGGTCCCTTCTGGGGCAGAAAAAGATTTGCTAGTTAAAGATGCTGAAGAATTCATGCGGTTAATCAAGAAGAGCGACTACAAGATTGTAGATCATCTTCATCAGACTCCGTCAAAGATCTCTATTCTTAACTTGTTGCTGTATTCTGAAGCGCACCGCAACGCGTTACTGAAGGTATTGAACGCTGCATATGTGCCGCAGGAGATATCAGTAAATCAGCTGGAAGAGGTGGTGGCCCATGTCAATGCTGGTAATGGGCTGGGATTCACAGATCTAGAGCTGACTCCTAAAGGGAAGAGATCACAACAGCGCCTTGCACGTCTCGATAGAGTGTAGAGGCACTATCATGTCGCATGTCCTGGTAGATACGGGTTCGTCGCTTAACGTGCTTCCGAAGAAGGCACTGATGAAGTTGGATACCCGTGGGCTGCTTTGCACGCCCAGTGATCTGGTGGTGAAGGCCTTTGATGGGACTAAGCGCCACGTCTTCGGAGAGTTGACCCTGCCAATTCAAGTTGGTCCAGAGACATTCAATACGGTTTTCTATATCATGGATATCATGCCTGCCTACAGCTGCCTGTTAGGGTCGGCCATGGATCCATGCCGCTGGTGCCGTGACGTCCACGCTGCATCAAAAGCTTAAATATGTTGTCGGGGGCAGCATAGTAACCGTCTGTGGTGAGGAGGACATTATGGTGAGCCACTTGTCGTCCTTTAAATATGTTGAAATGGATGGTGAAATCCATGAAACCCTCTGCCAAGCATTTGAAACCGTCAAGGTAAAAGAGGTAGCTCCTGTCGTCGCAGAGAAGCAAGAGATGAATCTCTCCTTGTTTAAAGAAGCTCGGGCCGTTGTCGAAGCCGGTTCCACCCCAGGCTGGGGGCATGTATTGGATATACCAATCAAGCAGGATAAGTTTGGATTGGGGTACTCTCCTGAAGCTGAGGCTTCATCTTCTTTTAGCAGTTCGTCTCGCGGGAAAGGGCCGATCCTATTCACCAAGGGCGGGGTGATTTTCGAGAGCATCAACGCAGCGTCTGAGGACAGCGGGGATAGTGATTGTGATCTTGACGCCTGGATTCAACCGAGCAAGCCGGGCGAGCGCCTCAACAATTGGACCATCAAGGAGATTATCCAGCTGACAAGTGAAGAGTAATGATTTGCTTTTTACAATCTTTGTACAACCCTATGTCCTGCCCGGGGCGTAGTGGTTTTACTGTCAGGGCCTTGTTGGATTATGTACATGCATTTTGCTAATAAATGAAAAGGCGTTTTCGTCGTACTCAAATATTGTGTTCTCTGTTATTCCTGTTTTATGTTTACTTCGAAAAACAGTAAAATGACAACGAGGTTTGTGCTAACCTGCATATTCCTGCTTTAAACTTAACCCTTGTTATTGCAGGATCCACATAACAGATGACATCGACTCTGGACCCTCTACGGCTCACTACGACTTCGATTGCCCGATCTATCAAGCCGAGGATGAGATTGATGAAGACGAAGACCTTCCGGAAGAGTTGGCCCGCTTGTTGAGACAAGAGGAAAAGGTTATTCTGCCTCACGAGGAAGATATTGAGATCGTAAATCTGGGTTCTGAGGAGCTCGTCAGAAATGTCAGAATAGGGGCTGCGCTGCAGAGTGATGTCAAGCATAGACTGGTCGAGATGCTTCGAGAGTATAGTGACGTCTTTGCTTGGTCATACGAAGATATGCCCGGACTTGACACTGACATCGTGGTTCATCGCTTGCCGTTGCGAGAAGATTGCCCTCCAGTCAAGCAGAAGCTCAGGAGGACGAGACCAGATATGGCTGTAAAAATCAAAGAAGAGGTCCAGAAGCAGTTGGACGCAGGATTTCTAGCCGTTACCACTTACCCTCCGTGGGTCGCCAACATAGTGCTTGTACCGAAGAAGGACGGTAAGGTACGCATGTACGTTGATTATCGGGATTTGAATAGGGCGAGCCCTAAGGATGATTTCCCGTTGCCTCATATCGATGTGTTGGTCGACAATACAGCTCCGTTTTCCGTGTTTTCGTTCATGGATGGCTTCTCCGGTTACAATCAGATTAAGATGGCACCAGAGGACATGGAGAAAACGACGTTCATCACCCCCTAGGGAACATTTTGCTATAAGGTAATGCCCTTCGGTCTGAAGAACGCAGGGGCCACTTACCAGCGAGCAATGGTAACTTTGTTTCATGATATGATTCATCATGAGATCGAGGTCTATGTTGATGACATGATTGCAAAGTCCCAAACGGAGGAAGAGCATCTGGTCAACTTATTGAAGCTTTTTGAAAGACTTAGGAAATTCAGGCTGAGGCTGAATCCTAACAAGTGCACTTTCGGAGTGCGGTCCGGAAAGTTATTGGGGTTTATCGTTAGTGAACGAGGGATTGAAGTTGATCCTGCGAAAATAAAAGCTATCCAAGAAATGCCAGCGCCGAAAACAGAAAAAGAAGTTCGTGGTTTCTTGGGCCGAATAAACTACATTGCAAGGTTTATTTCCCAGCTCACGGCCACTTGTGAACCGATGTTCAAGCTTTTAAAGAAAGATCAGGCGATTACTTGGAATGAGGATTGCCAGAAGGCATTCGACAAAATAAAGCAGTATCTTCAAGAACCTCCAATCTTGATACCCCCAGTGGTTGGACGACCATTAATCATGTACTTGACGGTTCTGGAGAATAGTATGGGGTGTGTTCTCGGTCAGCACGACGAGACGGGCAGAAAGGAGCATGCCATTTATTATTTGAGTAAAAAGTTCACTGAGTGTGAATCTCGATACTCGATGCTGGAGAAGACGTGTTGTGCATTAGCTTGGGCCGCCAAACGTCTCCGACAGTATATGCTCAATCACACCACTATGCTAATTTCGAAGATGGATCCGATCAAGTACGTCTTCGAAAAGCAGGCTCTTTCGGGCAGGATTGCCAGATGGCAAATGGTGTTAACGGAATATGATATTCAGTACGTCTCTCAAAAAGCCATTAAGGGAAGCGTATTGTCTGATTACCTTGCCGAACAGCCAATCGAAGACTACCAGCCGATGAAGTTCGAATTCCCTGACGAGGATATTATGTTTCTCAAAGCGAAGGATTGCGATGAGCCATTTCCCGATGAGGGGCCAGATAGTAAGTCTCAGTGGAAGTTGATATTCGACGGAGCGGTTAATTCCTATGGAAGTGGTATCGGGGCTATCATCACGACTTCTCACGGATCCCACATCCCGTTTACTGCGAGACTGACGTTTCCAGTTACCAACAATGAAGCCGAGTATGAAGCATGTATCATGGGTCTAGAAGAGGCAATCGATTTGAGAATCAAGAATCTAGACATATATGGTGACTCAGTGCTTGTAATCAATCAGATTAAAGGGGAGTGGGAAACTCGTCAAGCTAATTTGGTGCCGTACATGAATTACGCCAGGAGGCTGCTTCCGTTCTTCGATCGAGTGGAACTTCATCATGTACCCAGGGATGAGAATCAGATGGCTAATGCCTTAGCCATGTTGGCTTCCATGTATAAAGTCAATTATTGGAATGAGGCTCCAAGAATTGTACTTTCGCGTCTTGATAGGCCGGCATTTGTCTTTGCAATCGAGGATGCCGCTGACGGCAAGCCATGGTTCCACGACATCCAGACCTTCCTTATGACTAAGGAGTATCCTGCGGGTGCGTCAACCCAGGATAAAAAGACTCTGAGGAGGCTATCCGGAAAATTTTATCTCAATCCTGATGGGGTGTTGTATAAAAGAAACCACGATCTTGTGCTACTCAGATGTGTAGATGAGAAGGAGGCAAGTATGCTCATGGAAGAAGTCCATGAGGGCACATTTGGTACGCACGCCGGCGGGCATGCCATGATGAGAAAGATCCTGAGGGCAGGGTATTACTGGCTGACTATGGAGTCGGATTGCTTCAGATTCGCGAAGAAATGTCATAAATGCCAGATTTATGCTGATAGAGTTCATGTGCCGCCGTGCCCATTAAATGTCATGTCCTCCCCTTGGCCGTTCTCCATGTGGGGCATCGACATGATAGGCAAGATCGAGCCTACTGCATCCAATGGTCATCGTTTCATTCTGGTAGCTATCGACTACTTCACCAAATGGGTGGAGGCAGCCTCGTACGCTAATGTGACCAAGCAGGTGGTGGCTAAATTCATAAAGAAGGACATCATATGTCGCTACGGAATTCCCGAGCGGATCATTACTGATAATGGTTCGAATTTGAATAACAAGATGATGAAGGAGCTGTGCCAGAGCTTCAAGATTGAACACCATAACTCATCTCCTTACCGGCCAAAGATGAATGACGCTGTTGAAGCGGCCAACAAGAACATCAAGAAAATTGTTCAGAAGATGGTTGTGACGTACAAGGATTGGCACGAGATGCTGTCGTTTACCCTGCACGGTTATCGTACGACGATGCGTACGTCGACCGGGGCAACTCCTTTCTCCTTGGTGTACGGTATGGAAGCTGTCCTACCGTTAGAAGTGGAGATTCCTTCTTTGCGAGTTTTGGTTGATGTGAAACTCGACGAGGCAGAATGGATTACGAATCGTTTGAACCAACTCAGCCTGATGGACGAGAAGAGGTTAGCGTCGATTGCATTTGGTCGCCTGTACCAAAGCCGAATGAAGAAAGCTTATGATAAGAAGGTGCGTCCTAGAAGCTTTCAGACGGGTGATCTCGTCCTGAAGAAGATTCTTCCGCCACACTCCGATCACCGGGGCAAGTGGACTCCGAATTACGAAGGGCCGTATGTCGTCAGCAAGGTCTTCTCGGGAGGAGCTTTGTTGTTATCCACGATGGATGGTGAAGATTTTGCATCCCCGGTGAACGCGGACGCAGTTAAAAAATACTTTGCTTAAAAGAGACCCGCTGGACAAAAAAGAAAGAGTCCAGGAAAAAAAGGGGCATCCCGGCGAACCAAAAACAGAATAAAAGGTTCGGGCAAAAATTAGGGATATATTGAAAAATGTACACCCGCGAAGTCGAAAACCTACACCGGGCGACTTCGGCAAAAAAGGGTATCCCGGTGAACTGAAAACCCGTAAAGGGCGGTTCACGCAAAAGTTAGGGATTTGAATAAGCAAATGATTGCGTTCCGCGTGTGGACTTTCATTGTTTTATGGTTTGGAGGACCTGAGGGCCGTTTATCTGAATCAATCTCTTCCGAAGCTGAAACGTCGGAGAAGTATCGAAGTCGAGTGGGTCTTAGAGGGATCAACTCATGGTGTCCGTCTACGCCTCGTTGCCGACATTTGTATATACTGATGTATATTTATGTTTTCCTTTTTGCGCGGCTTCCTCATTCCAGGAGCTTGCCTCTGTTGTAGAACATTTTTGCCCATTCAGGGGTTCACCATCAATAAAATGCATGTTATTCAGCAATTCTGTTTGCCCATTTAGCATTTATCTGTTTTGTTTGCGAATGAAAACGCCGATGTTTTGTTGATAAAATGCGCATACATAAACTCACGGGCCTAGGCCCATTGGTTGTTGAAACAATTAATTACTTAAGTGTTGTCACGAGATAATAACCTTGGTAGGCCCCTTTGAGTAGGGTATCTTGTCTGTTTGTTTGTGTTGTTGCAGGTGTAGGCAGTGTGCCGTGCGCATCCCCGAAGCAGGGCGAGCCCTCCCTCTCCAGCAGAGTTCAGTAGTCTCTCCTCCGTAGAACCTGAACGCAAGATAGTGAGCATTGATATGGCTCCCCAGGCAGAGGTGATTCTCTTCCCCAAGCAGACGCATCCCGAAGGAACGTCACCTCATCAGCTGAGTCGCTCGCCAGAGCTCGTATTCTTCCCCAGCACCGGGTCACAAGTGCAGATTTCATAGAAATGTTCGGGTGTCGAAGCTCGTGTTTTCCCCAGTAAAGTTGCCGCAGCAGGTGTTGCCCCAACACCGGGTCACAAGTGCAGGTTTCGTAGGGAATTGTTCGTACGCCAAAATATGCAGTAACTAATGGCGCCAGACTGAAGTCTCCAGCGGAATTGAGATTCCCCACCAGAGTCGTATTCTCTCCCGAAGTCGGATGATTCCCTCTTCCCCAGTGGGGTGTTGAGCAGCTGAAGTTGTTTCCCCACAGAGTTGTTATCCCCAGAAGATTAGCCGAGACGGCCACGCAATTTATTCTCGCGATTGATATCAGCAAGTCTGGTTTCTCGTAGAGCTTCGTTCCCTGCAGTAATCAACTGAAGTTGTTTTCTATGCAGCAGTCCACGGAAGGTTGATTCCCCAGACAGAGTCCGATTGATATTGGCGTGTCCACGTTCTCCTCAGCAAGATGATTCCTCTATCTGAGTAGTTCTTTCTCCTTGACAGGAGGATTTCCCCCTCGGCATTTATTTTGCCGACGGGATCGCATCATATTGCATGATTGCATGGCATTTAGCATAAATGCATAGCATTCCCACCATGTGAAGTAAGGTGCAGAAGCATACCCATCATAAGCATGATCCAGGTTACTATCACTCTTGTCTTACAGGTGTTCCGCCAAGAGACCAGTTGCTCAGGACGATTCCTGATGTTCTCTCCAACAAGGTCGCTTTCCTAAGATGATTCTTAAGACCCCGGTGTAATCCCCACAGTCGCTCGCTCAAGATGATTTTTGAGACCCCCAACGGAGTCTTCAGCTCAAGACGATTCTTGAATTCCTCAGCAGGGCCGTTTGCTTAAGATGATTCTTAAGACCTCAGCGCAGGTTCCCGAGTTGTTTGCTTAGGACGATTCTTGAGCTCCCCAATGGCGTCCCCAGCAAAAGTTGCCCAGGAGGATTCCTGGAATATGCCTAGCAGAATGAAGTCTCCAGAATGGTTATCGGTTCAGGATGATTCTTGAAGGTGCCCGACGGAGCTGTTTGTTCAAGATGATTCTTGAAATCCTTAGCAGCGTGATATGTCTGCTCCAACAGTGACGTCTAATCTGAAGATGGACTTCGTAAACGCCTGAAGGCGGTATCGAAGGTTCCTGTGAGTTCAGATTTCCTTGTTGATGAATCAACGTGTGGCTGAAGACAAAGTTCAAGAGTTTGTAGATGCAGCTTTTGTATGCAGAGTGAGCCGTGTTGGTCTGAAGACCAAGTCAGTTGTCCTGAGGTGGTGATTGATTGCGATCAAGTGAATAGTGTTTCTTCTGACTGAAGTCACGGGTACTCTATAGCAGAGGCGGGGTTGCCTGAAGGCAGATTCATGCATCCTTGAAGGCCAAGGATCAGTTCTTCAGACCGAAGTCGAAGATACCTCCTGCAGAGTTGCCATCCTTGGAGGCCAAGGATGCTTATCTTCAGAAGTACTTGAAGATTTTTCTAGCTGAAGCTGGAAGTGGCCAGGGGCCAGGGTTTCAAATATCTTTGATGTTGAAGTTCTACGGTGAACTCAGTATGCAGTAGTATTCGGATGTTCATTATGGTTCTGAGGGTGAACCCTAGATCAGAGTGTGCTCGGTTAAGTCTCTCATTCCCCGCGGAGTAGTTTCAAATACGCAAGTGTACCTTTTGTTCCATTTACCAGGGGTGAACCCCAGGTCATAGTATGGATGTGTTCGACGGCGAGGTTGAATGTTTGTTTGACGGCGAGGTCAGATTATGATGTGTTCGACGGCGAGGTTGAATGTTGTTTGACGGCGAGGTCAGATTATGATGTGTTCGACGGCAAGGTTGAATGTTGTTTGACGGAGAGGTCAGATTATGATGTGTTCGACGGCGAGGTTGAACATTGTTTGACGGCGAGGTCAGATTATGATGTGTTCGACGGCGAGGTTGAATGTTGTTTGACGGCGAGGTCAGATTATGATGTGTTCGACGGCGAGGTTGAATGTTTGTTTGACGGCGAGGTCAGGTTATGATGTGTTCGACGGCGAGGTTGAATGTTTGTTTGACGGTGATGTCAGACTCTTTAAATCCTCAGCAGAGATGATGATGGTACGACGGCGATGTCGAGTGTCTCTCAGAGCGATGTTTGTTTCCGACGGCGATGTCAGATTCAGTTTTCCAGCGGCGATGTTGGGCATGTCAAGTTGATCCAGTCTTCTGACGGCGATGTTAGGTGATGCAGATCCTTTAGTTCTCCAGCGGCGATGCGGGGTATTTTGGCAGATTTAGTTCTCCAGCGGCGATGCGGGGTATTTTGATTGTCCGACGGCGATGTCATATTTAGTTCTCCAGCGGCGATGCGGGGTATTTTGATTGTCCGACGACGATGTCAGATTTAGTTCTCCAGCGGTGATGCGGGGTATTTTGTTCAGTATTGTATTTTCTCCAGCGGCGATGCGGGGTATGTTGATTGTCCGACGGCAGTGTCAGACTCAGTTTTCCAGCGGCGATGTTGGGTGTGTCAGTTAATTCAGTTCTCCAGCGGTGATGTTGGGTGGTTCGTGCTCCAGCAGCGATGTTGGGTACTTTGGTGATTCAGGTTCTTTAGTTCTCCAGCGGCGATGTCGGATGTATTGTTTGTTTCCGACGGCGATGTCAGATCAGTATTTCTCCAGATAGTTGTCGTGCAGCTATTATTCCAGTGTTCGATGAGTTGAGCAGTTGGCAAATTTTCGGGTTTACCGGTATTCAATCGTCTCGCACCTTGATTGGTTGAGAGTCGTTCGCTTCTCACCCAGTCAGGTTCAAGCCGTTTGAATAGGGGCAGCTGTTGCACCCCAAAATTTGACCAACAATTATTTACCCATTAAGTGTTTGAAAGTTGATACCTTCATCAGAAAGTTCAAGAGATCCTCAGAGAAATTGGTTGAAACCAAAGTTGTGTGACTCATAGCTTGAGAGTTGTGGGAGCTCCTCAGATGATTCTGAGACTTTGAGAGTGAACTTGATGCTTTGAGAAATCCTATGAGATGTCTTGATAGCCATCATAAAGCCCATAGAGGTCATTATGCAAGAATTCAGAAGATTCAACCATGAATGGTAGAATTAGGGTTTTGACTAGGTCAACCCTAGGTCAACTGATGATTTGGAGAAGGTTGAGACCTAATCCAAGGGCCATGAGATCATGGAATGATGTATTGAGATACTATAAGGATGATTCCTAGACCAACTCATCATGATTGAGGAATTTAAGAAGTGTTGAGTTAGGGTTTCTGAGGATTGTCAGTGAGAAAACCCTAGTTTGATCCATATCTTCCAGGCAGTTTTAGCTCAAGATGTGATTGATATCTCATCTTCCCCACAACATGAATGTTGTAGAGCTTGTTCTTAGCTTTAATTTTAGTGGTAGAAGTCCTTGATAGGATGTGCAGAGCTCAAGTTATGGTTTTGACAAATTACAGGTCAGCTGAGGTGTGTGAATCTGGGTCCTTGAAAGTCACCCAACTTGCAGACAACTTTTTCCCTAGTAGGATGATTCCTATGATTTCTTGGTCATCATGAATGTTGAAGATCATCTTCTTAGCTTTCTATAGAGTACTATAAGTCCTTGATAGGATTTGTAGAACTCAACTTATGGTTTGAACAAGGCAGGGGTATTTTGGTCATTTGGCAGTTATAGGTCATTTTAAGCAAAGGCCATATCTCCTATTTCCAAGCCTCAAATGGAAAAACTCAAAACATGAAAGTTGTTCAAAATGGCATTTTAAGCCTAGAAAAGAGGTCATGAATTGTTGGAAAAGCTCATAGCATGGAATGACAAAGTTTGGTAAATTTGAACTAAAAAAGGCATATAAGTTAATTCAAGTCAAGTTGAAATTTGGTTTGGGAGATCTATGAATCCAAAATAGGTCATCCAATATACCATTTTGAATGTAAATAATATTCTAAAAACTTTGGTTTAAACAGAATTTTGATTTGAGGCTCAAAAATGAAGGTTGCTTTGGAAAATTGTTACTTGAATCATAAGGTAACTTGACAAAACTTCACAAAAGGCAAGGAAGTGCATGTTTTTCACTCATTCTTTCTCAATATCTCTTGTAAGGAGATTTTGAAGCCAATTTGACAAGCCTAACTCATGAGATATGGTATGATCAATATGTCATTAAAGGAGAAAATCCAAGCTTTTCTAGCTCATTCTAGGAAGTTCTAGATGATTCCATGGATTGTTATAAAAAGAGTGAATCACAATGTGGCCAGGGTTGGTGAAAGTGGTTGTGTTCATTGGAGAGAGTGAGAGAGAAAGTGCCATTGTTGGATTTCTTCAAGATCAAGCAAGATTCAATTCCTTCTTCTACAAGCTTCATCCACCTCAACTCTTGCAAATAGAAAGGTGTTCATTATTGGAGGAAGATTTGGAGAAGGTTTCAAGTGCTGAATCAAGACCTAACAACACTCACCATTGAAGTTTGACAGGTTGGTATCTTGATCTATAGGTCCATAATTATGTACATTCTGTTAGAATCCTAGGTGTAAGATCAGCATGCTAGGTTAGAGGGAGATTTTCTGAGAATTAGAGGAAGATCCATGAGGATTCGTGGCAGGGTACCAATTTTTGCAAGATTGATAGCTAACTGTTTAGTGTGCATTAGTGGAAATGATATGGTGTAGAATGGTTAGGATAACGTGTAGAACAAGATTACATCAATGGATTTGAGTTCAATCAAGTTTGATAGCAGAGAATCATGGTGGAACCCTAACATTCGCGTGTTCTGTTGGAGTGATATATGGAGTTTCAGGGAAGACTATTGGTATCAGTGTGTTCTGGGTGATTAGTAGAGCAAGTTTGCTTTTGGAAGTTCGTGAATTCACTGAGTAATGGAGGAGAACGAAGGAGTTGAAATCCTTGCATGGAGTTAGGGTTTTTGCAAACCCTAGGGTATGTTTAGGGACGATGCACTCCCACCGTTGGATGGTCCCAGATCCTTGACTAATTCAGTTGATCCCACGGCCACGATTCAAAATGAGAAAACGGAGGGAAGCCCTGCGCTGCAACGCAGCGTTTCATTAAAGTGGAAACCATGGGCCTCAGAAACCAATGCTATTGGCACCCCACCCACGAGCCCAATCCAGTTTTCAAAGCAATTTCACTGCTATTTGCACCATTCTTTTTGGCATAGTTAGGTATTGAACTCTAGTTCATGTAGGATTTAATTCTCAATTTGTAGATTAAAATTTGATATAGTTTTCTTGTTTGACATTTAGGTGCTCAAATTAGGGTTTTAGGTTGTATGAGTAGATTTGAACCATTTTGTTTTGGGGTTTATAGGCCAAATTAGTGTATGGGGAATATATGGGTTAAGGGTAAGTATGTATAGAATCCCTTAGAATTTTTCTAGAATATTATTTGGTGTTTTAGTATTTTTAATTGATTTTTGAATGTATGGATAGTATGTGTGCTGCTTGAAGGCATAGTTTGTATTGCTTTGCTTGTTTTTCTTCTCCTTTGAGTGTGTGAGCCTTGAAGATTGAGTTGAAGACCTTGATAGCCATCATTGAAGCTTTGAAGACCTTGCAGAGGAGTTTAGTTAGCTTTTGTTGTTTTGTTTATAGGCTTATAAGTGCATAGGTAGAGCCTTAGATAGAATACTTCCCTTCAATAAACAAGGAGTGTTTTGTTCACCTCCTTCCTTCTCTATGACATAAAGTCCCTTAAGGGTATTCACCTCTCTCCTTTGGAGGGATTAGTGACCTTGCCCTATAAGGTAGAACTTTGAGAGAGCCTTTTCCTTTGATGTTAAGTCCTCAATGGCATCCTTTGGAAGTCAGTGAGCACTGTAACATCCTTACCTCATCCTGTTGACTGAATCTTGTTTGCTGGAGCATTTGAGCCATTGGAGATAGAAGCTGAAGCTTTGAAGAGGATGATTTCTTGAAGATTGTTGAAGTCTGAAGACTTTGTGAAGATCAAGTTGATGCTTGAAGATCCCTGAAGATAGTGAAGCCTGAAGGTGGAGCTGATCAAGAAGCTGAAGCTTAACGGAGAAGATGAGTTGATACTCATGCTGTAGGGTTGATACCTGGAAAGCAAGTGATCTCTGAAGTCTGAAGACTGAGTTGCTGCTGGAGGAGCTGAGGCTTTCTTCTGTTTTTCTTTTCTGTATTGTTTGTTTTGTTTGATTTGTTTGTTGCATTAGACTAAGCTCATCTAGAATAAGTTCAGTTTAAGAGCATGATTGCATTAGAGGTTGAGTTGCTCCCTCTGCTTGTACTGTCATTGTGTGGCTTTGCTTGCGGGTATTCGGTAGAGCCCAGCTCCCTTGCCCATGTGTTTATTTTGCTTGATAGCATATTCTCTCTTATCTGTATGATTGCAGTTTACTGTTTATTGCTTGATAGCATGTTGTTTATTTTTCAGTATGATTACTGTTATTTCATGACTGGCTTGAGGTCGAGACGAGCTTGTGGAGGCTGAAGCCCCACACACATTTCCTCCCTCACTTGCATTGCATGCATTTTACTGTTAAGCTGATGTTTTGTCTGTTTTGGTGTATCATTGACATGATCCCTTAGGACTCTCACTTCCTTTGATAAGGATTTGATGATAGACTTTTAGGTTGAAACCTATGCATGACAACATCTAGGAGTTCCCTGTTCAAATTTCAACCATAGGATGAATCCATGGCATGATAACAGTAGGACTCGATAGTCTCCCTCCTAGTTGGGCATGTTCTCTTCTCATCTCAAAACAGTTTAAGATACAGTAATCATGAATGATTTCTTTCGTACGTTACGAGCCTTAAGCTATCTGAGAAAGGATTGTGGGAGAGTTTCTTTTCCACAGTCTGGATGTTTAGTATGGTACCCTTTGGGTGACATGCGACGCATTCACTCTCAGGTCATAGTCTCTAGTGCGGTTGAAATCACAAACACAATAAAAAACACTTCTTTCGTAAAACAGGAAATAAACCGTAGTTTCCCGAACTACGTGAGCTCTGATCTCTCATACCTGTTGAGAGTACGTAGGCACAAGATGGCGATGTCTTGGCGAGCTACCTTCCCCCACCTTCACCCATAGTAGGCCGAACTACGTTGACTCTGATTTCTCATTCTCTGATGAGAATACGTAGGCATAAAGTGCGACGCTTTGCCGAGTCATTTTTCTTTTCTTTTTCAGCCAGCCTTGATAGGTAGATAGATTATAACCAACCCGTCCAAGTAAACAAACAAGCATGGATCCCGTCGAGTACGACGGACGTGAGGGGTGCTAATACCTTCCCCTTGCGTAACCGACTCCCGAACCCAGACAATGGTTGCGACGACCTCGTCTTACCCTTTTTCGTTAGGTTTTTCCGATCGTTTCCTTTCCCGCTCTGAGGGATAAATAACGAAAGGTGGCGACTCTTATGTTGTGCTGGCACCTTATTTTCGCGCAAGCGACAGGGGTGCACCTGTGTTGTTGGTTAATAAGAAAGAAGGTTCTATGAGACTCTGTGTGGATTACAGACAATTGAACAAGGTGACTATCAAGAATAAGTGACCACTTCCGAGGATTGACGATTTGATGGATCAGTTGGTTGGTGCGAGTTTGTTCAGTAAAATAGATTTGAGATCTGGGTATCATCAGATTCGCGTGAAGGCTGAGGATATTCAGAAGACTGCTTTTAAAACGAGGTATGGACACTATGAGTATTTTGTGATGCCATTTGATGTGACTAATGCACCAGGTGTATTTATGGAGTACATGAATAGGATTTTTTTCATCCTTATTTGGACAAGTTTTTGGTGGTGTTCATTGATGATATTTTAATTTATTCGAAGAGTGAAGAAGAACAAGCCGAGCATCTGAGGATTATGTTATCTGTATTGAAAGAGAAGCGGTTGTATGCTAAACTTTCTAAGTGTGAATTTTGGTTGAAAGAAATGAGTTTCCTTGGTCATGTGATTTCAAGTAGAGGTATTGCAGTTGATCCGCTGAAGGTTGAAGCGGTGTCACAATGGGAGACTCCGAAATCAGTTTTTGAGATTAGAAGTTTTCTTGGTTTGGCGGGATATTATCGGAAATTTATTGAGGGATTTACCAAGTTATCATTGCCGTTGACGCAGTTGACTAGGAAAAGTCAAGCTTTTGTGTGGGATGCGAAGTGTGAAGGAAATTTCTAAGAGCTTAAGTGAAGATTGACGACAGCTCCTGTTTTGATTTTGCCAAATCCGACAGAACCGTTTGTGATGTATTGTGATACTTCTTTGATGGGCTTAGGAGGTGTGTTGATGCAAGATAAACAAGTTGTAGCTTATGCTTCGAGACAACTCAGAGTGCATGAGAAGAATTATCCAACACATGATTTGGAGTTGGCCGTTGTTGTATTTGTGCTGAAACTTTGGAGGCATTATTTGTTTGGTTCGAGATTTGAGGTGTTTAGTGATCATAAGAGTTTGAAGTATCTTTTTGATCAGAAAGAATTGAATGCAAGGCAGAGGAGATGGTTAGAACTTCTGAAGGATTTTGATTTTGGTTTGAATTACCATCCGGGTAAAGCGAATGTGGTAGCTGATGCGTTGAGTAGGAAATCGTTGCATGTGTCGATGATGATGGTAAAAGAGTTGGAATTAATTGACCAATTTTGTGATTTGAGTTTGGTATGTGAGAAGACTTCTTACGGAGTTAAGTTGGGTATGTTAAAGCTTACTAGTGGTATTCTGGACAAGATTCGAGAAGGACAGAAATCTGATTTGAGTTTAGTTGATCGGTTGACTTTGATCAATCAAGGTCGAGGTGGTGATTTTCGGATTGATGAGAATGGTATCATGAGGTGTCATGATCGAGTTTGTGTTCCTGATGTTGTTGAGCTGAAGAAGAGTATTCTTGAGGAATGACATCGTAGTGGATTGAGTATTCATCCAGGTGCTGCTAAGATGTATCAAGATTTGAGGAAAGTATTTTGGTGGCCTCGCATGAAGAAGGATACTGCCGAGTTTGTGTATTCTTGTTTGACTTGTTAGAAGTCAAAGATTGAGCATCAGAAACCGTCGGGTTTGATGAAACCGTTGTTTATTCCTGAGTGGAAATGGGATAGCATTTCTATGGATTTTGTATCTAGTTCGCCGAGGACGCCGAATAACTTTGAAGCTATTTGGGTTATTGTGGATAGATTGACTAAATCTACTCACTTTATTCCTATGCGAATGGATTACCCATTGGAGAGGTTGGCAAAGTTGTACATTGAGAGGATTGTCAGTTTGCATGGTATTCCGTCTAGCATTGTGTCAGATAGAGATCTGAGGTTTACTTCGAGATTTTGGGAAAGTTTGCAAAGTGCTTTGGGTATGAAGTTGCGCTTGAGTTCCGCTTATCATCCGCAGACCGATGGTCAGATTGAGAGGACGATTCAGTCACTTGAGAGCATGTGTGTTGGAGAAGGGAGGAGCTTGGGATAACTACCTAACTTTGATTGAATTTACTTACAACAACAGTTTTCATTCGAGTATTGGTACGACACTGTTTGAGGCATTGTATGGTAGACAGTGTAGGACGCTATTGTGTTGGTATGAATATGGAGAGAGTTCTGTGGTTGGACCTGAGATAGTCCAGCAGACTACTGATAAGATTAAGATGATTCAAGAGAAGATGAAGATTTCTCAGAGTCGTCAGAAGAGTTATCATGACAAGATGAGGAAACCACTTGAATTTCAAGAGGGAGATCATGTGTTCCTTCGGGTTACTCCTATGACTGGTGTTGGTAGGGCATTGAAGTCGCGTAAGTTGACGCCGCGTTTTATTGGTCCTTATCAGATTTTGCAGAAGATAGGGGAGGTAGCCTATCGTGTCGCTTTGCAGTCGTCACTTTCTAATCTTGATGACGTGTTCCATGTATCTCAGTTGAGAAAATACATTGCGGATCCGTCTCATGTAGTCCAAGTAGATGATGTGCAGGTGAGAGATAACCTTACTGTGCAGACATCACCTATGCGGATAGAGGATCGAGAGTTGAAGCAACTTCGAGGCAAAGAAATTGCTTTGGTGAAGGTCGCTTGGGGAGGACCGGATGGTGGAAGTGTGACTTGAGAACTAGAGAGTCAGATGAGGGAGTCTTATCCAGAGTTGTTCGAATCAGGTAACATTTTCGAGGACGAATATTCCTAAAGTGGGGGAGAGTTGTAACACCCCAATTTTCACTAATTAATTATATATTAATTAAATGATTTAAGAGGATTATTTGATTAATGTATGATTAACTAAATGAATTAATAGATGTTGGAGAGAATTATAATGGAAAGACATATAAAGGAAAAGTGGAGAGAAAGGAGAAAGATAGAAACATAAGAGAAAGAATAGAGGAAGAAGGAGAAAGAGGAGAAAAGAGAAGGAGAATAAGGAAAAGTTGGAAAAGCTCAAGAACAACTCTCAAGCATTGATTTAATCAATGTAAGGGTGTGAAATATCATTATCTTATCAATGTATATGATTATGTATGCTTGGGTTAGATTGTTGGATGTTTTTCTACAACTTCCATTTTAGGGCAAAGTGGATTTAATCGATAGAAACCGAGTTTTAACGGTCAAAAATGAGATTAAGTGGTAGAGTTCAGTCGAGGAATGCTAGGCTAAGGCTGCGGGAACGAGTTGGGATTGAATCGGGTGGATTTGGTGAGTTTCAGAGTTTTGGACAGTGGGAATTTCTGAGTTCGCATACGTTCGCTAGCACCTTCGCTAGGCGAACAGGTCGCGGACATTCTCTAGTAACTCGCTGGGCGAACAAGTTAGCGAGAGATCCCAGACTTGCACAGAATGCATTTGGTCTGGTTCGCTGGTAGCGAGTGAGGTGGTGAAGGATTCGCTAGGGTCTCGCTGCAGCGAGTAGGTGGCGAGCGAAGTCAGTAGCTTCTGTTTGCCTTCGCGAGCTTGTTCGCTAGGCGAACAGATAACGAGTATTCACTAGAGACTCGCTAGGCGAGCAAGCCAGTGAGCGTGACAGCATTTGGTTTTCTTGTGATTCCATTCCATGTTGATTTCTTTGATCGATTGTGTTTGATCCTTGTTGGAATGAGTAATTGTATACTGTGAAATATATGTTGTGGGTAGCCGTATGGCGTGAATCCTAGATTGTGGAATTGATTATGAAATGTGGTCTTTTGACAAATATAATGCATTGTCTTAATTGATTCAATTGCATGATGAATGTTATGGAATTTGTTGCCGTGAGCACTGTGTGGCGAATGCATATTGTTTGTATGTGTTTGTGTTTGAGAATGCATGAGAACATATTGTGGATATGTGTGCATTGCTTGATAAATGTATTGATCATATTGAATATGAATATGTTGTGTGTGCAATCATGTTATAATTCTTGAGTGATGAATTATTTGAATGCATGGGATTAAGATGCGAGAACGGTCTTAAGTGCATTTGGTGGTTGATTGCATATGCATCATTTAGTCAAGAGGCAAGTTTTGCTAGTTTCGTGGAGACTAGTGACTTTTCCCAAACCTAGAAGGGTGGGTTTGAAAGCTTAGGGAGCGGGCTTTTATTGTTATCGGTCTAGAAGGGTGGACCCGGTTTAAGTGTAAAAACCAAAAAATAATAACAAGTGTTGGTACCACATGGCATGAGTTGCATTGAGTTGCATTGAGTCACATGATTAATGTGTATTGTTGTATTAAAGTATACCCTTATGTGAAGTATTGAATTGAGAATTATGGATGTATGCATGATGAAATGTGCTTGGTGATTATCCATGTTTGTTTACACATATGTTGTGATGTATATGATGAAGTGAATGAATTATGGTGAGAAATGTGAAATGCATGTGTTCTATACTTGTGTATGTATATATATAATTATATGCCTTGATTATTATGATAATATTTCTCACCCTTCTGCTGTTTTATAATGCTCTATGAGGCATTGCATATTAGGTTGCTGGAGGTCTTTTGTGAAGTTTAGCTTCATCCTTTTGGTCGGTTATGCTCTGATATGTAGCACCGGGTAGTTAGGACTGTATAGTATTCTTTTGAGATACATTTTGTATATGTATCTGATGGTAATGTTTTGTAAACATGAATGATATTATGAACCAAACTGAATGATATGTATTTATATGATTACATGTGAAGTAATTCAATGTTCTAATCTTCCGCTTATTTTAAAATATTGAGATGTGGGTGTAAGGACTAAGTTCCTCTGTTGAACTACCCCACTGTTGCATGTCTTTTATAGAGCATGTGTTGTATGTTATTTTGGTGAATGATGTGGCATACTTCTTTTATACCATGTTTCAAATTTACTCTGATGAAATTTATTATGTGCTTATGTGATTTATTGTTTATTTAGGGGTATAGAAGGGGGTGTTACAGTACGCAATCTTGTCAAAACCATATAATAACTCATACCCTCAATAGCCCTGCTTCAAGTCAATAAACATGAAAACTCTACTCTTCTGAGAACTGTTGAGAAGCATTGTCCTTGTATTGCTTAGAAGGTTATTAGAACAAGGGTGTATCCTTCCTTTATGTCCATGGGAATTCAAACATGGTTGGATGCGGATTGCAAGCTCGCACGAAGTTTCTATGATCTTCAAAACTCTCTGCAGCAGACCTGACTTCATACAACAAAACAAACAAACCAATTAAAGTGGTTAACTATGCGTGGATGATAACCTAAATGATATATGAATGATCAATGAATCTAAGGGTAAAATTTGGAGTATGACAATGAAAAACACAGAGTATGCAATACTGCTGCTAAGCATAACATATGCTACTACCCAGCATTTTGTGGACCACCATCAAACCAAAAACATTGTTGCTTTTACTTTATAACTTTTTGTACTAAACATATACTACAACATATTTTGTAACATAAACCTCTGATAAATTTGCTTTTTGTCACTGATAAACTTATTTGCTTTTAGGGTCTGTGATTTTACACTTTTGTTACTTCCAGTTGTAAGACTACCAATTTATCCTTTTTCATCTTAAATGAATGGTAGTGTGTCTTTGTAACATTTTTCGGGAAGTGTTATAACATTGGTAACAAAAGTGTTAGAAATGTGTGTTTAATCCCTATCCTACACCAAATTACACATTCATTCTAAATTCAAAATTACCACGACATTGTTCATCACTTTGTATCCGTAGCTAACGTCTCTTTCCCAATAAACTTTTTCCTCGAATTCTTCATCAACCGACTTCTTCTTATCTTCATCAGCTTCAGTTGGGTTTCCATTTACAACTTCTGCCACTATCACCCGTGCTTCCTCAAGATCGGTCACTTTCATTTCCTCATGCACACATTGATTTCCTCCCTATAAATCTGTCATTTCAGCAGTACTGTTATGCAAAAAATGACAATGTTATGACAACTGAAACCATGTTTTGAGAAAATCTTACATTTCTCCACTGACATAAATTGACATTTAAGTCAGCATATCATATAAAAAATTCTTCACAATATTTATTTCATGACACCATCGACAAAGTTAACAGACCCCACAAATATACACAAGTACATATAACTATATCCAAAATCGACACCAATCAACATTATGTCAAACAATACAACTACACAAAACAATGACCTTATGTTATATTACTTTACATAAGTTTTACTTGCTCCCAAACTACACTTTTTACACTATAGAAATATGGTTCCCGCAAACTATACATAAATCTATAACATAATAAACCATAACAATATTTAAATTTTTCGTTTGAATTTAAGACTTATTTACCTTCTAGTTTTTGGGACAGACAAATCAACATCTCCAGCAACACTACGGGCCTTGCATTCCCTTAAAACTACTGGACATACACCGAACAAAGGTTTCGATATGGATCTGCAAGTGCGTATACAATATCGAAACATAGAAACTTTAAAAATAACACAAAAATGAAAACACGAATCAATTCCACAGCTTTGTACCAGATGATTGTTTATACTTCAGTTTCATGCCTTCCAAACTAAATGCATGCCAACTACAATTTTTTACCTACCTCAATGTCAAGTTCGCGGGACATTCCACTCTGTTACTGTGGAAACCGTCCTCCTCATTGGTGAATTCAACGACTTTTGTAGTGTTGCCCACTCTCATCCGTTTTGGAAGATCCGCCATGCTTCCCGACGCTTCCGCAACTAACATACGGAGCTTCTGATCAATGATTTCTTTCTCTCTCAGTCATTTCTGATAAGATCTGCATACGTAGTCAAAGGAGTGAACACATGAATCCATTACTAACACTAAATCTGAGAGATGCAAAGGGTTTGGACTTACCCGGATGGATTGTTCGCAGCACCACCACCACCTTCCATGGAAACCCTCGGAGCAACCTTTGTTTTCTGACTTTTAACAAGTAAATTTTGGGTTCCACTTACTTTTCCATTCAGTTCCCATGCCCTTGGATATTGTATAGATTCACACGTTCCATGTAATGTTTCATTTTTCACTTATTTTACACGTTTTGCATTCATAACATTCTCTTTGCAGTTTGCAAAGCATTCATAACACATGTGTATGACAAATAAAATGCACTACTATTTAAAGTCTATTTTTTCAAAAATATCAACTACAACTTTAATATTTCTTGACCACTATGCACTTATATTTTCACTTGTTTGATTTGTTTTTTAATTTTTTTAATTCTTATGTTCTACGTTTTTTTCTTCAAATCTTTATATAACTTTTTTTTAATTCCACATTTGTATAAAATATTGTATAAAGTTTTTATTTAAAACCATACATTATATCTCTTTGAGAAATTTTTACTATTTAAAGTCTATTTTGCCAAAAATATCAACTATAACTTTAATATTTCTTGACCACTGTGCAATTATATTTTCAATTGTTGAATTTGTTTTTTTTTTAATTTTAAATTTTTATGTTCTACGTTTTTTCCCAAATCTTTATATATATATATATATATATATATATATATATATATATATATATATATATATATATATATATATATATATATATATATATATATATATATATATATATATATTCTTTTTTTTTTCAATTGCACATTTGTATAAAATATTGTATAAAGTTTTATTTTAAAACCATACATCATATCTCTTTTACCAATTTTATTCACTCCACAATAGTAATCTTTTTACCTTATTCCTTCTTCACTTTTTTTTCTCATTATACTTGTCGCACATCGAAAAATACGATCTTCGTGATGCACAAAACTAGGATTTTCACGATCACGGATGGACTTATAAGATTTGTCATCGAACTTTATTTATTCCATGAAGGTTAAGGGAAAATATCGAGAAAACCCACAGGGAAAAAATGATAGGGTATGGTCATCGCAACCATATTGGGTTCGAAAGTCGGTTATGTATGGAGAAGGTGTTAGCACTCCCTACATCCATCGTACTCAATGGGAACCATCTAAGTTATCTAGGCATGTATGTTGTTCGATATCTTATTGCTTGCTAAGGGAAAGAAGTGATTGATTACTTGAGGGAAAAATAAATATTTTTTATTATTGAGTTCGTCTGAGTTTTCAACCCAATGCCTACGTATCTCAGAGGAAATCAGAACTTCGTAGTTCTTGTTGAAAATATTTTTGTTTGTTATAT
>OZ012741.1:467394523-467533085 GCA_963859935.3 Lathyrus sativus | reverse complement strand
GGGGACATTATCAAGTAAATTCATGCTCAAGATGCCACCGTCAGAAGGAGGTTCGAATTAGGGGGCTGAAACTCGAAAGGAAGCATACCATCTGCATAAATTCACAAGACAACATCATTACCCCAATTTCCTAACAGAGTGTAAGGCCAAAGCTAACTGAGATGTATCAGAAAAATCCACAACAGAATATAGTTAACCAAAGCAAAAAACATATTGGGCTTAAAGCAATCCGCTTCTGAGAACAAATACAATCCAAAGTCACAAGAACAAACCGTATCAGGAAGAGTCATCATGAAAGTCTGAAAACAATCAACAAAACAAATGAAATCACCAAATCACACATGTAAACAGGACCATACCAGAAAAGAAAGATAAGCTCGCGTAACCATCACACATCAGTTCAGAGTATACCCCAACTAAAGGTACAGTCACACATGGAAAAAATCGAACAAGGCAAGTGTAGGGCTCAGCTATAAAACCTCATAGCCCAAATTCACCAACCATAACCAAAGGGGCATTCAACGAGTCTGTCACCTGAATTAACAAAGACAGGTTGTGTCAGTATAAACCAATTCAACTCAAAAGGCGATCGAAACAAGTCCATGACCATGCCAGTCGCAGTAAACCCCAATCGAATGCGAAGGTCGCAGTGGAAAACCGAAGGTGTAGAACCTGGGCTCAGTTCGAGCATCATAGCCCAGTTCACCAAAGCTCACCAGAGTAGAGGCTGAATAAGCCAATAACAGGCAAGATAGACAAACAACATCAGAAAAGGAAAACAAGTCTCCAAGTTCGAACCAAGTGAACCTGTTCGCATCCGAATGGTGCTAGAATCCATATCTGAAAGAATAGAAACCAATTTCACATCAATCACAACGAAACCAGGTTAACCAAAGTGAACCAAATATCCAAAGTGAAACAAACATCCAGTTAATCAAAGAGAAATAGATATCCAAGACAAATCAGGGTATCCAATTGAGGTCTGAAGGTTGAAAATCCAATCAAGTAAATCAAAGATGGAAAGTGTTCAAATCAAATCAGAAAAAACCCAATCCACATCAGAAATCAAAGTAAACCGAAATCCTGAGTTTGAAAGAGGAAAGTTCTAATCAAATCCAATCCTCGTAAAAGCGAATCAAATCAAGTCAGATTGAAAGAAATTTTCGATTTTGGATCCAAAAAGAAACGTAAACACAAAGCCCAAAAAGAAATCTAAAAAAGAAAGTATAAAAGAACAATATCACCTTTCAAAGAAAACCCTAGACGGAGAAGGCGAAAACGGCGAGAAGTAGAACACCGAAAACCGTCAAAAAGCGAACTAAACCCCCCTGAAGTACGTTCGCCGGCGCCGTTCACTTAAGATCAGCGAGCAAACAAACTTCGAGGCTCAGAATATCATCATCATCACCCCATAGTCGCCATCGTTTCATCAATCGCTCACATCACAATCAAACGTAAGCACAAGCACTGATTACTCGCACTTTGATGGTTTTTGTGTTTAATTTCAGGTTCACAATCAAACGGGAATGAAAAGAACTCATCAAAGACGAAGAGAGAAGAGCAAGGAAGCGAGACGATGATAGCTGGCGCCGCTAGATGAGAAAAGGATTCGTAAACCCTAGGTTCATGCTGCCTGTGTGTGTTGGGTCGGAAAGCCCCACCGGCCCAACTCACTGATTGTTTTTTTTGGGCTGTTATTTTATTGGGATTTACATACATTATCTTGTTGTTTTTAAGTGCTAAACCAATTTGCATATTTTTTAAAGTAAATAAAATAGGATGTCTTCTTGAATAAACAAACTATATTTTTTAAAATAATAAAATTAAAACTATTTCTAGGTAATTAGGTTAAATTAATTTTTAAAGTTAAATTTAGAGTTATTTATTAATATCTAAAACCTTTTTTTTTAAATTGAAATTTTCATATATCATAAAATAAAACACAAAAAAAATGTCCCTTAACATCCAAAGTAAGGACTACCTACTCCATTATAGTAGGGATAGACTTACTAAGGAAAGGATAAAGAATAAGAAAGACCTTAAAACATTAGGGTAGGCTACTCCTAGATAATTGCTCACTTCAAAACTTTTTCACACTTAAACAAATTTCCAACAAAATTTTCAAACAAGTTTTTCACATCCATACACGGATTATTATTAAACTATTCTGAAATTTTTTGCTATTCACACACTACACTTTCAAAACAATTCAAAAGTGAGCTTAAGTACCTAAGAGCCCATGGATAACCATGGATGAAAAGGGTGCTAACACCTTCCCTTTTCATAACCTACCCCCCGGACCCAAAATATTCTCTAGGGGTCTTTCCTGTTCTTTTATAACCTTTCCTTATGGATAAAATAAAAGTCGGTGGCGACTCTTGCTATCCGCAACATTGTTTAAAGTCAGTTCTCCCACCGTGTTACACTAGTACATCATTAGCAGCCCTGAAGTCTTGACCTAAGCGTTCCCGATCAGCAATCTGCTTTGCCAAGTCTGCACCCAGTTGGTTCACCGACTCTGTTTGCTTTTTGAGAGCATGCACGACTTCATTCCGTTCACTTCGAAGCTGAGCTAACTCCTTCTCTAATTCTGCATTCACCCGCTTCAGTTCATCACGCTCGGCTAATGCCTGGTTGTGCTGATGAATGGACACAGTGGTAGGCTCTTCGACTGGTGGAGAACTCTCTGGTCTGACATGAGGGGAATGGCATCCCTATAGCACTGGCTCTGGCTCTGATCCAATCTAAATAAGGAGGGTAGGCTTGGCTGTTGCTCTTTCCCAATAAAGGCTTTCCTCTCGTGCTGATATTGTTCCACGCATGCTGAAGCTTGGACAACAAATCCCCCTCTAGAGTACCCGTGAGGTACAGAGATTCTTGTACCTCTTCCTCCTTCGGTGGAGTCCTCAAAGCATATGCGAACTGACGAACTAGCAATGATGGATTGTAGTTGATGCAACCCTTCCTACCTATCAGAGGTACGTTAGGAAACCCACTACAACTGAAGATCACCTCGGTGCCTAACCTGTCTCTGTCAACGAACCAATCAATGTCTTCTGCCGACAAACTCATCAGACGCTCAGGCCACTCAGTTGTGGCTGCAGACAAGACGGAAGAACCCCTCTTGGACAAATGACTATCAAACCACCTATACAATAACGGTACGCAGCATGAGACATTCTTCCCTCTCCGACTCTCATTCTTGTAATGTACTGAATGGTAGACGTCTCCGTTCAGAGTGGGGACTGGATTCCCTGAGGCGAAGATGTGGAATGCATCAAAGTCCACGAAATCAGGCATGCTGGGGAACAGGATAATGCCATATATGCATAAAGCAAGGATGGCGTTGAATGTGTCCCAACATTTTTCCTTAGCACACTGCTGAGCTTTAGCTATCAGAAACTTGCAGGGATAATCCTGGGACCTTGTTCCAGCTCGTCACCACTAACTCAGAAGCGCTCAAATGGAGTGAGGAAGCTAAAGCAACCAGATCAGGCTCAGCATCCATGTGGACAAAAGGCATCTGCCTTTTGATAGGCACACCCAGCATATCGGCATACTCTTCCAATGTCGGCGCGAGAACGAAGTCATGAAAAGTGAAACACCTCAGGGGAGGGTCATAAAACTGCAGAAGAGCATGTAACCCATTCAACTCGGACGTAGAAGGTTTGCAAACCAGACTAAGCAACCTACCATAAGACTTCCTGAACCTATCCTTCACAGAATCCCCTGTCAGGGCTATCAAACCAGTCAGCTTCGACACGTCGGGGGTCGGGAACTTGTAGGCAACAGTCTTCCTGAGGGAGGCCATAATAACAGCAGAAGGCGAGAAATCCGGGATCGGGGAAACGGTACCTGCAACACAGACACACGTTAATGGAATGCAGATGAATGCACAAACTAATGCAAAATGCAAGCATGCAATAATATATCCAGGTAGCTGTTGTGGAGATTCGATATCAACAGTCGCTGATGAGAAGGAAACCCCGGTGTAAGACCACTAATCAGATCTGCTGAGAATAACCATCTGATAGGACCGGGATCAAAATTCTGCTCTGACAAGACTAAGTGCCTGATAATAAGGACCCCGGGTGCAAGATCAAGGAATATCTGCTGATGAAGTCTTCAGACCCCAAATCAAAAATCTGCCCTGTCAAGAACAAACAACATCTGCTGATGAGATCTTCAGACCTCACTCAAAATCTGCTTCATCAAGAACAAACCACTGATGATAATACACTGATCAAAGCCTGCTCTATCAAGAACAGACAAACACCCGATGATAAGATCCTCTGATCAAAAAACTTGCTCTGTCAAGAACAGACGAGTCTGCAACTGAGAACCCTGGTACCAACATAAGTGATTCACTGTCAAGAAAACCAGGTAGTCTGAAGGTCTAAGTTTCCTGCAATAAACCCAGTCCCGCTCACAGGTATGGACCTAGACTGACTCAAGGTACGACATCCTATGCGTTCATCAGCGTCACAGACTTTCAAAACTGATGATACGATTCCAGAAGGAGTGGCATCATCAAGTCTTGAAGAGGCCTCACTTAGCTGAATCACAAATGATCGGTCCCTAGAGTCGACAATCCCTCAAACCAGCAACCGTCTCAACCCAAAGGGTTGAAAGTGAAGCCAACCGGATGAACCTCGTCTGAGTGTGGATTTCATGAGACACTAGTGCCTGCAAAGCAAGCACGCGCCCACTAATTTCCACTCTAAGTCTAAGGTGCACTCAAGCCTGGGTCTGGCTTCTCACTCATCAGAACTCCCATCCCACCACAGCACAAATAATTATATTATACTGAAAATAAAATGCTGGAAATAAAGTGCGAGAAGTAAAAATGCGATAAATAAACGCAACCCAACAAGTAAACATACAAGCGGTAGGATTGACTCGCAGGGAACCGTTGGAATCCCCAGCAGAGTCGCCAGCTGTCGCTTGCGCGAAAATAAGGTGCCGGCACAACAGAAGAGTCGCCACCTTTCGTTATTTATCCCTCAGAGCGGGAAAGGAAACGATCGGAAAAACCTAACGAAAAAGGGTAAGACGAGGTCGTCGCAACCATTGTCTGGGTTCGGGAGTCGGTTACACAAGGGGAAGGTATTAGCACCCCTCACGTCCGTCGTACTCGACGGGATCCACGCTTGTTTGTTTACTTGGACGGGTTGGTTATAATCTATCTACCTATCAAGGCTGGCTGAAAAAGAAAATAAAAATGACTTGGCAAAGCGTCGCACTTTATGCCTACGTATTCTCATCAGAGAATGAGAAATCAGAGTCAACGTAGTTCGGCCTACTATGGGTGAAGGTGGGGGAAGGTAGCTCGCCAAGACATCGCCATCTTGTGCCTACGTACTCTCAACAGGTATGAGAGATCAGAGCTCACGTAGTTCGGGAAACTACGGTTTATTTCCTGTTTTACGAAAGAAGTGTTTTTTATTGTGTTTGCGATTTCAACCGCACTAGAGACTATGACCTGAGAGTGAATGCGTCGCATGTCACCCAAAGGGTACCATACTAAACATCCAGACTGTGGAAAAGAAACTCTCCCACAATCCTTTCTCAGATAGCTTAAGGCTCGTAACGTACGAAAGAAATCATTCATGATTACTGTATCTTAAACTGTTTTGAGATGAGAAGAGAACAGGCCCAACTAGGAGGGAGACTATCGAGTCCTACTGTTATCATGCCATGGATTCATCCTATGGTTGAAATTTGAACAGGGAACTCCTAGATGTTGTCATGCATAGGTTTCAACCTAAAAGTCTATCATCAAATCCTTATCAAAGGAAGTGAGAGTCCTAAGGGATCATGTAAATGATACACCAAAACAGACAAAGCATCAGCTTAACAGTAAAATGCATGCAATGCAAGTGAGGGAGGAAATGTGTGTGGGGCTTCAGCCTCCACAAGCTCGTCTCGACCTCAAGCCAGTCATGAAATAACAGTAATCATACTGAAAAATAAACATGCTATCAAGCAATAAACAGTAAACTGCAATCATACAGATAAGAAAGAATATGCTATCAAGCAAAATAAACACATGGGCAAGGGAGCTGGGCTCTACCGAATACCCGCAAGCAAAGCCACACAATGACAGTACAAGCAGAGGGAGCAACTCAACCTCTAATGCAATCATGCTCTTAAACTGAACTTATTCTAGATGAGCTTAGTCTAATGCAACAAACAAATCAAACAAAACAAACAATACAGAAAAGAAAAACAGAAGAAAGCCTCAGCTCCTCCAGCAGCAACTTAGTCTTCAGACTTCAGAGATCACTTGCTTTCCAGGTATCAACCCTACAGCATGAGTATCAACTCATCTTCTCCCTTAAGCTTCAGCTTCTTGATCAGCTCCACCTTCAGGCTTCACTATCTTCAGGGATCTTCAAGCATCAACTTGATCTTCACAAAGTCTTCAGACTTCAACAATCTTCAAGGAATCATCCTCTTCAAAGCTTCAGCTTCTATCTCCAATGGCTCAAATGCTCCAGCAAATAAGATTCAGTCAACAGGATGAGGTAAGGATGTTACAGTGCTCACTGACTTCCAAAGGATGCCATTGAGGACTTAACATCAAAGGAAAAGGCTCTCTCAAAGTTCTACCTTATAGGGAAAGGTCACTAATCCCTCCAAAGGAGAGAGGTGAATACCCTTAAGGGACTTTATGTCATAGAGAAGGAAGGAGGTGAACAAAACACTCCTTGTTTATTGAAGGGAAGTATTCTATCTAAGGCTCTACCTATGCACTTATAAGCCTATAAACAAAACAACAAAAGCTAACTAAACTCCTCTGCAAGGTCTTCAAAGCTTCAATGATGGCTATCAAGGTCTTCAACTCAATCTTCAAGGCTCACACACTCAAAGGAGAAGAAAAACAAGCAAAGCAATACAAACTATGCCTTCAAGCAGCACACATACTATCCATACATTCAAAAATCAATTAAAAATACTAAAACACCAAATAATATTCTAGAAAAATTCTAAGGGATTCTATACATACTTACCCTTAACCCATATATTCCCCATACACTAATTTGGCCTATAAACCTCAAAACAAAATGGTTCAAATCTACTCATACAACCTAAAACCCTAATTTGAGCACCTAAATGTCAAACAAGCAAACTATATCCAATTTTAATCTACAAATTGAGAATTAAATCCTACATGAACTAGAGTTCAATACCTAACTATGCCAAAAAGAATGGCTCAAAAATCCTAAGGGAAAGTCCTAAAAGAAATTGTACAAAATCAAGTATTAACCAAAACAATTAAAAAGACTATTTACAAGAAAATATGCTAAAAAATATTAAAAGGAAAATAAAATGGGATTTTATTTATTTACATTTTTCTAGACATGATTATGAATATGTGAAAAAAATAAGAAGTGAAAAATATTAATTTTTGAATTTTATATGGATTTATTAAAATGCAAGAAAATATTAAAATGAGAAAATAAAAAGAAAATGAAATAAAGGGGAGGGGGTGTCAAAAGTAAACACGCCCAGTTCATTTCCCTGATGGGCCAAGAACCTGGGGTGCAAATAGAAGTCCTGGTAAGCCCACCTGCGCTCAGAAAATACAAAGAGAAATCAAAGGAAAATTGGTAAGACAACGGTGCAAATAGCAGTGAAATTGCTTTGAAAACTGGATTGGGCCCGTGGGTGGGGTGCCAATAGCATTGGTTTCTGAGGCCCATGGTTTCCACTTTAATGAAACGTTGCGTTGCAGCGCAGGGCTTCCCTCCGTTTTCTCATTTTGAATCGTGGCCGTGGGATCAACTGAATTAGTCAAGGATCTGGGACCATCCAACGGTGGGAGTGCATCGTCCCTAAACATACCCTAGGGTTTGCAGAAACCCTAACTCCATGCAAGGATTTCAACTCCTTCGTTCTCCTCCATTACTCAGTGAATTCACGAACTTCCAAAAGCAAACTTGCTCTACTAATCACCCAGAACACACTGATACCAATAGTCTTCCCTGAAACTCCATATATCACTCCAACAGAACACGCGAATGTTAGGGTTCCACCATGATTCTCTGCTATCAAACTTGATTGAACTCAAATCCATTGATGTAATCTTGTTCTACACGTTATCCTCACCATTCTACACCATATCATTTCCACTAATGCACACTAAACAGTTAGCTATCAATCTTGCAAAAATTGGTACCCTGCCACGAATCCTCATGGATCTTCCTCTAATTCTCAGAAAATCTCCCTCTAACCTAGCATGCTGATCTTACACCTAGGATTCTAACAGAATGTACATAATTATGGACCTATAGATCAAGATACCAACCTGTCAAACTTCAATGGTGAGTGGTGTTAGGGCTTGATTCAGCACTTGAAACCTTCTCCAAATCTTCCTCCAATAATGAACACCTTTCTGTTTGCAAGAGTTGAGGTGGATGAAGCTTGTAGAAGAAGGAATTGAATCTTGCTTGATCTTGAAGAAATCCAACAATGGCACTTTCTCTCTCACTCTCTCCAATGAACACAGCCACTTTCACCAACCCTGGCCACATTGTGATTCACTCTTTTTATAACAATCCATGGAATCATCTAGAACTTCCTAGAATGAGCTAGAAAAGCTTGGATTTTCTCCTTTAATGACATATTGATCATACCATATCTCATGAGTTAGGCTTGTCAAATTGGCTTCAAAATCTCCTTACAAAAGATATTGAGAAAGAATGAGTGAAAAACATACACTTCCTTGCCTTTTGTGAAGTTTTGTCAAGCTACCTTATGATTCAAGTAACAATTTTCCAAAGCAACCTTCATTTTTGAGCCTCAAATCAAAATTCTGTTTAAACCAAAGTTTTTAGAATGTTATTTACATTCAAAATGGTATATTGGATGACCTATTTTGGATTCATAGATCTCCCAAACCAAATTTCAACTTGACTTGAATTAACTTATATGCCTTTTTTAGTTCAAATTTACCAAACTTTGTCATTCCATGATATGAGCTTTTCCAACAATTCATGACCTCTTTTCTAGGCTTAAAATGCCATTTTGAACAACTTTCATGTTTTGAGTTTTTCCATTTGAGGCTTGAAAATAGGAGATATGGCCTTTGCTTAAAATGACCTATAACTGCCAAATGACCAAAATACCCCTGCCTTGTTCAAACCATAAGTTGAGTTCTACAAATCCTATCAAGGACTTCTAGTACTCTATAGAAAGCTAAGAAGATTCTATTCAACATTCATGTTGACCAAGAAATCATAGGAATCATCCTACTATGGCAAAAGTTGTCTGCAAGTTGGGTGACTTTCAAGGACCCAGATTCACACACCTCAGCTGACCTGTAATTTGTCAAAACCATAACTTGAGCTCTGCATATCCTATCAAGGACTTCTACCACTCAAATTAAAGCTAAGAACAATCTCTACAACATTCATGTTGTGGGGAAGATGAGATATCAATCACATCTTGAGCTAAAACTGCCTGGAAGATAGGGATCAAACTAGGGTTTTCTCACTGACAATCCTCAGAAACCCTAACTCAACACTTCTTAAATTCCTCAATCATGATGAGTTGGTCTAGGAATCATCCTTATAGTATCTTAATACATAATTACATGATCTCATGGCCCTTGGATTAGGTCTCAACCTTCTCCAAATCATCAGTTGACCTAGGGTTGACCCAGTCAAAACCATAATTCTACCATTCATGGTTGAATCTTCTGAATTCTTGCATAATGACCTCTATGGGCTTTATGATGGCTATCAAGACATCTCATAGGCTTTCTCAAAGCATCAAGTTCACTCTCAAAGTCTCAGAATCATCTGAGGAGCTCCCACAACTCTCAAGCTATGAGTCACACAACTTTGGTTTCAACCAATTTCTCTGAGGATCTCTTGAACTTTCTGATGAAGGTATCAACTTTCAAACACTTAATGGGTAAATAATTGTTGGTCAAATTTTGGGGTGCAACAACCCCACAGTGACACACTTGGACGAATAAACCTTTTCTCAAGTAGATCTTCAAGTTGACTATTCAACTCTTTCAATTCCGATGCAGACATACGATATGGAGCCATCGATATCAGACTAGTTCCAGGAATTAAGTCGATCACAAACTCCATTTCTCGTTCCGGCGGTAAATCTATTATCTCCTCAGGAAAAACTTCTGGAAAGTCACGGACAATTGGTAAAGCATCAATCGTTCCATTTTCACCAATGCTCACCGTTTCCATTAACAAGAATACCTTAGCACCATCTTGCAGTGATTCCTTCACTTGCTTAGCAGTCATAAACAAATCTTCTTCATCCTCAGGTTCAGGAAAAATAACCGTTTTGTCAAAACAGTTAATATAAACTCGATTGAATTCCAACCAATTCATCCCAAGAATAACATCAAGTTGATCTAAGTGAAGACACACTAAATCAACTCCAAAGTCTTTACCAAAAATACTCAACGGACAATTCAAACACACATACGGGGTAGTTACCGAACCCATAGTAGGAGTATCAATAACCATATCTCCATTCATGACAGACAACTCAAGACTTAATCTCTTAACACAATCAAAGGAAATAAAAAAATGTGTAGCTCCAGTATCAATTATAGCGATCAAAGGTATACCATTAATGAAGCACGTACCACGGATCAATCGATCATCATTAGAAGTCTCCGATCCTGATAGAGCAAACACCTTCCCACTCCCTTGAGTCTTCTTTGGCTTATCACACTTGGTACTAATGTGCCCTTGCTCACCACAGTTGTAGCAAGTCACATTCGCACCGCTTCTGCACTCAAGAGATTTGTGGCCTGGCTTCCCACACTTAAAACATTTCTGCTCAACACTTTTGCACTCGAGAGCATGATGTCCCTCTTCACCGCATCTAAAACATCTCACCGGAGTGGAAACTCCTCCCCCACTTGGCTTCTTGCCGAAACCAGCTTTTTGTTTCCCCTTCTCTGCAGGAGTCACATACGCTTTCCTCTAAATTGACCTTTTCCTTTCTTGTCTTTTAAACTTTTATAGTGGGCAGATCTAGCTCTACTATCTTCATCAAAAATCCTGCTTTTGTTCACCAACTCAGAAAATCGCCTAATTTCCTGATAACCAACAGCTTGCTTGATTTCACGTCTCAAACTATTCACAAACTTGAGACACTTGGATCTCTCAGCATTAGCAGTGTTATAATGAGGACAAAACTTAATCAATTCCTCAAATCTCGCCGCATACTCAGCCACAGTTGAGTTACCCTGCTTCAGGTTAAGGAACTCAATTTCCTTCTTTCCACGCACATCTTCTGGAAAATACTTCTCCAAAAATGTTTCCCTAAAAAGATCCCAAGTAATCACAATCTCATTCTCTTCAAACCTTTGGTGAGTATTACCCCACCAATCCTCAGCTTCTTCTTCGAGCATATGAGTGCCAAACTGCACCCGCTGCGCATCCAAACAATTCATGACCCGAAAGATCTTCTCAATCGCTTTCAGCCAAACTTGTGCTTTGTCAGGCTCATGGGTTCCCTTGAAAACTGGTGGATTATTCCTTTGAAACCTCCCCAAAGCACAAAACTCATCATCAGCATGGTTTCCAACATTCACACTGGCTTGAGGATTCTGCCAAATCGCTCCAGCCAACCTCGTCAAAGCCTCCGCAATCGCTTCGTCATTCCTACCTGCAACCATAGTTCTTGATTCCCACAATAAATCTTCATTAGAAGAACCATATTGATAGTGCTACACACACGTATCAAATGCAAATGGGGAATAAACACATTAACAACTTGGTCAACAAACCGACCTGCTCTGATACCACTTAATGTAACACCCCCTTCTATACCCCCAAATAAACAATAAATCACATAAGCACATAACAAATTTCATCAGAGTAAATTTGAAACATGGTATAAAAGAAGTATGCCACATCATTCACCAAAATAACATACAACACTTGCTCTATAAAAGACATGCAACAGTGGGGTAGTTCAACAGAGGAAATTAGTCCTTACACCCACATCTCAATATTTTAAAATAAGCGGAAGATTAGAACATTGAATTACTTCACATGTAATCATATAAATACATATCATTCAGTTTGGATCACAATATCATTCATGTTTACAAAACATTACCATCAGTTACATATACAAAATGTATCTCAAAAGAATACTATACAATCCTAACTACCCGGTGCTACATATCAGAGCATAACCGACCAAAAGGATGAAGCTAAACTTCACAAAAGACCTCCAGCAACCTAATCTGCAATGCCTCATAGAGCATTATAAAACAGCAGAAGGGTGAGAAATATTATCATAATAATCAAGGCATATAATTATATATATATATATATATATATATATATATATATATATATATATATATATATATATATATATATATATATATATATATATATATATATATATATATATATATATATATATATATATATATATATATATATATATATATATATATATATATATATATATATATATATATATATATATATATATATATATATATATATATATATATATATATATATATATATATATATATATATATATATATATATATATATATATATATATATATATATATATATATATATATATATATATATATATATATATATATATATATATATATATATATATATATATATATATATATATATATATATATATATATATATATATATATATATATATATATATATATATATATATATATATATATATATATATATATATATATATATATATATATATATATATATATATATATATATATATATATATATATATATATATATATATATATATATATATATATAACACATACATTTTACATTTCTCACCACAATTCATTCCAATCATCATATACATCACAACATATGTGTAAACAAACATGGATAATCACCAAGCACATTTCATCATGCATACATCCATAATTCTCAATTCAATACTTCACATAAGGGTATACTTTCATACAATAATACACATTAATCATGTGACTCAATGCAACTCAATGCAATTCAATGCAACTCATGACATGTGGTACCAACACTTGTTATCATTTTTCGGTTTTTACACTTAAACTGGGTCCACCCTTCTAGACCGATAACAACAAAAGCCCGTCCCCTAAGCTTTCAAACCCACCCTTATAGGTTTGGGACAAGTCACTAGTCTCCACGAAACTAGCAAACATTGCCTCTTGACTAAATGATGCATATGCAATCAACCACCAAATGCACTTAAGACCGTTCTCGCATCTTAATCCCACGCATTCAAATAATTCATCACTCAAGAATTATAACATGATTGTACACACAACATATTCATATTCAATATCATCAATACATTTATCAAGCAATGCACACATATCCACAATATATTCTCATGCATTCTCAAACACAAACGCATACAAACAATATGCATTCCCCACATAGTGCTCACGACAAAAAATTCCATAGCATTCATCATGCAATTGAATCAATTAAGACAATGCATTATATTTGTTAAAAGACCACATTTCATAATCAATTCCACAATCTAGGATTCACGCCATACGGCTACCCACAACATATATTTCACAGTATACAATTACTCATTCCAACAAGGATCAAACACAATCGAGCAAATAAATCAACATTGAATGGAATCACAAGAAAACCAAATGCTGTCACGCTCGCTGGCTTGCTCGCCTAGCGAGTCTCTAGCAAATACTCGTTATCTATTCGCCTAGCGAACAAGCTCGCGAAGGCAAACAGAAGCTACTGACTTTGCTCGCCACCTACTCGCTGCAGCGAGGCCCTAGAGAATCCTTCGCCACCTCACTCGCTACCAGCGAACCAGATCAAATGCATTCTGTCCAAGTCTGGGACCTCTTGCTAACTTGTTCGCCCAACGAGTTGCTAGCGAATGTTCACGACCTGTTCGCCTAGCGAAGGTGCTAGCGAACGTCTGCGAACTCAGAAATTCCCACTGTCCAAAACTCCGAAACTCACCAAATCCACCCGATTCAATCCCAACTCGTTCCCGCAGCCTTAGCCTAGCATTCCTCGACTAAACTCTACCATTTATTCTCATTTTCGACCGTTAAAACTTGGTTTCTATCGATTAAATCCACTTTGCCCTAAAATGGAAGTTGTAGAAAAACACCCAACAATCTAACCCAAGCATACATAATCATATACATTGACAAGATAATAATATTTCTCACCCTTACCTCGATTAAATCGATGCTAGAGAGTTGTTCTTAAGCTTTTCCAACTTTTCTTCTTCTCATTATCTTTTCTCCTCTTTCTCCTTCTTCCTCTATTCTTTCTCTTATGTTTCTATCTTTCTTCTTTCTCTCCACTTTTCCTTTATATGTCTTTCCATTCTAATTCTCTCCAACATCTATTAATTCATTTAGTTAATCATACATTAATCAAACAATCCTCTTAAATCATTTAATTAATATAAATAATTAATTAGTGAAATTTGGGCTGTTACGCGTACTCTATATTCAAGAGGAGACATGAGAAGGATTTGTAACTGAAGATCGAGTTTAATCCTGTTCCTATTTAAAAATTCAAATCATTATGTTCTCAGGATTTTAAGAGATAGAATTGGAGAATTCTGTTGACATTGTGAAGTTGCAAATATGGAATCAACTTCTTGTTATAATATCTCAAAGGGACGTTCTTGATTTGAGGCTTCATTGTTGATATCATCATAGGTCTCAAAATAAAGATTCATACCTTGTATGCTAAGATTCGAAGTTCATCTCTAAGTCCAATCATATAATTAAATTGCAAACTCCATAAATTCAATATAAGTGACATGTTATGGATTCTTGAGATTAAAAGTTATGTTCTGGCGAATTCGTGAGCTCATGGCAAATTATGACAAATTCATTCTGAGTTCTAAGGATTATACCTTTCAAACGATATAAAGAACACCATAATGGTTAACTCAAGGATACTAAGGCGTTGAAAAAAACCGTTTCATTATTTAAGGCAAGATTTAGAAATGAGTTTGGATTTGGAATTTTCAAGAGTGCAAGATCAAAAGCAATATTTATAACAAAATTCAAAGGAAAAGCAACACGAGTCATTGTTGTGATAAAACTCAAAGCCAAAAATCCAAAGGCTTAAGGTCATTATGAAAATTACGCTTGGAAGGCATACAAGATTAAGTTCAAGTACGAATTCTGAGAATTTACATATCCAAGGTTACTAAATCCATCACAAAAGTGAAATTATGATGCTGCATTACTTTTCCTTTGCATATCAAAAAAGTTACACATTGTAAATCCCAAACTAAAACCAAGTTTAAAGAAAGTCTTCAACACTCCTATGCCTAAGATCTTCAGAACACTTCAAAGGACCAAATGTTGAATAAGGTTCCAATATAGCAACTTGAGAGATTCACCTTGCCAATGTTTCACGTCTCTATTTGAACGCCAGGATTGAAGTTCCAAACCGTTCATGTTCACTCCTGTGCAATTAATACAAAGGAAGTTCTTCAGTAGCAAAAGTTACTAAATAAGTGACCCAAAGAAAAGCTAATATAAAAAGTGAATTTTGCTTTTATTCACAAGAAATCATCATCATCACACCAAAATTCATAAGATAGAGCCAAGTTATAACAACAACAACCTGTATCTTTTTTTGGTGTGAAACCGTGGCGAATTCTACGCCTTGTTATTTAAGCTCAGCCCCATACCAGATGAAGCTTCGATTCTGTATTCAACAAAGACTAAGCAGCAGAGGCACCCAAACGTTAGAACCATCTTTGTTTATGAATCCTCGCGGTCTCCATAGCAGGTTATTATGCGGAAGAGAGAATGAGTTGTTAGTTCAAAATAAATTGGACATGATGAATAAGCCAAACTTATCAGAACCGAATCAAGCTTTGATGAAGCGTGTTTCATATAAAACCACCAAACTGTGCGCTTCCAAGTGGTGGGCCAATACCACTTTCCGTTGCTGTGACCTGCAAGAAACCAACCTTAACACCAACTCCAACATTCACCTCAATTAAGCAAGTACCTCATAAAGTTGTTTCATCTGATGAAAGATCCACTTACCCAGAAAATAAGCAAAAGAAGAAGTCAGAGCTCCGACGTTTAGCGAAATTTTAAGCAAGCGGCAAGAGTTCACTATGTTGAGGGTAATGCTACACCTGAAGCAATCAGACCACGTCAATATTAGTTTCAACCACACTAAATTAAGTTACCGACAAAGGACACACGGAAATGCAACAAAGCTTTAACTTACCTCTTCATGGTATCCAGCTTTGGACCACACACGGTTCCTTTGATTTATGGTTTTCGCGGAGATTCCCATTCGGTTAATCCGGCAATCAAAGAATAAGAAAAACAACAGCTCTAGCCCCTTCGCATCTAATCAGAAGAGTTGTATGGGAGCCGAAGGCGAGTATAACCTGGATTGAAAATGTGCACACACCATCCAAAAGCTTGAGCTGGTAAACCGTTGTGAAGAACGATTTTGAAAAAAAAAGCAGCAAATACACTAGTTAAAACGGTATAATGGTCAGTTCACTTAAAAGAGTGTTAAGGATTGGTTTATCTACCTGGAATATTGGATGAAGGAATTCCAAGTGCAGCCGACAAAAAGGGACAGCATGACTAAGAAATTGAATCGCACCAAGAACTCATGCGAAGACCTGTTCCCACTCGCAGCAGGAGGGCATATGCAAAGCCTATCACCAAGACATTCAAATCTAAAGCTCAGTTTTAGTTCAAATCTAAGATTTAGGCCACGTTAGCGAGAACTTACCTTGTAAAGTGATGTTTCAGCAGAGTTGCTTTACGGTCCAGGATCCAGTTATTACCGCTAGATACATGAAAATTTATCATACCTACAATGATAAACCACCAGAACTTGTTAAAGACACAAGAATCTGTTACAATTAATTCTCCAAAAACATTTTCAAGACAAAATATCGGAGCTCATAAAAAGCATGGAATCATGTCGTAGACAAAATACAACAGAAGTGGAAAAAGCATGGAATCATGTCGTAGACAAAATACAACAGAAGTGGAAAACCATATATCATACTTCAGACAAGATTAGTCCGAAAATGGAAGGGCTTCAAAGAGTGTTTTTTTGTCCAAGATCAATATGGAATAAGTTTTTAAGACAATATCAAGTACTATTAATTTGTTTCAAAATCAAGATGTCGCTCATTCAATGCCAAAATCAGGAAATAGTCTCACAAAAAGTGTATAAAAGCAAAACGAATTCACATATTCAAGAGACAGATTCACGAACAACCATTGACAAAAATCCCCAAATTCACAAATTCACCGATCCACAAGTCTTACAACGACAAAGGAAAAGAGAGTAGAAACTTATCTGAGGGTATTCCGTTATGACCGTCGTTGCGGAGCCCGCGTCATCGCCACCTCCCTCAAAACCCCGACGGAAAGCGCCGCGCCGTACAAACCCGTCACCGTTGCCGCGATTCTGCCACTACCTTCGAAATCTGCGAAGAACCCATTAAACCGTGAGAACTCTTGTTTTAACAATTTAATTTTTGTTGTGTTTGATTTGCACAGGAAGAAGAAGAAAGGGATAGATAGAAGGTCGAAGAAGTTGAAGCGTTGAGAAGGAAATAGAAGGGGAAAGAAAAACTAAAACGAGGGAGAAGGGAAGAAGGAAAAGGCGCCGCATTTGGGGATTTGGGGGTTTCCAAACCCTAATCCGCCCCCCTTTCATTTTTGTTGTCCGGACCGGGTTGGGTCCGGTGGGTTCATCACCACCGGCCCACCCATTTTTTTTAAGAACCTTTTTTAGTTTTTTACTTATTTTGCTTTTAGTTTCCTTTCATGTAATGGGCCCGGTCCTACGGTCAATAATAAAAAAAACTAACAATACTAACATTATAATTAATTACAAATCTGAAAATTTAAGAATTAATTAATATAAAAAACGAATTTTAAATAATAAAAAGAAGTATATATTAATAATATTTATAGATTTTAATTTAAGTTTTTATAAATAAAAAACAAAAACAAAATAAATAAGTTTAGTTTAATTTTAAAATCTTTTGTCACTGTTCATTAATATAATAAAAAAATTAAATAGTAATAATAACTGATTTTAGGAATTTTGATTTTAATTTAATAATTAAACATAAGTAATTAAAATTAAGGTTAACTTAATTTGATAACAAAAACGCAAATAACAATTAGAATAAGTCTTAATTTTTTTTAATTTATAAAATAATAAAAAATAATAATAATATAAAAACTAACTTAGATTTTAATTTAAGACGCTCTTATAATAAAAAAAACCCACAAAATTTCTCTTTTTAATTTAAAACTCACAAAAATAAATACCCCTTTTAAATCCAAAAACATTTGTCCTTTTCTCAAATAACTTAGTAAAAGAAAAAAAAAACTCTTGTATTTAACTTAGGATTAATTAACCTAGCACTTTTTTCAAATTAATTTCTAACAACAAATAACTAACTTCTAACTCTTACACCAAATTCACACAAAAGCATTGATAATAAGTTCCAACATATTAATTTCTCAAAGTCGTAAAAACAATTAACCACTCTAATCGCTAAAATTCATTTTCATCTTACCGATACACTTATTTATAATCCGCTTAATTATAACCCTCAGCTAACATCGCTATCAATTACCGTTGCTATCATCACCGCTTATCATTTTGTATTTCCGTATCCATTACACTGTATTTTACCATTAATTCCCCTCCGAAGGAAAGGTTACACTATTTGACTGCCGAGTCAATGCCCTCATCTTCACCCCATCCTAGCCGTAGGATCCGAGTCGCTGTACTCATACTTAGGCGTCCCGCCGTGGATATCCATCCTTTTATCCTAGCCTTAGGATTAGGAGTTGCCATACTCCATATAAGTTTCCCGCCGTGGAATACTTATCTCACACCCTTTCAATTCAACCTTACAACGTAGAAATCGAAGTCGCCGCACTCCAAAATAAGCATTTTCCTATGAACGTTTATTTTCCCCCAGGAATCTTAACCACAGTCAAGAAATTTCTCACCTCCCTCCGTGAGGGGAACTACGATTACTCTGATTCCATCCCCTACCCAGGATACGTAGGCACAAGATGCGAGTCTTGGCGAGTATACATAGGACTAACCCCTTAGGTCCTTCTCTTCACCCTTAAACTTTAGCATTAACCTTTAAGCAGATAACTATAGCAATAACACATTTAAAACAAGAGGTTCCTATAGAGTACTACAGAAGTTTAGGATGCTAATACCTTCCTTAAGCTTAACCGGCCCCCGAACCCTAGATCTTTCCCCACATTGTGTTTACGATGCAAAATAGGTTTTCCCCTTTCTTTAACCTTTCCTTCGGATAAATCAAAAACCGGTTGTAAATGAATTAAGATTCAAGTTAATTAATAGCTTGACATCCAAATTTCACCGCAACATTCATCCATGTCAACAAAATCAAAATAGTTGGCTTGCTGCAATGAGTTGAGTCCATATGAATTTGCTACTGGAATTGCTTCTAAAATGATGTTGTAATGGGGAAAAAAATACATTCTAAGTATAATTTAAAATATGGATAAACGTAAATTCCATATAGGATATTATTATAAATAAATTATATGTGCCATAAATTACAAAATATTTGTTAATAACATTGCACCAAAAATAGTATTCAAATTATCATGTCACAATGTTGGAGAATAATCAAATATTAGTAAGGATGGTGCAATCTTCATCATTGTTTTAAACAACAGTTGCATGAAGCTCAAGAGCCTAATAGACGTACTGATTATACATTGTTGAAGACTTCCTTGTAGACTACGTTAGCAGTGGAAGACTTAGGTTTTTTGTTTTCGTCGTGTATCAAGATTTTGATACCCTTCTTGCTAGTTACCCTTGAGATTGCCACATAGAGTTGTTCATGACTGCAGAGATCCTTTGGGATATAGAGTCCAACCAAATCCAAAGATTGTCCTTGAGACTTGTTGGTGGTCATGATGTATGATACAATGATTGAAAATTGAATCTTGTTTAGTTTGAAAGACCACGGGGATTGGGATGGGGAAAGATCTATTTATGGTATGTATATGACTCTTCTATGGCCCTTGCCACCCATAATCTCAGCCTCAAGAACATGATTGGCCATTTTGGTTACAATGAGCCTTACTCTGTTGCACAAACCTTCAGCTTAATCGATGTTTCTCATAAGCATAATCTGAGTCCATATCTTCAGTTTGATGTGGTGGTTGGGCAACCCGGAAGTCCTTAGAGAACTGATCAACTCCGGGCTGAGGACTTCCATAATTCTATTACCATGAATTTCCGATTGATCAACTGAGTTGGAGCTATAATAATCCTTGGAGGCGCCTTTAAAATGTGAAAAAAGTAAATAATAAGTATAAAAACACCAAGAGGTACAATATTAGTAGTAGTAAATAAAATGTATAAGTAGTTCGAAAACTAAATTTTGTAAATATACCTGACATCATATCTAAAATATGATTATTTATTTGATCAACCACCTCAATAGTTGATGCCAAAATTGCGCGAATTTTCAAGTAGTCGTAACTTGTATAATTTTCCAAGAAAGAAGGATAGGTGTTTTCCACAATTGCAACAATAGGGTCATCAAATTGTTGAATTAGTATTTCAGGTGGAATGTCAATGTCAGAATAGCCATCATTAGGTTCGAACATCCTACCTTCACCTAATTTTAAAAGCCACTCTGAAAACTCAGCAATGTCTAAGGATTCTTGAGTAGTTCGACCACCTTGCAGGCACATGTTTTGTGTTAAAGTTAAAACCTCACATGAATCCCAAATGTAAGATGAATTGATTGATGAGTGAATAATTTCGGATCGAGTACCTCTTGGGATGACCGGCAAAATCTGTCTAAAATCTCCACTGAAAACAACCACTTTACCTCCGAAAACTACGTCGGAATTGCCATGTTTACTCATGACATCCTTTAATGTTTTATCAAGTGCCTTGAAACAAAACTTGTTTTCCATAGGGGCCGCATCCCAAATAATCAACTTTGTTTGACGAAGTAGTTCAGCATAGTCATCACTAAAGTCAATTTTGTATATTGAATTTTCCATAGATGGGACAAGTATTTTAAACTTAGAATGAGTTTTCCGTCCACCGGGAAATAAAATAGATGCAATCCCACTCGAAGCAAATGTCAAAAATATTTCATGCCTTGATCGCAATGAAGTTGCAAGTGTTTTCCACATATACGTTTTACCAGTACCTTCGTAGCCATGCAGAAAAAACACCCCTCTTTTATGGTTTGTAACATTCAGCATGATTTTGTCATAAATAGTTCGTTATTCATCTTATAAAAAATATGAAAGCATCATAAACTTTCACTACTAGAAAAACTCTGTTTTTCTGCGGATTTTGATAAAGTTCCTGCAGGAAACGTGTTACCTGTTATTCTTCCTGCTATTTTTTATTTCCAGCTAAAACCTTCGTGGGTAATTAATTTAGCAGGTAAAGTCGCAGGAAAATTTCGCAGGAAAATGTCACAGGATATATTATTATAAATTCAAAGTTGCAGGTAAAGTCTCAGGAATTTTTGCGAACTTTGCTGCTACCTCAATTTTCGTAGGAAATAATGCTTCATAATATAAATTCTCTTGTAAAACCGCAGGTACATCTGCGGAAAAATTTCCACAGAAAAATCCGCAGGTAATTCCTGTATGTCTAGTAGTATTTAGTTGTTTGAATGATAATATTTAAATCCATAGTATAAGGAAAAAAGATTGCCATACCTGTAAGTGCATTGAACTCAGTTTTCATAACCGTAATGTCGTAACTTCTCTCTTCGTAGATAAGTTTGTTACCAAGTTGTTGAAGGACATATCCATCAGGATACGGAATTGGCTTGAAGTCTACTAAACTCATGTGGTTCACTTGTAGTAATGTCTCAATCCTAATCAAATTCAAGTTTTGTAATTCATTGTCTTGTATAATCAGGTCTGCAATAGCAGTAACAAAACTGTGACATGAGTTCTATTTTGATGATTAGCAGTTGTAGTGTATCAAAAATGGTAAGTAACATAGGAAGTTGAAAAATAGTTTAGTTAAACCTTGGTTATTTGCAATATGTATATGTTTGTGCAGAATACCATCTTTCAAGTAGGTCCAAGTTTGGTTCCATACATATGCAAGTCGGTTTATAGTTCTAAATAGCAACATAACTACAAACAACTTTCATAGAAAATGCCCAGATCCCCAACGACTTGCATCCTTAACTGCTCAAATGTATTCCCTATCATCTTCAAGGAAACCTATTGCAAAGCAAGCATCACGAAAAGAGTCATATTGTCTTCAACCCACTTTACAAATGTCCTCATAAGTCTTTGGTCCCTTTACAACTGTCAGCATCATACTCAAATAAAACAGTTCTATCGTTGTCGGTGGAACCCATATCAAGCGCCCAATGGTACAACCTTTTTTACGTGGCTTCCATGAACTTTTCCTTTTGATGTAAATGAATTTTCTCACAAATTTCCCATATGTTAAATTCTATGCCTCTTCATATTGTGTATTTGCAATTAACCATGAACTAAACATAGATTCTATAATGCTTGCCTTTTCCAAAATATTCTCCATCCTTTCAAAACTAGTATAGTACATAGTCTTCTCACTTATGAGATGGTAAAACATGCGTTCTACAGCAGGCTTTCTCACATGTATTTTGTACGAAAATATCCTCCAACATGCCTCACTTGGTGAAACATACCTATAGTCAAGATATTCCTTAATCTCATCAATTACGTTATCGTAATTTGAAGAAGAATTTGATACAGGAACAACATTAGCAGTTATTCTGTCATATCCTTTGTAGATGTGCTTGAAAAGGTACTTGATTGAGGTACTTTGGTTATACCACTCCATGTTGATGTGAGCCTCAAATTTCAGGAGTAGTCTTGTGTTGTATGGAACGACATGCCTATTATCCAATGGAACACCATATTTGAGAATTGTATATGTTTGAGAACTTCGTTTGTATATAGGATATCCATTGTTATCAACAATGGTCTCTTCATTGAATTTTTTGAGGGAAAACTTAGAGGATCTTACATTCTTCATGCACGGGGAAGTTAGTCTGGCTAAACCACAAGGTTCATGCAACACTTATGATTTAACTAATTGGTATAACCTTGGATACAGAACGGGATCAGGGATTTCTGTAGAGATGATGTTGTCAATGTCCCGCGGTGTAGGATACTTATTTTGTGGGTGTAAGAAAATAAGAATGTGTGCATGTGGCAAGCCCCTTTTCTGGAATTCAATTTTATACATGTCTGAAACACAAATAAAGGAAGCGCTAAAAGATATCGATTGTGACTAAAAAAATACAAATCAGCATGAAAGTATGGTTGTCTTACATGCTAAAACTTTACCAAGCACATGGTGTTTGGTCAGGTATACCATAAGTTCATCAAATTTGATCTTGAATACCTTTGCAACAATATCAAGTCTGTCATGTGGCTTTAAATTATCCTTAGACAGCAGCTGTGTAATCTCAGGCCAGTTCGGGTTACAGGTAAACGTAATAAATAAATCAGGAAAGCCAAGTGCACTGGAGATAGCCATACCATCAAAGTATAGTTGATCCATGTAACGTTTCCCCTACAAATGATGAAGGAAAAACAACTCTCTGCCTAATCTTGTTTGGTTCATTTTGTCGATGATTTTCGCGATTCTCATTAAGCTGTTTATACTTTCCAACTCTTAGTTTAGATTGGTTCTTCCTCAACCAATTAAGACGCTTCGTTTCCATCCTTGTATATCTATCAACCAAGAATTGTTGGAAGAGTCTCCTTGAATGAAAAAGTGTTTTGGCCTCATTTGTCTGTTGGTGTAAACGGAAGCATAGCCAATCTTTGATGGTTTGACGATTTTGCTTCGTAACAACCTTTTGATGTATAAATTTGTGGAGTATGTTAGGCCGATATCCATCTTCAACATACGGAAAAATCAATGGGTATTGATACGCCAAGTAACTTGGATGGAGTTCATCAATCCTTTGTAATTGACCGTTACGTTGTTACACTATTATGTCTCTTTTTGATGTTGAATCTATATCCCGACAATAAGTGCTACTACCTCAGGTACGGTAGGGCACTTATATACGCGACCATCCATGGATATTTCAAAGATTAATCATAGCTTCAAATCTTGAAATGTGTTATTCTTCAACATGTCTCTTGCCGTCTGAAAAGCCTTTCCATGAGGATTATTCTCATCCAACATGAACTTGAGTGTGGGAACTATTGATCTGTCAATTTCTTTATTGTCCCTGTTATAAAAAATGAATATTCATAGGTGTTGCACCCCAAAATTTGACCAACAATTATTTATTCATTAAGTGTTTGAAAGTTAATACCTTCATCAGAAAGTTCAGGAGATCCTCAGAAGAATTGGTTGAAACCAAGGTTGTGTGCTTCATAGCTTGAGAGTTGTGGGTGCTCCTCAGATGGTTCTGAGACTTTGAGAATGGACTAGATGTTTTGAGAAAGCTTATGAGATGTCTTGATAGCCATCATGAAGTCCAGAGAAGTCATTGTGCAAGAATTCAGAAGATTCAACCATGAATGGTAGAATTAGGGTTTTGACTGGGTCAATCCTAGATCAGCTGAAGATTTGGAGAAGGTTGAGACCTAATCCAAGGGCCATGAGATCATGGAATGATGCATAGAGATGTTATGAAGATGATTCCTAGACCAACTCGTCATGATTGAGGAGTGTGAGAAGTTTCAAGTTAGGGTTTCTGAGGTTTGTCAGTGAGAAAACCCTAATTTGATCCCTATCTTCCAGGCAGTTTTATCTCTAGATGTGATTGATATCTCATCTCCCCCATAACATGAATGTTGTAGAGCTTGTCCTTAGCTTTAATTTGAGTGGTGGAAGTCCTTGATAGGAGTTACAGAGCTCAAGTTATGGTTTTGACAAATTACAGGTCAGCATAGGTGTGTGAATCTGGGTCCTTGAAAGTCACCCAACTTGCAGACAACTTTTGCCCTAGTAGGATGATTCCTATGGTTTCTTGGTCAACATGAATGTTAAAGAGGATCTTCTTAGCTTTAATATGAGTGGTAGAAGTCCTTGATTGGATTTGTGGAACTCAACTTATGGTTTGAACAAGACAGGGGTATTTTGGTCATTTGTCAGTTATAGGTCATTTTATCCAATGCCTAAAACTCCTATTTCCAAGCCTCAAATGGAAAAACTCAAAACATGAAAGTTGCTCAAAATGTGATTTTAAGTCTAGAAAGAAGGTCACAAATTGTTGGAAAAGCTCATAGCATGAGATTACATGATTGGTAAAAAATGAACTAAAAATGGCTTATAAACTTGAAAAGTTGAAATTGAAAAGTGATTTGGAAGATCCACAAATCCAAAATAGGTCATCCAATATATCATTTTGATTGGAAAAACCATTTTGAGAACATTGGTTTAGCTAGAATTTTGATTTGGAGCCTTAAAATGGGTGATGCTTTGAAAAGTTATTACTTGAAAAAGAAGGCAATGTTGGAAAACTTAACACAAGGTAATTACAAGGCATGTGAGCTTCCTTACCATTCCATATTATCATGTGATGAGATTTTAAAAGGTGTGTAAGTTGGTTAGAGGTGATATATCATGAGATCCCAAAATACCATAATAGGAGAATTTCATGAAACTCCTAGAACTTCCTTGGATCAAGTTAGAATCTTCTAGATTTTTCCATTCATGTATATATAAGGAGAAGTGATCATGAGGGTGAGAGGTTGGTGCATTAAGAAGGAGAATAGAGAGATTTGAGAGATTACTTCCATTTCAAGCAAGTGAGAAACTCTCCATTACAATCCCTTCCTGTTCAAAGTTTGGAGTCTTCCTCAATCATTGGAGCATTGTGAGTGTGAGAGAGCCTTCTCCAAGGTCCATCCATGGCTGCATGAAGAGTTGACATTACAAACTCAAGATTGAGCATCAAAGTTGCAGTCAAGAATACAAGCTTTCTTCTTCAGTTTTGTTGCATACAGTAGCCTCAACATCACTTAGGGATCACTCTTGAAGATTGGCCAAGCTTGAAGTGCAAGAATCCATAACTGTTTTCTCCAAGAATCCAGGTCTGCAACTTGATTCTTTCACCTGTATTTATGGCTTGTTAGCGTGTTTCTTTAGAATAGAAATGTTAGGTCTAGGTAGATGAGCATGTATGCAATCTGTTAGAGCCATTGATGTTGATCCATATCAGGGCAGTTGAACCTTGATAGCATATAACTCTTAGGTTAGGACGCGATAATCCTAGGTTGTTAGTGCAGAATGATCCACGTGAAGTGTAGTTTAGATTAGTATAGGTTAGGTTGAGGTTCTTGAGGGTAGGTTGCAGAGCATTTCCATGGTGGACAGAACTTGTGGCTATCGGTCTGAGTAATATGGTGAACTTCAAGATAAACTAAGACCACAGCCTTGTAGAGCTTGGAAAATGGAGCAATTTTCATTTTTGAATCGTGTCGAACCATGGCCTGAGCAGAGAGAATCAGTGAGAGGAAGATGAGTGCATGGAGGAGAGGTCTGAAACCCTAATATCTGTTTGGAGAAGACGAAATAATAGCCATTGGATTAGCCTCCAAGTATGACTTGTTCACCTCATCGTGCGGCCGTGATTAAACCTGAGAAAGAGAGGGAAATTTCAAATGAATCCAAACGCGGTCGTTTCATTAAACCGGTTCTGGGCTTAGTTTCCTATTCGCCCCCCCCTTTTTTGCTGGCCCATCTCATTTTAACTAGCGCGTGTGCTATTCCAACCCCCCCTCCCTTTATTTAATTTATATTCTTTTATATTGTTTAATATTTTTCTGTTTTGATAAATTCATTAAAAAATGGAAAATAACTCTTTTTTAATTCTTCTTTTTTCTATGATTAGATCATTTTGTGTAGAAAATATTAAAAATAAAAATGGGATTTTATTTTTAAGTTTAGTATTTTTAATAGATTTTCCTTTTAAATAGCTTTTATAATGTTTAGTTTTATATCATGATTTTGTAGGAATTATTTTAGGACCTTCCCTTAGTGTTTTTAATCCATTCTTTTTTGTGCAATTAGATGATGAATCATAGTTCCCCATAGGATTTTTTCTAGAATTTTAGAATTAGATTTTGATTAGTTTAATTAGGGTAGATTTAGGGTATCCTGATTAGGGTTTAGATTGTGTTTAGGTGATGAATTCCTTTCTTTGATTGAGTTTTGTCTTGATTTTTAGGTAAAGGCCTATGTAGATGTTAGGAGTAGGTGTTGAGGACCCTTGTGAATAATTGTTAGATTTTTCCCCAGTAGTTTAGTATTTTTAGGTATTTTCTGAAGTTGCCTATTGATTTTGTCTCCCCTGGGGGTATCTGTTCATCTTTGGGGTTCATTGTGGGGAATTTGTTGAGGGGCTTGTGTTGCCTTGAAGATCTTGTTGAAGAGCATGATGGAAGAGAAGATTGTAGATCAAGATTCAGAGACCCAGAGCTTGTCTTGTTCCCTGTCTGTGAGGTTTGAGATCCTGAAGTTTGAAGGAAGTTCATGGTACTTTCCTGAGGAAGGCACTATGAATGACTTTCATTCTTTCTTCTCACCTCTTTCTTAATTATCCAATGATGTTGGAGCCAACTTGTGAGTTTAATTTCTCCTGAGGAGGAATGTAAACTGATCACATGTTGTTGAGCCACATGGGATACAACTCCTAAGTGGAAGCCTCCTAGTACTTTCCTGAGGAAGGTCCTATGGGTCTATTCACTTAGTTCCCTTAGTTTATCTAGGATTTCTCAAGTATCCAATGATGTAGGAGCCAACTTGTGAGTTTAATTTCTCCTGAGGAGGAACGTAAACTGATCACAGTTGTTGAGCCACATAGGATACAACTCCTAAGTGGAAGCCTCCTAGTACTTTCCTGAGGAAGGTCCTATGAGTCTATTCATTTAGTTCCACTAGTTCAGATAGGATTTCCTAAATATCCAGTAATGTTGGAGCCTGCTTGTGAGTTTAATTTCTCCTGAGGAGGAATGTAAACTGATCACAGTGGTTGAGCCACATAGGGTATGACTCCTGAGTATACACCTCCTAGTGCTTTCCTGAGGAAGACACTATGAGTCTGCTTGCTTAGCTCCCTTTCTTTGGTAAGCTTGTTCTGAAGCTTGAAGACTGGGATTGATTTCTCTTGTTCAGGTTCTGCTTTAGGGCTTTGCTTAGATTTGATTCAGATTCTGTGATTAGGGTTAGGATTAGAGAGTAGATTCTTTCTTTCTCAAGCAGGTGTGTTTTGTTTGCCTGATGGCACTTCCCTTCTTTTATCTGGTTCATTGCTTGATAGCATGTTGATTATTTTCAGTACGATTGCTGTTATTTCATGACTGGCTTGAGGTCGAGATGAGCTTGTGGAGGCTGACACCCCACACACATTTCCTCCCTCACTTGCATTGCATGCATTTTACTGTTAAAGCTGATGCTTTTGTCTGTCTTGGTGTATCATTGACATGATCCCTTAGGACTCTCATTTCCTCTGATGAGGATTTGATGATAGACTTTTAGGTCGAAACCTATGCATGACAACATCTAGGAGTTCCCTGTTCAAACCTCAACCATAGGATGAATCCATGGCATGATAACAGTAGGACTTGATAGTCTCCCTCCTAGTTGAGCCATATTTCCGGTAGTTTCCCGAACTACGTTTGCTCTGATCTTTCATACCAGATGAAAGTACGTAGGCATAGGATGCGACGTCCTAGCGAGCAACCTTTCCCCGTAGTTAGCCGAACTACGTTGACTCTGATTTCTCATTCTCTGATGAGAATACGTAGGCATAAAGCGCGATGCTTTGCCGAGTCATTTTTCTTTTCTTTTTCAGCCAGCCTTGATAGGTAGATAGATTATAACCAACCCGTCCAAGTAAACAAACAAGCGAGGATCCCGTCGAGTACGACGGACGTGAGGGGTGCTAATACCTTCCCCTTGCGTAACCGACTCCCGAACCCAGACAACGGTTGCGATGACCTTGTCTTACCCTTTTTCGTCAGGTTTTTCCGATCGTTTCCTTTCCCGCTCTGAGGGATAAATAACGAAAGGTGGCGACTCTTCTGTCATGCCGGCACCTTATTTTCGCGCAAGCGACAGCTGGCGACTCTGCTGGGGAAACATAGCATCTAGGGACTTTTCCCATCCCCTATGCTGGGACCGTTTCCCATCCCCTACGCGAGTCAATCCTATCGTTTGTGTGTTTGCTTGTTGGGTTGCGTTTATTTATCGCATTTTTACTTCCCGCATTTTATTTCCCGCATTTTATTTCCAGTTTGATATGATTATCTGTGCTGCTGTGGGAGAGGGATGTTACTGTGAGTGAGAAGCCGGACCTGGGCTTGAGTACACACCTAGATATAGTTGCGGAGAAGTAGTAGACGAACCTGTCTGCTGAGCAGGCATAGTTCCCTACGAAAATCTGCGCTCAGACGAGATTCTTGCAGAGGTGCTCCTTTCCGGTCCTGAGGATCTGAGGGGAGTCCAGACGTGAGGATTGTCGACTCTGGGGACCGATCATTTGGAAGTCAGCTAAGAGAGGCCTCTTCATGACTTGATGATGCCACTCCTTCTGGGAATCGTATCATCACTCATGAAAGTCTGTGACGCTGATGACCGCATAGGATGCCGTACCTTTGTCCGTGGATTAGGTCCATCATACCTGTGAGTGGGGTTGGGATATTGCAGGAAACTTTGACCTCCAGACTACCTGGCTTTCTTGACAGTGAATCAGTTATGTTGGGTTCTCAATTGCAGATATGTTCTTGATAGAGCAAGGGTTTGATCAGAGGATCTTATTATCAGGTGTTTGTCTGTTCTTGATAGAGCAGGCTTTGATCAGTGTATTATTATCAGAAGTTTGTTCTGGATGGAGCAAATTTTTGAGTGGGGTCTGAAGATCTCATCGGCAGTTGTTGTTTGTTTTGGATGGAGCAGATTTTTGAGTGGGGTTTGAAAATCTCATCAGCAGCTGTGTATTTGTTCTTGAGAGGGCAGATTTGTGATTTGGGGTCCGAAGACTTCATCAACAGATATTCCTTGATCTTGCATCCGGGTCTTTATTATCAAGCCTTCGTTCTTGACAGAGCAGAATTTTGATCTCGATCCTATCAGATAGTTATTCACAACAGATCAGATCAGTGGTTTTACACCGGGGTTTCCTTCGCATCAGCGACTGTCGACATCGAATCTCCACAGCAGCCACCTGGATATATTGTTGCATACCTGCATTTTGCATTAGCTTGCATAATCATTCCATTAGCGTGTGTCTGTGACAGGTACCGTTTCCCCGATCCAGGATCTCTCGCCTCTTATTGTGTTACTGCAGCCGTTCTCAGAAAGACTGATGCGTATGAGTTCCCGGTCCTTGATGTGTCGAATCTGACTATTGCTATGTGAGGTTACTATTTCCATGATTGGGCCCGGATTCCTCTCCTTATTATTGCCAGCAGGCGCCAGGATCGGGGGAAATCTCTCAAGCACACAGACACACGCATGCATCTGCATAAAGCATTTTTGCATGACATACATTCTGTTACCTTTTCCTAACCCTTGATGTTGCCAGGTTTTCCAGGTACTCAGGTTCCGAGCTGTTTTCGATCTCCAGGATTGATCAAAGGTTCATCCACCGCTACTCAACTCGCGCCAATCAAACGAGAATCATGGACCAGGTACAGTCAGATGTTCAGGAGCTTCGTGAACGGATGGATCGTTTTATGGAGCTAATGCAAGTAGTTGCGAACGGGCAAGATCAGCTTCGTACTTTGGTTCAACCTCTCATCTCCAGGGTTGACAGTAATGGAATACTTCACGGCGGGGCCGTACCCACTCCTCCTCAAGGGGATACTCCACAGAACGTTGTTCCTGCTGCCGGGGGCAACGGCAGTGCTAACGGCAATCTTATGACTAATCTCGGACTTAATGCGGCGGGCGCCGTCAATGGTGGTTTGGGAGCCAATGTTAACGTGGGGCCGGTCAACGGCAATGTTGGAAATATGGTGGTACCTCAACCGTGGCTGGAGGACCATCAGGATGACATTTTCTCTCAGAGAGGTGTAGAGGCTGAGCTGACTGCTGAAGCCCGACTCAGGTTCAAGGCGCTGGAAGATAAAATGAGAGATATAGAAAATCAGAACACATTGGGCGTTGACATGTCCAAGCTCGGGTTGATTGCTGACTTTAAAGTACCTCACAAGTTCAAGGTGCCTATCTTTGAGAAGTATAGGGGCACTACTTGTCCCCGTGTTCACCTCCGATCTTATTACAGAAAGATGTCCGCTTACTCTGATGATGAGAAGTTGCTGATGCACTTCTTTCAGGATAGTCTTTCTGGCCCATCGCTCGAATGGTATATGGGTTTGGAGCCCGCTGCTGTGCGCACCTGGAAAGATCTTGCAGAAGCGTTTGTTCTCCACTATCAATATAATAGCGACTTGGCTCCCAACCGAGTTCAGCTTCAGAATCTCTCGCAGCGGAGCAATGAAAGCTTCAAAGAGTACGCCCAGCGGTGGCGTGAATTGGCTGCTCGGGTCCAACCGCCGATGGTTGAGCGTGAGTTGGTACAACTGTTCGTGGCTACCCTTCCCGGAGTCTATTATGAGAAGCTGATCAGTGGCATGTCCGGAACATTCTCGGCCCTCATCACTTTGGGCGAGCATGTCGAAAATGGTATAAAGATCGGAAAGATTCAGGGCGAATCATCCTCAGCTGGAGGAGCTAGCAAGAAACCTTATACTGGCAAGCGCCGAGAGGGAGATGCCAGTGCTATCACTAATGCTAGGAGAAAGGGCAAGGGCCCTCAGTCTCAGATCGCTAGCATAAACATCCCAGCTGCACCCCCGCAGCCGCAGCAGCAGCCCCAGCAACAGAATAATAATCCGGGATATAAGAGATACCAGAATCGGGGTCCCCTGGCAAACCGTCATTTGGAAACTCCTCCTATGTCATATGCACAGCTTCTGCAGACGTTGCTTCAGCTCCAATTAGTTCAGAAAAGGACGTTGGCTCCCTTGACAGGGGCACCACCACCGGGGTATGATGCTAACGCTACTTGTGAATTTCATTCTGGGGCACCTGGCCATACAGTTGAGAATTGTAAAGCTTTTAAGCACAAAGTCCAGGACTTGGTCGACGCCAAGGTTATCAACTTTTCTGACAGCGTGCCCAACGTCACCAAAAACCCAATGCCTCATCATAGGGGGGGTGGAGTGAATGCTGTTATCACTGAAGAGAATTCAGACTTGCTGACTGATGTCAAAGATCTGAAGACGCCGTTGAGTTTTGTTAAAGCTAAGTTGCTAAAGAAAGGCTTCTTTCCTGGATGTGGAGAGTTTTGCAGGGCTTGTGCTACACTTCCTGATGGGTGTGAGCAGTTGGTCGAAGGTATCCAAAGTTTGATGACCGAGGGTATTTTGCAGTTCAGTCGAAGCGTTGAGAAGGCGTCAGGGGAAGTCGTGCTGAAGCAGGCGGACGAAGTTGCTACCATTACCATCCCTCGTCACCCTATCACTATTTCTGCGTCCCGTCCGCCTACTATCACCATCACCAGGGCCGGACCAATCCCATTCGAGAGCACTAATGCCGTCCCATGGAATTACGGCGCCGAAGTTTATTGTAATGGTCAGAAGATAGAGCTTGAGTCGTCCAGAATCGACTGCGCAGAATCTTACTGAAGTCAGTGGTATCACCAGAAGTGGTAGAGTGTTCGCACCGGCAGAGGGTGCAGCAGAGAAAGTGGTCCGGGCTGACGCTGTGGACAAGGGCAAAGGTAAAGCTGTCGAAGAGGTCCCTGCAGGGGCAGAGAAGACTTGTTGGTTAAAGATGCTGAAGAGTTCATGCGACTGATCAGGAAAAGTGACTACAAGATTGTAGATCATCTTCACCAGACTCCGTCGAAGATCTCGATTCTTAACCTGTTGCTGTGTTCTGAAGCGCACCGCAACGCGTTGCTGAAAGTATTGAATGCTGCATACGTGCCGCAGGAGATATCAGTTAATCAACTCGAGGAAGTAGTAGCCCATGTCAATGCTGGTAATGGGCTGGGATTTACAGATCTGGAGCTGACTCCCAAGGGAAGAGATCACAACAGCGCCTTGCACATCTCGATAGAGTGCAGAGGCACGATTATGTCACATGTCCTCGTGGATACGGGTTCCTCGCTTAACGTGCTTCCGAAGAAGGCACTGATGAAGTTGGATACCCGTGGACTGCTGTGCACAGCCCAGTGATCTGGTCGTGAAAGCCTTTGACGGAACCAAGCGCCACGTCTTCGGAGAATTGACCCTGCCAATTCAAGTTGGTCCAGAGACGTTCAATGCGGTGTTCTATATCATGGATATCATGCCCGCCTATAGTTGCCTCTTAGGTCGGCCGTGGATCCATTCTGCTGGTGCCGTGACGTCCATGCTGCATCAGAAGCTTAAATATGCTGTCAGGGGCAGCATAGTGACTGTCTGTGGCGAAGAGGACATCATGGTGAGCCACCTGTCGTCCTTTAAATATGTCGAAATGGATGGTGAGATCCATGAGACTCTTTGCCAAGCGTTTGAAAACCGTCAGGGTGAAGGAGGTAGCTCCCGTTGTTGCCGAGAAGCAAGAGATGAATCTCTCCTCGTTTAAGGAAGCTCGGGCTGTTGTCGAAGCTGGTTCCACCCCAGGCTGGGGGCATGTTTTGGATATACCATTCAAACAGGATAAGTTTGGATTAGGGTATTCTCCTGGAGCTGAAGCTTCATCCTCTTCTGGTAGCTCGTCTCATGGGAAGGGGCCGATCTTATTCACCAAGGGAGGAGTAATCTTCGAGAGTATCAACGCTGCGTCAGAGGACAGCGGGGACAGCGATTGTGATCTTGACGCCTGGATTCAACCGAGCAAGCCGGGCGAGCACCTCCACAACTGGACCATCAAGGAGATTATCAAGCTGACAAGTGAAGAGTAATGATTTGCTTTTTACAATCTTTGTACAACCCTATGTCCTGCCCGGGGCATAGTGGTTTTACTGTCAGGGCCTTGTTGGATTATGTGTATGCATTTTGTTTAATAATAAAAAGGCGTTTTTCTTCGTAATCAAATGTTGTGTTCTCTGTTATTCATGCTTTATGTTTGTTTCGAAAAACAGCAAAATGGCAACGAGGTTCGTGCTGACCTGCATATTCTTGCTTTAAACTTAACCCTTGTTATTGCAGGATCCACGTAACAGATGACATCGACTCTGGACCCTCTACGGCTCACTACGACTTTGATTGCCCGATCTATCAAGCCGAGGATGAGATTGATGAAGACGAAGACCTTCCGGAAGAATTGGCCCGCTTGTTGAGACAAGAGGAGAAGGTTGTTCTGCCTCACGAGGAGGATATTGAGATCATAAATCTGGGTTCTGAGGAGCTTATCAGGAATGTCAGAGTTGGGGCTGCGCTGCAGAATGATGTCAAGCATAGACTGGTCGAGATGCTTCGAGAGTATAGCGACGTCTTTGCTTGGTCATATGAGGATATGCCCGGACTTGACACAGATATCGTGGTTCATCGCTTGCCGTTGCGAGAAGATTGCCCTCCAGTCAAGCAGAAGCTCAGGAGGACGAGACCAGACATGGCTGTAAAAATCAAAGAAGAGGTCCAGAAGCAGTTGGACGCAGGATTTCTAGCCGTTACCACTTACCCTCCATGGGTCGCCAACATAGTGCCTGTACCGAAGAAGGACGGTAAGGTACGCATGTGCGTCGATTATCGGGATTTGAATAGGGCGAGCCCTAAGGATGATTTCCCGTTGCCTCATATCGATGTGTTGGTCGACAATACAGCCCAGTTTTCCGTGTTTTCGTTCATGGATGGCTTCTCTCGTTACAATCAGATTAAGATGGCGCCGGAGGACATGGAGAAAACGACGTTTATTACCCCCTGGGGCACGTTTTGCTACAAGGTAATGCCCTTCGGTCTGAAGAACGCAGGAGCCACTTACCAGCGAGCAATGGTAACTTTGTTTCATGATATGATTCATCATGAGATCGAGGTCTATGTTGATGACATGATTGCAAAATCCCAAACGGAGGAAGAGCATCTGGTCAATTTGCTGAAGCTGTTTGAAAGGCTTAGGAAGTTCAAGCTGAGGCTGAATCCTAACAAGTGCACTTTCGGAGTGCGGTCCAGAAAGTTATTGGGGTTTATCGTTAGTGAACGAGGTATTGAAGTTGATCCTGCGAAGATAAAAGCTATCCAAGAAATGCCAGCGCCGAAAAACAGAGAAAGAAGTTCGTGGTTTCTTGGGCCGAATAAACTACATTGCAAGGTTTATCTCTCAGCTCACGGCCACTTGTGAACCGATGTTCAAGTTGTTAAAGAAAAATCAGGCGATTACTTGGAATGAGGATTTCCAGAAGGCATTCGATAAGATAAAGCAGTATCTTCAAGAACCTCCAATCTTGATACCCCCAGTGGCTGGACGGCCATTAATCATGTACTTGACAGTTCTGGAGAATAGTATGGGGTGTGTTCTCGGTCAGCACGACGAGACGGGCAGAAAAGAGCATGCCATTTATTATTTGAGTAAAAAGTTCACTGAGTGTGAATCTCGATACTCGATGCTGGAGAAGACGTGTTGTGCATTAGCTTGGGCCGCCAAACGTCTGCGACAGTATATGCTCAATCACACCACTATGCTGATTTCGAAGATGGATCCGATCAAGTACGTCTTCGAGAAGCAGGCTCTTTCGGGCAGGATTGCCAGATGGCAGATGGTGTTAACAGAATATGATATTCAGTACGTCTCTCAGAAAGCCATCAAGGGAAGCGTATTTTCTGATTACCTTGCCGAACAGCCAATCGAAGACTATCAGCCGATGAAGTTCGAATTCCCTGACGAGGACATTATGTTTCTCAAAGCAAAGGATTGCGATGAGCCATTGCCCGATGAGGGGCCAGATAGGAAGTCTCAGTGGAAGTTGATATTCGACGGAGCGGTTAATTCCTATGGAAGTGGTATCGGGGCTATCATCACGACTCCTCACAGATCCCACATCCCGTTTACTGCAAGACTGACGTTTTCAGTTACCAACAACGAAGCCGAGTATGAAGCATGTATTATGGGTCTAGAAGAGGCAATTGATTTGAGAATCAAGAATCTAGACATATATGGTGACTCAGCGCTTGTAATCAATCAGATTAAAGGGGAGTGGGAAACTCGTCAAGCGAATCTAGTGCCGTACATGAATTATGCCAGGAGGCTGCTTCCGTTCTTCGACCGAGTAGAACTTCATCATGTGCCCCGGGCTGAAAATCAAATGGCTGATGCTTTAGCCACGTTGGCTTCAATGTATAAGGTCAATCTTTGGAATGAAGCTCCAAGCATTGTTCTTTCGCGTCTTGACAGACCAGCATATGTGTTCGCAATCGAGGATGCCACTGACGGCAAGCCATGGTTCCACGATATCCGGACCTTCCTTATGACCAAGGGAATATCCTGCGGGTGCGTCAACCCAGGATAAGAAGACTCTGAGGAGGCTATCTGGAAACTTTTACCTCAACCCTGATGGAGTGCTGTATAAGAGAAACCACGATCTCGTGCTACTCAGATGTGTGGATGAGAAAGAGGCAAGTATGCTCATGGAAGAAGTCCATGAGGGCACATTTGGTACGCACGCCGGCGGGCATGCCATGGCGAGAAAGATCCTGAGAGCAGGACATTACTGGTTGACTATGGAGTCGGATTGCTTCAGATTCGCGAAGAAATGTCACAAATGCCAGATTTATGCTGATAAAGTTCATGTGCCGCCATGCCCATGAATGTCATGTCCTCCCCTTGGCCGTTCTCCATGTGGGGCATTGACATGATAGGCAAGATCGAGCCCACTGCATCCAACGGTCATCGTTTCATTCTGGTAGCCATCGACTACTTCACCAAATGGGTGGAGGCAGCCTCGTACGCTAATGTGACCAAGCAGGTGGTGGCTAAATTCATAAAGAGGGACATCATCTGTCGCTATGGAATTCCGAGCGGATCATTACTGATAATGGTTCGAATTTGAATAATAAGATGATGAAGGAGCTGTGCCAGAGCTTCAAGATTGAACACCACAACTCATCTCCTTATCGGCCGAAGATGAATGGCGCCGTTGAAGCGGCCAACAAGAACATCAAGAAGATTGTTCAGAAGATGGTTGTGACGTATAAAGATTGGGCACGAGATGCTGCCGTTTGCCTTGCACGGTTATCGTACCACGGTGCGTACGTCGACCGGGGCAACTCCTTTCTCCTTGGTGTACGGTATGGAAGCTGTCCTACCGCTAGAAGTGGAGATTCCCTCTTTGCGAGTTTTGGTTGATGTGAAACTTGATGAGGCAGAATGGGTGACGAATCGCCTGAACCAGCTCAGCCTGATGGACGAGAAAAGGTTAGCATCGATTGCATTTGGTCGCCTGTACCAAAGCCGAATGAAGAAAGCTTATGATAAGAAGGTGCGTCCTCGAAGCTTTCAGGCGGGTGATCTCGTCCTGAAGAAGATTCTTCCGCCACACTCCGATCACCGGGGCAAGTGGACTCCGAATTATGAAGGGCCGTATGTCGTCAGCAAGGTCTTCTCGGGAGGAGCTTTGTTGTTATCCACGATGGATGGTGAAGATTTTGCATCCCCGGTGAACGCGGACGCAGTTAAAAAATACTTTGCTTGAAAGCGACCCGCTGGACAAAAAAAGAAAGAGTCCAGGCAAAAAAGGGGCATCCCGGCGAACCAAAAACAGAATAAAAGGTTCGGGCAAAAATTAGGGATATATTGAAAAATGTACACCCGCGAAGTCGAAAACCTACACTGGGCGGCTTCGGCAAAAAAGGGTATCCCGGTGAACTGAAAACCCGAAAGGGCGGTTCACGCAAAAGTTAGGGATTTGAATAAGCAAATGACTGCGTTCCACGTATGGACTTTCATTGTTTAGCGGTTCGGGAGACCTGAGGGGCCGTTTATCTGAATCAATCTCTTCCAAAGCTGAAGCATCGGAGAAGTATCGAAGTCGAGTGGGTCTTAGAGGGATCAACTCATGGTGTTCGTCTACGCCTCGATTGCCAACATTTGTATATACTGATGTATATTTATGTTTTCTTTTTTTGCGCGGCTTCCTCATTCCAGGAGCTTGCCTCTGTTGTAAAACATTTTTGCCCTTTCAGGGGTTCATCATCAATAAAATGCACATTATTCAGCAATTCTACTTGTCTGTTTAGCATTTATCTGTTTTGTTTGCGAATGATAACGCCGATGTGTTTTTGATAAAATGCGCATACATAAACTTGCGGGCCTAAGCCCATTGATTGTTGAAACAATTAACTAACTAAACATTGTCACAAGATAATAACCTGGATAGGCCCCTTTGAGGAGGGTATCTTGTCTGTTTGTTTGCGTTGTTGCAGGTTGTAGCACTCGCCAGAAGATGCGCCGTGCGTATCCCCGAAGCAGGACGAGTCCTCCTTCCCTAGCAGAGTTCAGTAGTCTCTCCTCCATAGAGTCAGAATCAGAATAGTGAGCATTGATACGTCTCCCCAGGCAGAGAGGATTCTCTTCCCCAAGCAGACGCATCCTGAAGGAATGTCACCTCATCAGCTGAGTCAAGGGCCGAAGCTCGTATGTCCCCCAGCACCGGGTCACAAGTGCAGATTTCAGAGAAGTGTTCGGGTGCCGAAGCTCGTGTTTTCCCCAGTAAAGTCACTGAAGCAGGTGTCTCCCCCGCACCGGGTCACAAGAGCAGGTTTCGCAGGAGGCTGTTCGTATGCCGAAGGATGCAGTAACTGATGGTGCCAGACTGAAGTCTCCTGCGGAATTGAGATTCCTCATCAGAGCTGTATTCTCTCCTGAAGTTGGATGATTCCCTCTTCCCCCAGTAAAGTGTTGGAACGACTGATGTTGTATTCCCCGGCAGAGTTGTACTCTCCCCCCGAAGTCAGATGATCCCTTTCTTCCCCAGTGGAATCAAATTCCCCACCAGAGTCGTACTCTCCAGTGAAGCAGAATGATTTCTCTCCCCGACTGAGTCCGCAGAAAAGCAGAATCCTTGGAAGTTGATCAGATCATGATCAATTTTCCCCAGCAGAGCGTAGGGCAGCTAATGCTGTGTTTCCCCAGAGTCGCACTCTCTCCAGTGAAGCAGAATGACTTCTCCTTCCTCAGCCGAGTTTGCAGATATCCAAGAGAGCCGAATCCTTGGAAGTTGATCGGATCATGATTGATTTTCCCCCAGTGGAGTGTGGAGCAGCTGAAGTTGTCTCCCCATAGAGTTATCCTCCCCAGAAGAGTAGCCGAGACGGCCGCACAGTTCATTCTCGCGATTGATATCAGCAGATCCAAGTTCTCGTAGAGCTTCATCCCCTGCCGCAGTCAGCTGAAGTTGTTTTCCCTGCAGCAGTCAACGGAAGATCAATTTCCCAGACAGAGCCTGATTGATATTGGCGTGTTCACGTTCTCCCTCAGCAGGATGATTCCTCTATCTGAGCGGTTCTTTCTCCTTGACAGGAGGATTTCCCCCTTCGGCATTTATTTTGCTGATGGGATCGCATCATTGTGCATGATTGCATAGCATTGTGCATGACTGCATAGCATTTAAACGCTGCATAGAATTATGCAGGATTGCATGGCATTTAGCATAAATACATATCATTCCCACCGTGTGGGGCATAGTGCAGAAGCATACACATCATAAGCATGATCTAGGTCATTATCATCCTTATTGTACAGGTGTACTACCGAAAGACCGGTTGCTCAGGACGATTCCTGATATTCTCTCCAACAAGGGCGCTTACGAGATGATTCTTAAAGACCCCGGTGTGACCCCCACAGGTCGCTCGCTCAAGATGATTTTTGAGATCCCCAGCGAAGTTTTCAGTTCGAGATGATTCTCGAATTCCTCAGCAGAGCCGTTTGCTTAAGACGATTCTTAAGACCCCAGTACAGCTTCCCGAGTGGTTCGCCTAGTATGATACTTGAGCTCCCCAATAGCACCTCCAGCAAGAGTTGCCCAGGAAGATTTCTGGAATACCCAGCAGAATGTTTGCTCCAGAAAGGTTATTAGTTCAGGACGATTCTTGAAGATGCCCGACGGATCTGTTTGTTCAAGTTGATTCTTGAAGCCCTGAGCAGCATGATATGTCTGCTCCAACAATGATGTCTAATCTGAAGATGGATTTCATAAGCGCCTGAAAGCGATATCAGAAGGTTCCTGTGAGCTCAGATGTCCTTGTTGATGAATCAACGTGTGGCTGAAGTCAAGGTTCCAAAGCTTGTGTATGCAAGGTAATCCGTGTTGGTCTGAAGACCAAGTCAGTTGTCCTGAGAAGATGATTGATTGCGATCAAGTGGATAGTTTTTCTTCTGACTGAAGTCAAAGATGTTTCTCCAGCTGAAGCGGAGTTTTGCCTGAAGGCAAAGTGTTTTGAATCCCCGTAGAGTCATGAATGGCTCAGGATACCATTTCTTTGACTGAAGTCACAGATTTCCCAAGCTGAAGCGAAGGTGCCTAAGGGCAAGGTTATCCCCCAAGGTCATGAATGACCTAGGATTCCTTTTTCGGACTGAAGGCCGAAGTATATCCCTGACTGAAGTCACGGATGCTCTATAGCAGAGGCGGAGTTGCCTGAAGGCAGATCCATGTATCTTTGAAGGCAAAGGACCATTTCTTCAGACTGAAGTCGAAGATACCTCCTGCAGAGTTGCCGACGGGCAAAGCTTATATCCTTGAAGGCCAAGGATGTTTTCCTAGCTGAAGCTGGAATAGCCGACGGGCAGGGTTTCATCTATCTTCAGAAATACTTGAAGATTCTCCAGCGGATCTGGAGTGGCCAAGGGTCAGGGTTCCATCTACATTCAGAGTTACTTGAAGATTTTTTCTAGCTGAAGCTGGAAATGGCCAGGCGCCAGGGTTTCATATATCTTTAATGTTGAAGTTCTACGGCAGGCAGTGTGCAGCAGTATTCCGATGTTCGTTATGGTTCTGAGGATGAACCCCAGATCAGAGTGTGCTCGGTTAAGTCTCTCATTTCCAGCGGAGTGGTCCCAAATATGCAAGTGGACCTTTTGTTCCATTTACCAGGGGTGGACCCCAGGTCAGGTTATGTTTGTTCGACGGCGAGGCTGAACGTTTGGATGTGACGGCGAGGCCAGATCATCATTTGTCCGACGGCGATGTCGAGTGTCTCTCAGAGGATGTTTGTTTCCGACGGTGATGCCAGATTCAGTTTTCCGACAGCAATGTTAGGTGATGCAGATCCTTTAGTTCTCCAGCGGCGATGTTGGGTGTTTGGTTACCTGAAGATGATGTCAGAAGAAGTTAATGTGGATAACTGACGGCGATGTCAGATCAGTATCTCTCCAGCTAGTGGCCGAGCAGCTAGTGTTGCAGTATTCAAAGATTTTGTTCCCCGCAGAGTACCGTGTGCTCGTGCAGTTGGCAAATTTTCGGGTTTACCGATATTCAACCGTCTCGTACCTTGATTGGTTGAGAGCCGTTCGCTTCTCACCCAGTCAGGTTCAAGCCGTTTGAATAGGGGCAGCTGTTGCACCCCAAAATTTGACCAACAATTATTTATTCATTAAGTGTTTGAAAGTTAATACCTTCATCAGAAAGTTCAGGAGATCCTCAGAAGAATTGGTTGAAACCAAGGTTGTGTGCTTCATAGCTTGAGAGTTGTGGGTGCTCCTCAGATGGTTCTGAGACTTTGAGAATGGACTAGATGTTTTGAGAAAGCTTATGAGATGTCTTGATAGCCATCATGAAGTCCAGAGAAGTCATTGTGCAAGAATTCAGAAGATTCAACCATGAATGGTAGAATTAGGGTTTTGACTGGGTCAATCCTAGATCAGCTGAAGATTTGGAGAAGGTTGAGACCTAATCCAAGGGCCATGAGATCATGGAATGATGCATAGAGATGTTATGAAGATGATTCCTAGACCAACTCGTCATGATTGAGGAGTGTGAGAAGTTTCAAGTTAGGGTTTCTGAGGTTTGTCAGTGAGAAAACCCTAATTTGATCCCTATCTTCCAGGCAGTTTTAGCTCTAGATGTGATTGATATCTCATCTCCCCCATAACATGAATGTTGTAGAGCTTGTCCTTAGCTTTAATTTGAGTGGTGGAAGTCCTTGATAGGAGTTACAGAGCTCAAGTTATGGTTTTGACAAATTACAGGTCAGCAGAGGTGTGTGAATCTGGGTCCTTGAAAGTCACCCAACTTGCAGACAACTTTTGCCCTAGTAGGATGATTCCTATGGTTTCTTGGTCAACATGAATGTTGAAGAGGATCTTCTTAGCTTTAATTTGAGTGGTAGAAGTCCTTGATTGGATTTGTGGAACTCAACTTATGGTTTGAACAAGACAGGGGTATTTTGGTCATTTGTCAGTTATAGGTCATTTTATCCAATGCCTAAAACTCCTATTTCCAAGCCTCAAATGGAAAAACTCAAAACATGAAAGTTGCTCAAAATGTGATTTTAAGTCTAGAAAGAAGGTCACAAATTGTTGGAAAAGCTCATAGCATGAGATTACATGATTGGTAAAAAATGAACTAAAAATGGCTTATAAACTTGAAAAGTTGAAATTGAAAAGTGATTTGGAAGATCCACAAATCCAAAATAGGTCATACAATATATCATTTTGATTGGAAAAACCATTTTGAGAACATTGGTTTAGCTAGAATTTTGATTTGGAGCCTTAAAATGGGTGATGCTTTGAAAAGTTATTACTTGAAAAAGAAGGCAATGTTGGAAAACTTAACACAAGGTAATTACAAGGCATGTGAGCTTCCTTACCATTCCATATTATCATGTGATGAGATTTTAAAAGGTGTGTAAGTTGGTTAGAGGTGATATATCATGAGATCCCAAAATACCATAATAGGAGAATTTCATGAAACTCCTAGAACTTCCTTGGATCAAGTTAGAATCTTCTAGATTTTTCCATTCATGTATATATAAGGAGAAGTGATCATGAGGGGGTGAGAGGTTGGTGCATTAAGAAGGAGAATAGAGAGATTTGAGAGATTACTTCCATTTCAAGCAAGTGAGAAACTCTCCATTACAATCCCTTCCTGTTCAAAGTTTGGAGTCTTCCTCAATCATTGGAGCATTGTGAGTGTGAGAGAGCCTTCTCCAAGGTCCATCCATGGCTGCATGAAGAGTTGACATTACAAACTCAAGATTGAGCATCAAAGTTGCAGTCAAGAATACAAGCTTTCTTCTTCAGTTTTGTTGCATACAGTAGCCTCAACATCACTTAGGGATCACTCTTGAAGATTGGCCAAGCTTGAAGTGCAAGAATCCATAACTGTTTTCTCCAAGAATCCAGGTCTGCAACTTGATTCTTTCACCTGTATTTATGGCTTGTTAGCGTGTTTCTTTAGAATAGAAATGTTAGGTCTAGGTAGATGAGCATGTATGCAATCTGTTAGAGCCATTGATGTTGATCCATATCAGGGCAGTTGAACCTTGATAGCATATAACTCTTAGGTTAGGACGCGATAATCCTAGGTTGTTAGTGCAGAATGATCCACGTGAAGTGTAGTTTAGATTAGTATAGGTTAGGTTGAGGTTCTTGAGGGTAGGTTGCAGAGCATTTCCATGGTGGACAGAACTTGTGGCTATCGGTCTGAGTAATATGGTGAACTTCAAGATAAACTAAGACCACAGCCTTGTAGAGCTTGGAAAATGGAGCAATTTTCATTTTTGAATCGTGTCGAACCATGGCCTGAGCAGAGAGAATCAGTGAGAGGAAGATGAGTGCATGGAGGAGAGGTCTGAAACCCTAATATCTGTTTGGAGAAGACGAAATAATAGCCATTGGATTAGCCTCCAAGTATGACTTGTTCACCTCATCGTGCGGCCGTGATTAAACCTGAGAAAGAGAGGGAAATTTCAAATGAATCCAAACGCGGTCGTTTCATTAAACCGGTTCTGGGCTTAGTTTCCTATTCGCCCCCCCCCCCTTTTTTGCTGGCCCATCTCATTTTAACTAGCGCGTGTGCTATTCCAACCCCCCCTCCCTTTATTTTAATTTATATTCTTTTATATTGTTTAATATTTTTCTGTTTTGATAAATTCATTAAAAAATGGAAAATAACTCTTTTTTAATTCTTCTTTTTTCTATGATTAGATCATTTTGTGTAGAAAATATTAAAAATAAAAATGGGATTTTATTTTTAAGTTTAGTATTTTTAATAGATTTTCCTTTTAAATAGCTTTTATAATGTTTAGTTTTATATCATGATTTTGTAGGAATTATTTTAGGACCTTCCCTTAGTGTTTTTAATCCATTCTTTTTTGTGCAATTAGATGATGAATCATAGTTCCCCATAGGATTTTTTCTAGAATTTTAGAATTAGATTTTGATTAGTTTAATTAGGGTAGATTTAGGGTATCCTGATTAGGGTTTAGATTGTGTTTAGGTGATGAATTCCTTTCTTGATTGAGTTTTGTCTTGATTTTTAGGTAAAGGCCTATGTAGATGTTAGGAGTAGGTGTTGAGGACCCCTTGTGAATAATTGTTAGATTTTTCCCCAGTAGTTTAGTATTTTTAGGTATTTTCTGAAGTTGCCTATTGATTTTTGTCTCCCCTGGGGGTATCTGTTCATCTTTGGGGTTCATTGTGGGGGAATTTGTTGAGGGGCTTGTGTTGCCTTGAAGATCTTGTTGAAGAGCATGATGGAAGAGAAGATTGTAGATCAAGATTCAGAGACCCAGAGCTTGTCTTGTTCCCTGTCTGTGAGGTTTGAGATCCTGAAGTTTGAAGGAAGTCATTACATGGTACTTTCCTGAGGAAGGCACTATGAATGACTTTCATTCTTTCTTCTCACCTCTTTCTTAATTATCCAATGATGTTGGAGCCAACTTGTGAGTTTAATTTCTCCTGAGGAGGAATGTAAACTGATCACATGTTGTTGAGCCACATGGGATACAACTCCTAAGTGGAAGCCTCCTAGTACTTTCCTGAGGAAGGTCCTATGGGTCTATTCACTTAGTTCCCTTAGTTTATCTAGGATTTCTCAAGTATCCAATGATGTAGGAGCCAACTTGTGAGTTTAATTTCTCCTGAGGAGGAACGTAAACTGATCACAGTTGTTGAGCCACATAGGATACAACTCCTAAGTGGAAGCCTCCTAGTACTTTCCTGAGGAAGGTCCTATGAGTCTATTCATTTAGTTCCACTAGTTCAGATAGGATTTCCTAAATATCCAGTGATGTTGGAGCCTGCTTGTGAGTTTAATTTCTCCTGAGGAGGAATGTAAACTGATCACAGTGGTTGAGCCACATAGGGTATGACTCCTGAGTATGCACCTCCTAGTGCTTTCCTGAGGAAGACACTATGAGTCTGCTTGCTTAGCTCCCTTTCTTTGGTAAGCTTGTTCTGAAGCTTGAAGACTGGGATTGATTTCTCTTGTTCAGGTTCTGCTTTAGGGCTTTGCTTAGATTTGATTCAGATTCTGTGATTAGGGTTAGGATTAGAGAGTAGATTCTTTCTTTCTCAAGCAGGTGTGTTTTGTTTGCCTGATGGCACTTCCCTTCTTTTATCTGGTTCATTGCTTGATAGCATGTTGATTATTTTCAGTACGATTGCTGTTATTTCATGACTGGCTTGAGGTCGAGATGAGCTTGTGGAGGCTGACACCCCACACACATTTCCTCCCTCACTTGTATTGCATGCATTTTACTGTTAAAGCTGATGCTTTTGTCTGTCTTGGTGTATCATTGACATGATCCCTTAGGACTCTCATTTCCTCTGATGAGGATTTGATGATAGACTTTTAGGTCGAAACCTATGCATGACAACATCTAGGAGTTCCCTGTTCAAACCTCAACCATAGGATGAATCCATGGCATGATAACAGTAGGACTTGATAGTCTCCCTCCTAGTTGAGCCATATTTCCGGTAGTTTCCCGAACTACGTTTGCTCTGATCTTTCATACCAGATGAAAGTACGTAGGCATAGGATGCGACGTCCTAGCGAGCAACCTTTCCCCGTAGTTAGCCGAACTACGTTGACTCTGATTTCTCATTCTCTGATGAGAATACGTAGGCATAAAGCGCGATGCTTTGCCGAGTCATTTTTCTTTTCTTTTTCAGCCAGCCTTGATAGGTAGATAGATTATAACCAACCCGTCCAAGTAAACAAACAAGCGAGGATCCCGTCGAGTACGACGGACGTGAGGGGTGCTAATACCTTCCCCTTGCGTAACCGACTCCCGAACCCAGACAACGGTTGCGATGACCTTGTCTTACCCTTTTTCGTCAGGTTTTTCCGATCGTTTCCTTTCCCGCTCTGAGGGATAAATAACGAAAGGTGGCGACTCTTCTGTCATGCCGGCACCTTATTTTCGCGCAAGCGACAATAGGTTAAAAAAATAGTAATTGAAAACATGTTTCAGTTCTATGAATGAAATAATTTTTACCTAAAGCACTCCATTCAGTTAACAACTTCATTGTCCGTGTCATGAATATATAATTATGCATATTTCAGGGGTTGTCCCAGCTCAGGCAACAAAGTTCCAATTTGGTGGCATGTCTGACCATGCAGTCTAAGAGTAGGGGGACCTCGACCACCCTTTGTATTGGATGTATCAAGTTTCAGTCTTGGGGATGTGAAAGAAAATAATGCATTATAGGTGCAAATGTTGTTTTGGAAATTCTTAACATAATTGCAGTTTTATCAAACAGCAGTTTATGTAAAGCGGTCGGTGAAGGCTGAAGCATTGGAAGTACAATTTTCCCTCCCTTGCAACATAGTGTGAACTCTAGAAAAGTTGAGTGTCTTGACTTGCTTCATCGTTCTTGATACCACATAGCTGCTAGACAATGTTGGCATTTCTATAAAGGATCTCCTATATTTGAGTAAACTGAAAATGAATAAAATAGTGCAACACACATGAGCATACGACATATTGTTGCACCCCAAAATTTGCCCTCTTTCAAGGCTTGACTCATTTCTTCATTTCTTTCAAATTCAATGACATAAGGGAAGCCCATCATTCCAAATTCAAGATTCATGAATTCAAGGCTAGATTCAAGAATATTACAAAGAAAATTTCATGACATTTGCAAGAATGTCACATTTGTTACAAAATCTAAACTCTTGGTAATGCTTAGGAAATTAAGTTATTTCTAGTCTTAATTCAAGTTTCTAAAAACAACTTCATGTCATGGTATCCCCCATGCTCCATCAAGTCCACATGACCCTCTTTATGCTTATGAACATGCAAGGAAAATATTTAAGAGCTAATTCAATGTTGGAATATCTCAAGATCAATACCATGCATGTTCAACCATGAGCAATATGAATGCAATTCAAAACAGCCCCATGCAAGAAGTGGCAATGTGTATCATATTACAAAATCATTTTATGTCACAAAACCAAGGCTATGAGCTTATGTTGATACATCTACACATCAAAAATCAGAATTTGAAAATGCTGTCAAAAGGTAGTGGTATAGACTACATGAGTAGATCCAAGCATAACCAACCAATGGACACAAGGATGGATAGCAAGGTGGAGTGCTGTAGAAAAAATATAGCAAAAGCAGCATACTAGAAGTGGAAAAAGTGGGGCTGCACCAAGAAAGTGGCCATAATTGTTGCCAAGAATGGAAATTCTGAAAATTGAAGCTTGTGCAAGAGCCATTGGTTTGGTACAGCAGAAAAAGTGAGATGAGAGGGGAAAGGGGCTGTCAACAAAAGGAAGGAGTTGCAAACAAATCTATCATTCACTATCATTCACATACACAACATTGAGAGAGTAAGAGAGAAGAGAAAAACAGAAAATAGTGAGAGCAACACACATTGCAAAGAAAACCAGAAAAATAGTAAGAGAGAAAACCGAAAAAAGAGTTCCATAGAAAGACAAGGAACCTTTGAAGTTCAAAACTTTCACCATATAGAGTGAAGAGGGGGAGCACAGCCAACCAAAACCAGTGGAGTATTCGCGAGAAGGATAAAAGCTCTTGGGGTATCCATTTCTTTAAACTTTTCCCTCTTTATATCTTGCATTTGTCTTTTATTTTATATGTTGTTGTACTAAGTATACCATGTAAGATTCTAAGGGGACCAAAAAATCCATTTTTAAAGAACCAATAAAAGGGAAGAAAATCACAAAAGACAGCAAAAAAATACAGCAAATACTGTATTTTTCGCTTCAGGTCGCGGCGCGACCCATGTTCGCGGCGCGACCCATGTTCGCGGCGCGAACTGTCAAAAACAGAATCAAAACTTTTCTCAGTTCGCGGCACAAACACCCTTCACGGCGCGAACTGATCAGTTTGCTTATTTTATTTTCTTGTTGTTCTTACCCCAAAAAAATTTTTTTCGCATGTCTCGATTTTTTTTGTCAACTAACCCATATGTTTGCATGGTTTTAGTGTGAATATTGCTATTGTCTTTGTTGACTCTTGATTACATAACCATTTTCAAAAAAGAAAACAAACTCTCGATTCTCATCGAGCCATTTTTGACCTTGTAAGCCGACCGCCTTGTGCGTCCGCCATCGACCTTGTTCGTGTCACCTCAAACCTTTTTAAGCAATTAAACCCTTGACCCAACGTCAAGCGGATTTTCTCAAACGATTGTTAAGCCAATTCACCATATTTAATAAAAGGGTAAAGTTCTCTTTGTATTGAGCTAAAGAGAATAAATTGAGTGTAGACTTCTTCCTTTCCGAGCGTCGAGATACTCACTGTAGTGTGGGTGGTCTTGATACTTGTCTTTCAATACGAAGACGTTTTCATCCACACCTTTTTCTCCTAAAAAAACCTCGGCCCCGTACCGAGTGCATTTTCAAAACACTTACAATAAATAAATCGATTCTCTTGGTATTGAACTAAAGAGAGAGGATTAAGTGTAGACTTCTTCCTCTCCGAGTGTTGGGATATTCACTGTAGTGTGGGTGGTCTCGATACTCGTCTTTCAATATGAAGACGTGACTTTATCCGCCACCTATCTCCCTCTACAACTTCTTTCCGCAGCCTTTGTCACCTAAAAACCTCGGTCCCGTACCGAGCGCATTTTTAAAACTCTTCTCATAACAAAAACTTGAATGGTCGTGGAGTGGTTAGGCGTAGGCCTTCTCCTATCCCGAGTGCTGACGTTTACCGTAGGGTTCTCTGTCGCAAAAGCGCTTACCATTTAAAACCAAAAACACTTTAATAAGAGAATGAAGCTCTCTTTGTATTGAACTAAAGAGAGAGGATTAAGTGTAGACTTCTTCCTCTCCGAGTGTCGAGATGCTCACTGTAGTGTGTGTGGTTTTGATACTCGTCTTTCAATACGAAGACGCTATGTTCGCCACACCCTTTCATAACAAAAAACTTTGAGATAAAGAATTGGGTACTACCCGTAGGGATTACTATCCGAGGACCTATCTCGCCCCTAAAAAACAATTCAACAAATCAAATGTGACATCTTGCCTCGCATGGCGAAAACTTATCTTTCGAAAAGGATATGATACGTCCATTCTACCGCAAACAGGTAATGCCTAAGTCTCCAACGAGCGAGCAGCAATACACCTAACTGTTAGAATGCGTACGATAGCATCATCCATAAAAACATCAACGAATCGTAGGTCGAACTACGGCTGCTCTGATTCTTTACTTTTTTCAAGTAAAGATACGTAGGCACAAGGGCCACAATCCTTGCCGAGCACATTCCCCCTTATATTTGTAGTTCCCCGAACTACGTCGACCCTGATTTTCTCATATCCGTTGAGAATACGTAGGCCTAGGACCGCGAAGTCCTACCGAGTCTGACCTTTCTCTCTTCTTCTCTGTTGCCTCCTTTCTTAGTTTCTAAACGCTCTTTCTTTACCCTTTGGAGAACACTTTTTTTATAGCATAATATTTAAGCAAATAAATTCATACATTCGACAAGCAAATGGTTCCCATCGAGTACGATTGGATGCGAGGGGTGCTAATACCTTCCCCTCGCATAACCGGCTTCTGAACCCGTTTTTGGTCGCGAGACCATCTTATCCATTTCTGTTCTTAAGGTTTTCTCGATATTTTCCTTTCCCCTCATGGATAAATAAAGTTCGGTGGCGACTCTTCTGTCCTTTCCTTTTCGCCTTCCCCGTCGTTGCGCGTATTTTTCGAGTAGCGACACATATGCAATCATAAAATACGATATATATATATATATATATATATATATATATATATATATATATATATATATATATATATATATATATATATATATATATATATATATATATATATACTATATATATATATATATATATATATATATTCTTTCGTAGTGATGACGATCGAATGATTCAGTATGTATTATGTTTGAAAAATCTATAGAAAGTGGTGTAGCATTATGAGCATGGCTGGTTGATGCAGGATTGAAATGTTGTGTAGTATCATGTGGATAAACATTCTCCTTGTTGGAAGGAAGTTGGTTGTTTCTTTTGTTTAATAGACAAATCTTTCTTTTGTTTTTTGTTCCTGGCAAGACATGAAGTTGTTTTGTTGTTGTTGTTAATTTTTTGGGTGTTCCATTCTAAGTACGTAGAAATTGGACCGAAGATTATATTTCTTATTTTTCCATTACCATATTATGTCATTTCATATCTGTGTTTTTGCAAAGAGCAACCTTATTATGAAAATATTTGAATAATTGTGTTCCTTCACATTACTAAGACTTGACATGCATAAAAAGTTTTATGTAACATATAAATTCTGCATTGCTTTCTAACCTGGTGAATAGTTATAGTTGATATAAAAATATTAACAACAAAGTTTTTGGTTTGTACGTGGATGCGCGCCAAACTATGGATTAGAAATGGCAGATGAACAATGCATGTGTTGTTTGTTGTATTGATAATAGTGTGGCATTAAATGTGTGAGAAATAGTGTATACAATATTGGGTAAAACACTACTGAAGTGGTGTGTACAGTAGAAGATCATAATTATATGTAATTATTCACTTTGTAGGTGCATTATGATAGGTGTATGTTACTTCATCATAAATATGGGCACCTCAAGTATATTGTCATCAGTTAAAAAATGTTTTATGGTAAAAGGCTTATTATATAAGAATATTTTAATATATATTTCTTTTTGTAGGACAGAGATTATCATTGTCTCACCTGTAATAATTTGGTACTGTAAGAGGTATAAAGTATCATTCATTAATACTACACAAAAAGTTTTTGAACTTACTATTATATATTGGATTCACTAAGTAGTATTCAGTTGGAATGTTAAGTTAATTTGGTTTAATTAAGCAGTATTCAGTTGGAATATTAAGTTATATTGGTTGAATTAAGTTGTATTCAGCCGACCAATTAATTTTAATATAGTAATTGTTACCAATAGCACACAAATTACATTAATGATTAAACATCATATGACAATACAAATCATTATGTTCACAGTAGGAAACATTTGTTCAATGCAAAATAACAAAGTTGCCAAAGATACAAACGTGATAACAATTCATGTTGTTACTATAAAAAAGGTGATTACGAAACATCCTACAACAGCAGCAGACACCCAAAACACATAATTTCCCACTTCTAAAGCATCATTTCTCTAATTTTATTAGTTTCTTTAATTAAGTGGATGAATGTCCACAGTCATCCAATTCCTTTGTAGGAGCAGATGCACATGGTATATCAATTGCCACCCTCTTTGATGCTAAATTTGGCGTAACCGGGTCTGGTTGGAGGTAAAATCAACTTCCTGAAATGTATATGTAACAACAGTATGAAAATTGAAGTGAAGAAAACAAACTATTCTATAACAAATCAAAATTGAAGATAGGTTGTGTAAAGTTACTGCCACTAAATCCCACTCCTCAGATGCAATAGCTTCATCAAAACTTTTGTTACTCTACATCCAATGAAAACAACAATTTAATAGAGTAACATACAATTGATATATGCATATAAAGAAGAACAGAGAGTATGAGATATATGATACCTGCAAACACATCATCTGTTACGGGAGTACTTGAAGGTGTCTAGTTTTAAAAGCAAAAAAAAAAAAAAAGAATGGTATAACTCAATTGGTAGATATGTAGAAGGAAATTATAACTTATGAACATGTATACTGATTCTAGAGCAATTGACAGTGAAAGCTGCTTCACGACATTGTCATCCTGATATATCGAGACAACTGATGCATTTGCCCATGATAGTTGTCATTTCACCTTGAATGTTAGCTTCTTAGCAACCAAAGCATCAAGTGCTAAGGGACATTCAAGAGGGTCCGTGACTCCTGCCTAATTGGAAAGAGGTAAATAAGAAAACATTAAACTACCAAGAAATCCTTGGTGATTTCCATATTATGAAGTACATAATCAACCATAAACCTGAATCAAGTTGGCCTGTATCTGATCGATAGATATGTCCAATAGTTTTTGACACTCACGGTCCCATAATACAAATATCTCATGACATTCACCACTTATGACCTCAAGCAGAATCTTATACCTATTCATGAAAGTAAATTAGACAACATTAGGTACTGATAATACATGAGTATTAAGATATAAATAGAAATCTGAAATGATTACTGATAAATATTTATTTACAAGGTTATGGCCAGCACCACAAATGTAAGGTGGTTTATGTCCATTAGAAACTCTTGGACATTCATGACATGCCTGGTAATATCAACTCCCTTGGCATGCTCTTAGTTTGTCAGTCCTTGCTACGGTAACACATTGAGTGATTTGTTTGCAATTCAAAAATGTTTTCGTAAGTTAAAAATATGTATAAGAAATGAATATAGATAAACAAAAAACTAAAATTAACACGGAACAATAGGTGTTATATCTTTAAGTTGAATAATCTGAGTGAGAGGAAGAACAACGACCTTATACATGAAATTTTCGTAAGGTGTAAGTTGAGAGGTTTTTGATGTCTGAGACCAGTTATGTGATTGTGTCGTCAAACTTTGGCACGATCCTTGATTGGTAAGCATCTTCGGGATCCTATGTTCCATAAAAATTAAAGGAACACCGTGAACGGAAGGAATGTAAACAAAACTTTAACTCAGTAAAACATGTTGATTAGTAAACGCAAGAATGGAGTACCTTTTAAGGAAATCCTTAATGTCAGGTAAGTCTTCATTGATGTGCAACTTAGTCACATTGAATGTGTTTGAAACACACAAAGGATACTTTCCTACATGGATAATGAAAAAAATAAATCAATGGTTATGTTATGAAGGAATTAAAACCCCAGGTTCTAAAATAATAATAGTATCACATACCCTCCTCTTTAACTTTTCCAAATTGAAAAATGATAATTGTTGGTATCGAAGCATCCTTCATATTCTTCATGTATTCATCAAACTGCAAAGCATAACCTTCCCACAAAGTACAATGAATCATGTTGTAACTGCAAATATATAAAAGAAGATGGTTATAACAAATGAAAAGGGTGAAGACAGAATAACGTAAGCAATAAAGGTGTCGTAAGTTTTCCAAACATACCCTAAGTTCTTCAAGACTAAATTAATTTGTTGTTTCTTCGGCCCGCTTTGTAATTGTGTGTATGCAATTTCTGTCACCATCCCAATAACATCTGCAACATACAATTCGGTAAACAAAACATACATTATAAGATACACGGTATAACATATTGGAATAAAATTTTCCAACTTATGGGTCAAAATAAACCTGTTAGAAGATCCCTTCTCCACTTTCCACAGATAATATCAGCAAACAGTATGAACTTTATTATTTTTAGAGGTATGTCGTGCTTATTTTTGTCGCAGACAGAGGTACCACCAGTGAAAACCAGCACATATTTATGGTCATACGACTTGAACAAAAGTTCATTCAAAATGACTTGGGAATTAGCAATGATATATGTGTTATTCATGGATAAAACACTATCAAATGCTTGTTTGAACATTGTTGGTACCTGATCTCACCTGATCAGAAAGGAATCAGCAGCTTGCCACGCGTCGTGAGCTTCTGGGTTCACAAGTGTTGAAGAGGAGGAGAGGGTGTACCTGCAAGGTACTCCGATGCCTAAGTGAGTAATGGAGTTTAGAAAGAGCAAGTACAAAGAGAATATGTGTGTAGAATGGAATACCTGACCCTTTAGTGAAAAAGGGTATTTATAATATGCCCCCAACGCAGGGCCAATGGTTACTTGGTATTGGGCTGGATTGCAAGGCCATATAGAGTAACTGCCAGGGCTTATGTGGCGTAGGGAAGACCAGTAAAAGATCTTCCCCTTGTATCAACTGCCTCGTGATCTTTGGAAGGTGGGCTGACCAGTTCTTTCGAAAATGGGTAGTTGCCTGATGACGTGTCCCTACACGGGAACACGTCGAGAACGTGGGAAGGACGCGTGAACCCTCCTCGAGCTATGTAGTGGTTTACCCCGACTACGACACTGCGTGTGCCCGACATGAAGAAAGATTGGGCTTGTTGGGCCTCCCCAACTCAGTGTTGGGTTGGGCATGCCCGATTGTGGGGCAGGTCTAGGCCCAGTCTAGAACAATACCTTTAAATGAATATCCGAACCCTGCAAGAAAAACAATGGGATGTTCAGATATGTTTTAGACGAAATCCTTTAACATACAAATAGATTCCTTCCAAAATATAAGAATTAGTCTCAATGCCAAAAGGTTAACATGCAGCAAATAAACCAATGGGTTCCCTAAACATGAAAACAGAACATTGTTGCATACAAAAACCCTAAAGATACAAAATTGTAACGTGCACTACAACATATGAACATACATGAAGAACCAGTACCCTGTTTATCAACCAGAACCATCTCAAAGTGCTCTTTATTTTTTGATACTGTCACACCCTAATTTTTTACTCTAAAATTCCACCTCTTTGTGCGTTTCTTGCGTTATTTGGCTTTATAATTTCATATTCATGTTTATTGCAACTAACTAGTTTATGCAGGTATGTCAAAATTAGTGACACTGTTTCTATCGGATCTAAGCACCTCAGGCTATCTCTGGATCATTTCCAAAGGGCGCACTGTCTTTATCAAGAATTCCACAAGGTCACAGAACATTGTTTCTAAAAGAGCGGAATCGTTTATACTTTGGATTTCATGATCTTCTAGGACGTCGCAGTGATATTTTGATGTATTATTGGATTTCTCAAGATTGGGCCAGACGATTTTATTAAATTATCCAGAGACATGAAGTGAACGTTTGATTGCGGTTGTTCAAGTTCTTTTACGACAACCATGTACACCGGATTTGAGTTCTTATTCTAGACATTTTTGGAACACAAGACATTTTAATCGTTAATCGAATATGGTTTGCATTTTATTTGCAAGATACAAGATACAAGCTACAAGAGTTACTATTTTTGGACTTATTTGGTTACATCAAATGTTTCTAAGCTATTTCCTAAAAGACTATCCTAAAGTCCAAAGTGTCTTCAAGATTGTTGTCGCGGTGAAAATCGGATACCAAACTATTGATTAGTTTGAATCTTTAATTCATTTGCAACCGAACTTTGATTTGTCCAAAGGAAGGGATAAAGATCGAAATTCCCACAATGCAATGCAAATGCAAGCTAGAGAGTTTTAGGTTCGGGGGTTGGTTAAACTTAGGGAAGGTACTAGCATCCTAAGTTTCTATAGTACTCTACAGGAACCTCTTGTTTTATGTTTGTTTATTGCTAAATATTTATCTGCTTAAGGATTGAAAGACCTAGGGGTTTATTTCTAAGTATACTCGATAAGATATCGCATCTTATGCCTACATATCCTTACGAGAGTGGAATCAGAGTATCTGTAGTTCCCCTAAAGGGTTTGAGGTGTTCTTTGACTATGGTCAAAGTTTCCTACGGGTTTAGGGTAGTTGATTGATTGATTTTAGGAGAAAAGGTGTGTTATCATTTTAAGAGAGATTTAACCGCCACAAATTGTAGGAATGTAGTTTTTGCATCATCTTAAGAGAAGGGCTCAAGTAATCGGATAGGGATCGACGAGGTACGCCTCTCTTAAGGAAAAGTTCCTACGGTGTTGACTGTATTGTTGTGGGGTGGAGATTCTATCTCGCTTAAGATGATTTGGCATCTTTTCTCTATTGTGTTTGAATATATTTGTCGTTTTGAGTTGAATTGTTTTGTTTGTTCTAAGTTGCAAAAGGGTCCTTCCTATGGGGTAGGATCTAACTTAAGCGATCAACTTGAATGGGATCAAGGATTGTATGGGGAGAATGATGCAAATGTGAATGCATACGCAGGATTGTTGAGATCGTGCGCAGATTCTTCCTTTGGATGAAATGCGATGCGGAAAATATAAATGACGGTAATGTAAATTACTGTAAGATAAATTGCAGAAATAAAATCATACACATACACATGAAAGCGCTGAAGTGTGTGAGAGTGAACGTGTCGTGACTGTGAGTGTGCATGATTGATTTGTATTTTGCGTTGTTGATTGATTTTAAGCGGAGTTGAATTGGTTTTAAGGGGAATGATTTGTTCCTAAGGAGAAATTGATTTTGGGAGAGAGTTGGATTGATTTTAGTGAGATTAACGCTGATGATATTGATAAAAAAGTTGGATTTATTTTTAGGTGAAAAATTTGATTCTATGAAAAAGTTGTTATTAGTTTTAATAACAGAGTTTAGATTAAGCGGTGAAGTTGATTTGAAAAAAAAACAATTTTAATAAAAGGTTTGATCGAGGTTGATTTTAAATAAATAGGAATTAATGAAAAGATTTTAATATTATAAAAGATTACACTAAAAAAAGACAAAGGTGTTTAATATTTATTTGAAAGAAGGTTATTAAATTTACTTTAAATAAAATACTTAATTAAGTGATTGATTATTTAAACAATTAACTTAAGAAAAGGTCATTAGTTTAATTCTGATAAAAAAGTTGATTAGGATTAATTTAATTAATTAATAAAAGGATTAGTTAATTTATTTTAATTAAAAAAAACTGATTTGGAAGAGGTTAAATATTAGTTGTGTTAAAAAGGTTAATCAGCAGATTAGGGGGTAGTTAATGGATAATTAGGGGTAGTTAATGGTGAGAGGTGCACTGTGCGTGTATGTGGGTGATGATTAAAAAATTGCAAAACAAATAATAAAGAAAAAAACCCTAAGTCCCCAATTCGCCCCTCCTCTCGCGATCTTCTCTGATCTTCTTCTTCAACTTCGCTTGCGTTGTCTCTCTCCGTCTCCCTCTTTCCGTTTCTTCCTCTCTCCCTCGCCCTTCTTCTATTTTCGATTCACCTGAAACACAATTCAAACAACAACAAAGTTAATGGTTAGCGAAACATCATCTCACGTTCTAACGGCTTCTTCACAGGATCTTGGTGGCGACGTCGGATGGACTTTTCCGACAAAGAACGGTGATTCGCGGCGGGTGGTGTCGGCGGAAGGAGTGAACAAATAAGTTTCTCTTAATTTTGAGCTCAGGGTTTTGTATTTGGGATTTTCTGTGAATGTGTTAGGGTTTCGTGAATGTCCTCTTCATCTCAATTTCTTCTCCTTTTATAGGCTGAAGCTTTGATTTCACAATGAATGCTGACTTCACTATGTCGATTCTTATTTAGGAAGGAATTAACGGTTGTTCAATTCGCAAGAAAACATGCCATTCCTGATTTTGGAAAGGGCTTTAAGGTTTGTCGGATTGTGTAATTGTGATTTTGTTTTGGTGATGGTCATTAAGGTTGATTTCAACAACTTCCTTTTTGAATTGAACAGGTCTGAAGCATATGCGGGATGTAATTTGGAAAGTATCGTCAGCTTCTGATTCTTGTTGGACAAACTTAACTTCCTTTCTGTTTTCGACTAGAACACATTGTGGGGGATTCTGGAGGACTTGGGACATGCAGAGAATTCTTGATCATCACAAATTTCTTCACAGCGCATCATAAAACAGCTCAAGGTCTAACCTGTAAATTCCAAACTTATTATCATGATACGCCTCCCTTCATGTATCTACTCTAATTGATCAATTATGTTCAATGTTGACAGGGGATGCAGCATTCTCAGAAGCTATCTTTCTAACATTCGAGAAGGACCATTTCAGCTTTTGTTGGGAGCTCGAGCTACATGAAGCTTCTACTCATTATCCGTGAATCTCCTGCTCATACAATTACTTCTTTATGTACATTCTTATTAGGTAAGTTGATTGGAGCTTTAATCTCAAAATCTCGTATTTGCAGGTTACATCCAAGCATTGACGGCTTTTGAAAGTGTTAGCGAATTTGGAACGCGAGTTTGGGGAGAAAGGCATGAAGATTTGTCGTATGGCCTCTCGCAGGGAGGTGGTTTCTTCTTGACTCCAAAGAAATGTTTCATTGTAGAGATGAGTATAATCTGTTGATGATATGGTAGAGATTGTATTGTATCCACCACTAGTGATCTATATGTTTTGGACAAGGCAAGAGCCATATGGTCAATCCTTTCCATATCAAGTTCTTGTCCAGAGCTGTAGGAAGATTTTGTTCTGAAGATGATTTCTCTTCTAAAGCATTCAAATTGGAAGCAAACTCTCTAATTTCTGCTTCTAACATCTCAATTGCACTCCTGCATATCGAAAGAACATTTTGCATATCTCCAGAAGCTGTAGCAACTTTCTTGGCGCATAGTTCTATGGCTTGATGTTGGAAGACTGTGTAAGGAAGCTCATTTAGTTAATGCAGTAAGCCTTGGAAGAAATCGATCTGCTAGGCCAATTGCATTAGCTACACCTATCAGTATACATCTGGAAAGCGGGAAAGTGGTAAGCATGAAAAGATCGTGGAGCACAGCTCTGTCTTTGGTTATAAGATAATCCAATTCATCTGCTACTATCAATATCATATTCTTTGAAGGCGATTCATGAGAATACATATTCTGAAGTTGCTGCAAGGCTGCACTTGAACCCTTCTTCCCCAGAGTTTTGTGTAATCCAAGTATCTTTGCAAAAATATCAGAAGTGTTTGACAGAGATGTACAAATTACAGATAAAACATCTGGCAGTGGCAATCCTGCTTCTTCAGCCCAATTGAGTAAATTCACTTTCACTTTCTCCATAGATAGCGATTTTCCTGCTCCAGGACACCCGCATATGTAAAGACTCCTGGCCTTTTCATGCTCAACAGAACCTTTACGAAACCACATCTTGCTCTTCCTCACGACACACTATGGTAGACGGTGCAGTAGACAAGTGCAATACCTCTTCACATTCCTCAATTGCTCTCCAACTCAAATTATTTGTATATGTGATTTCATATCCAATGATGCAAACAGTAATAAGATGCTTCACAATTAGTTTATGAATAGATATAGAACAGAATGTTTTGAAAGATGATTGATATGTTGAGCACTGTCAAATATTTTAGTTAGGCTGTTCTGATTATCAGTTTGTTGCTTTGACAGATTTTGATTCGCGGTCCACATCGGGGTTGAATCCAGAAGACAAAACGCAGCAAAAGGAAACGGTATTGCAGCCTGTTACACCATAAGAATTTGTATACTCTAACAGTCTTCTCTTTATGTGCAGTAAACTAGCTTTGAATGGTGTCGTCTTTATCCTTAGCAAGAAGAGATTCTCGCGTGAATTCTCATCCACAGATGGTTGTGAGGATTGGTTCGTAAGTGCTTTAAGTGCTTTACTTAAGCATTGAATTTGTATTATGTCTTGATATGTATGAATGTCGTAGGAGTCTTCAGGGATAGGCAATCAATCATGTCTCTCGTGACCTTTACGACCTCTGCCTCTGTTGATACCGAAGTGTCGCCATCTCTTAATCTTGCTAACGAAAGTCAGTCTTTACTGTACATTTTAGGATGTCAACCAAGGGGTCATCAACTGTCGAAGAATATGGGTTGTAATTGCGATCTGGCTCCTAATTGCTTTTTCAGTTGCCTTGGCGCGTACCAGTCATCCCGACATTGCCGTTATACCGTGATCACGAAACCACAAAGATCAATAAAACCAGTTAACTCCAAGGATGTGTTCTAGCAGTGTAGGTGATGGTAGTGGCTGAGAGGAGTCTTTACCCGCAGAAGCAGCAAATGGTTTATGAGGAAACTTGGGATTCACTTAAATTATTCTTTTGTAAGGGTCATGATATGTCATTTTGAACAGGGCAAACCTTGTAAAGGCTTACAACAAGGAATACATTTGAATCATGCTTTAAATTATCCTTCACTTGTAATGTGTTATACATAATATCTTTTATATGATTGAATATGGAATACCAACCATCCAGAACCGTTATCTTAAGTTCACTGCGCACCACTAAAGAAAGTTTGAAGATAGTTACTTAAAATGAATTCTCATAAGTAAATCATGCTTTTTCTTTAATGCCAAACCTAAATCCTCCTTAGATTCACATGGCAATGCTTGGTCGGAAATAAACCTTCTCTCCATAATATATTTAGTCATGCAGAGTCGTGGAATTTTATAAATTCACTCTTGTGAACGTAGATGTAATGTGATTCTCGAAGCCCAATAATTTTACACGAACTTATACTTGATATTTTAATTATGACTTGAATCTTGTAAGGAACAATGTATCTCAAATATTCACTTTGAGAACTTCTTGCCTAAAACCTCCTGATCCTCTTCGGCAATGTACACTGAGACTTTGAGAAAATGACCAGTAGAGAATCGTAGAATCTCTGGTTATATCCTGAAATACCTATCCATGAGAATAAGTATCATTTACGCTTGAAATCAATGTACCTACACGCACCTCATTAGTCATAATAAATATGCATAAAAGTAAAAAGAAAACTCGCAAAAAAAAACGAAGGGGGTAGAATCTTAGGGTAAAAAATTAGGGTGCAACAGTTGCCCCTATTTAAGTTACTCCTATTCGGAGATATGAAGATTGAAATCTTCGTCTCGACGAGATAGGAGGGACTTAAATACAAACATTACACGAATTTTTGGCCGTAAGAAACCATCGAATGTATATGATATGAGAATGCAAGACGAAAGGTCCTGTGGAGAAATGGCGCCACAGGGGGGAACTAAACACGACACGCGGGAAGAACATGCTCAACGAGCGAGGCTCCACGGGGAAAGATTGACAATCACAAAGTGTTTGTAAATATGATGTGGAGAACTTCATGAGGAAAACCATTTGAGGAATCTACTGTATATGTCAAAATGTAATTGATTCAAGATGTCGTCTGGAGAAGTCTACTGCTGAAACTTGTAACTGTAATTGAGAATACTTTTTCCAAAGTATCTACTGTTAAAATCTGTAAGGAATCTACTGCCGAGATCCTGTGTTGAAGCTGTCGGAGAAATACTTCTGACGAAGTCCTCTGGAAGTCTACTGCCGAGATTATCCAGGAACTGTAATAGAACTACCTACTGCCGAGGTCTTTTGGGAATCTACTGCCGAGATTAACCAGGAAATGAAATAGAACTACCTACTGCCGAGGTCTTCTGGGAATCTACTGCCAAGATTAACCAGGAACTGAAATAGAACTACCTACTGCCGAGGTCTTCTGGGAATCTACTACCGAGATTAACCAGGAACTGTAAGATGTTCGAATGATTGTCGTTGTAGACTGTAGTTGTCGTTGTAGGCTGTAGTTGAACTTCTTGGCTGTGAGCCATAATGTATTGTAAATGTAATTGAGATTGTAAAACTTCACCGGGGATCTTTAGAAAAATGTGAGTCGGTTGAATTGTAATGTATGTCTTCTCAAATAAAGAGAGACTATTGCGATAAACTTCTTCGACTTCTTCGGGGAGATGTCACTGATAGAAGTAAACTTGTGTGATGAACTCGCTGGGGAATAAATTCCTGAGGAGTATTCTAGCTATTGTAAAATGTGTGAATTCTCAAATAAAGAGAAATATCTGTAAGGTTTTCCATTTACCAAGTCGATAATCACTGGAGATGGGTAAACTGTCTTGTGGAGACTGTCATGTGTCGTTTTGAATAAGATCTTGATCAAAACGAGTTGCTCAAATAAAGAGATTGTTATAGTCCAAATGTAGATGTTCGAGAAAAATTTGTTGAAGAAATGTCTGTCTTCATGAATACTCTTCCTGGGGAATAGGGTGCAAAATAAATGCACACTTAATCCATGTTCAAAGGTTGGAAACGTCCACGATGTGATTGCCAAAAATCGAAGTTCGATTCGGGGAGTAGCCGAAAAGAAACTGTCAAACAAGACTCGACCATTGAGGTATGAACTCAAGTGGAATTGTACTGAAATAACCATCTTCCATGAGGGTTGAACTTCATGGGGAAAACATTGTGTTCTTTCTGCCTAGGGTTGACGAATCTATTTGGAAGGATAAAACACACCCAAACACCTAGGGATGACTATAACCAAAGCGATATAAATTAAACAAACGCAAAGAATGCAAAAATGCACATGCCATGTCGTCTACTTATATGCGATGTGTATGCCTATGCTGACAAGACAAACAGAAAGGGGTGATCGGAGATGAAATAAACATCTCGGGATAAACATCTCGACCAATCTTCAAAGATAGAAGTATCACTGGGGATAGGCGGAGAACCAAATATGGGATCACACTCCTGCTTCAGGGCTTCAAAATCTTCTCTTGGGGAATGGAGAACATTCCTCCTGGGGATAAAACACTTTGATAAATCTTGATCTCGAAGGGTTGAAGATGAGAATAAAGATCTACCAAGGGTGGATCAAACTCATAACGGGAGAAACCCTATGGATGAAATACATGTCTGCTTCACTGGGGAGATTCTTTCTGGAGTTGCAGATGGAGATACCCGAATTGAAGTTTCACAAGGGATAAAATAAATATCCATTTCAATGGGAAATCCTGGGTCATCATAATTGTTGAATATGTCGTAGAAACTTCACGGGGGTGAAATAAACATCTGTTTTGCTGGGAAGACCGGCGTTGACAGGGATCCATTTAGGAGTAAAGTACGTCCACTTCACTGGGAAGGTGAAGTTAAGAAGATTCGCTGAGGATTAAAATATCATCCACTTCATTGGGGAAGTGAAGTTTAAGCAAATCATTGGGAATTCTCAGGTCATCAACTGGAGATTTCTTGTATCGAGAAGATTCGTCGGAGAATGTCATGACCACCGGAATTAAAATTTACTGGGGACAGGAAGAATGTTGAAAAGTAGTGGTAGTCGCCATTTTAAACAATAGTTTGTTTCACATGGATAAGATAATCTTCATTTCTCATGCCCCAAGTCACATGGTTATGAGAAGAAGTCATTCCAAGAGGATTTTACAGAAAACATGGCGTCCCATTGTTTTCGAACTCTTTGAGAGATTCGCCGAATCTCGACGTAACTGGCTCTGATTGACGGTGTTATAACTGAGTCTTCAAAAATGGCTCTTTAGATGAAGTTGAATTTGTATAAATGAGTAGACCAATTGGAAACAAACTTGCCCCCAGGTTAACAGAATTCTCAATCTTCACCATCGGTGTCTGTATGCAATCTTTCTAAAATATCAAGCGAAGTTAGCAAGTCAGAAATGTTAATTTTGAAACTATTAATGCAACACACGTTTGTCTTGAAGTTTTGAAAAGAGTTATCCCAATAACTGGTGACCGAAATCACTGGTTAGGATATAGATTTATTTTTTATAAAGCCAACGAAAATTGAGCATAACTCATTAGGAGTCAGGAAACATTATCTCACTGAGTATGCTTTCGAAGTAAACCTTACTTCAATTAGGACTTTAGAAGGGATGTATCTGGGCTTAGTTTACGATTGGTAAAACAAAGGGAATAAGGGTCAAGGCTTATGTACCCACCCATTTTTGAAAAAAGTTCACTTTTTGAAAGGTTTTAAGTGTTCAATGGAGCTGACTGAAAAATTTCCTGCCCCAGGTTTAAAAATGAGGTTGAAAAGGGTTAAAAAGGATTTAACGTCCTTATGTTTTAGGTTTGAAAAAAAATGCCTTACATGATCAGTAGGGTTTTATTCAAAAGCATACATCAGGAGACTTACGTTTTACTTCGTCATCCTCCTTCCAATTCTTCACCAAAGTGAGAAAAATTGGGTAAAGTTGGCATTATAAAATTATGAAAAACATTTTAAGAGTGAAACAAATGGATTTCTTCAAGACAAACACTTATTGCACTACTTATTCAAAACAACATGTTCTTACATGCCAATTATGCTTTTAATCAAAGAAATGAAACACATAAGCAATCGAAACTAAATAGGTGATCAGCATAACGGTGTTCCATTCACGATTGGTATTTCTCTCTTGAAAGTTAGCACTTCATTATCAATCATTTCTTGGACTTTCTCTTGGAAAACTTTGCATTCCTCAATCGAATTCCCCAACACTCCATCATGAAATTCACAGCTGACGTTCGAGTTGAACCACGGTGGACGAGAGTTCATGATTCTAGTCTTCCTGGGTGTCATCACCGAGTTTTGGATGAAATAAGACCATAATTGACTGTAAGTCATTGGGATAATATCAAACCAATGAGTTTCTTCTTTCGGAATACTCAGAGGTGCCTTATGATTCTGAAACCGTCTTCAAACCTGTCGATTCTGATGTTGATCTTGGGAATTCAACCTTCGCTTATGAGATAGTGGTTGCTTGTGCTGAGTAGGTGATCGCGACTTTCTATGTCTAATACAACTAACTGCAAGTGCACAGTCTATCGCGTAGTAATAAAAGATATCGATTCCACAGGGACTCGTAATCAAACTAGTGTTCTCGGGAGTTACTATGTTTAGCTAGGTAGAATATGTTTTAAGGGAATGAGACTGTCACTAAAAGAGGGAACTAAGATTACTATTTAGATTTTAATTAATTGAATCGATACGTAGTAATTGTGTTCTTCAGGGATTTGATAAGTTACTGGTGTATGAAATAGTTTTCACAGTTTATTTAAGCAGAAAATGGAGATTTGAAGACTCTCGCCTCACGATGGTTATTGACGTTAATCATAATCCTAAGGGCCAAACGTACACTTTCGTATCCCGTTCGGGGTTAAAACTATTTTTTTGGAAATCTCTAAGTTCTAATTCGTTTTAAAGTGCTTTCGCTGTTATTAAAACAAATGCCTAGTGTTTACTATCTGACCTTACCGCAGCTTTCGCTTGTTGGTTCGTATCTTAATTAATCTCCCATTTTCATGGCAAAACTAATTTTAAATAAGTTCTCGCTTTCGCGATGAAGTTTATTTCGTGAATCAATTTTAAACACTTAGACCATAGGTTATTTTTGTGAAAAGAAAGTTTTCAAACAAGAGTTATCAAATCCCATTCGAATTATCACTACATATCGATTGCCTAAGTTTAGCTAGACATGGAATTGGGAAGAATAAAACATAAATAATAATAATAAATAATAAATTGCATTATAATTAAAACAGAAGTCGATCAAAATGAAAACCTGTAAATAATGCCAATTGGCCTTTGGGCAGATCCTCCACAGATGTTGGCAGGATTCTGATCTTTAGTTCCAAATTGATCGTACAATGCAATAGGTATTACAGAAGAGCGGAAATGGAAATGAGGAATTGAAAAGGGAAATAAAGGAAAGGAATACAAATAAAAACTGGAGAAATGGATACAAATAAAAACTGGAAAGTAAATTTGCTCTGGAAATTAAATTTGGCAGCACTTCGTGGTATGAATGCAGCTCCCTTTTTGAAGTCCCCTGCTTCCCTTTTTATAGAAGTGAAATCCCAACGGTTACCTCTGAGGATGATGGACCTTGAGGCAGATAATTTAGGGAGTAGTGGACCACTTAATGGGAATTGGAACTGCTCTTTTGACGTGTAATCTGAGTGGGGCGTTTTTGCCTGCATGACGGTCGTCACAAGGTGTGACGGTCGTCACCCGTGTGACGGTCGTCATGCATCTGTGACGGTCGTCACATCAGCAAAAACTGGTTGCTGCGCTTTTCATTGTGTTTTCACTCCTTTTTCGTCCATATTTCATCTGGGATTGCTTCTTTTCTTCATGTTGCCTTGTTTAGACGTGATCGTTGAATACCTGCAAAAACATTAGACAAATACACGGAAATAACCCGAAATCGGATCGAAAACGGTTAGCTTTTAGTCGAATTATGCATGAAAATATCTATATGATTTCGTGTTATCAAACTCCCCTAAGCTTGAATCTTTGCTTGTCCTCAAGTAAAACGTGGAAAAGTCGGCAAGCACAAGGCTGCTTCTTCTTCGCAGAGTTTGGAAAAACCGGGATTCTTGGTAGGAACAAGACGAGTATCATGACGACACTGGATTACGAGTCTCTGGAGGTCTCCTTTTTATGCAAATCGGTCTCAGTCATGCTACCGTATCTTGGTGTCAAGGTTCTCGTGGCAAGTTCACCCTGTTTGTTCTAGCGCAATCACATTAAGCCCGTTGTCCGCACACTTTCATGGCAAGTCGACCTGTTAGTGAATATGATCTCGTTTTTGTTTTTGATCTTCTTCATTGATCATAATTTGGTGTCATTGATTTTTCAATGAGTTTTTCGTGCCGTTGGGCTAAATGCTCGGGTGAGGAGCACCTAACTTAGAAGGAAATGTGTCTTATATTCTTGGGCTTTTTAGCTCTCTTTTCATGATTTTTCATCTTTTTGGAGATCATACACTTATTTGCATCGGTCGCTCGCTTAGAAGTGTTTTTAGGATGGTGCTGACTGCTAGTATAAACTACTTGGGGTTGAGTTTGCATAGACACTTGAGACTTTGGTACACGTAGGTGGTGAAACCGACTCGCATAAACTGGAGATCTAAGGTGTCTGGACGATACTGGTTTTGTTAGAACTGTCGTTTCCTCGGAGTTTCAACACTCGGTTTGAACTCAGGTGCATTCTCGTGATGCTTTTGCTTTTGAGGAACAAATGAAAGTTTTTGTAGGAACAAATGATGTGGGGATTGTTTGCGTAACGTGAAAAATATATAGACGAGTTTTATTTGCTAGAAATAGAAAGTGTAAAAATAGAAATTACTAAAATTCAAAAGTGCAGTGAAATGGAAATACAGTAAATAAGGGAAGTTCAGAGTACAGTGGAAATAAGGTTCCGCTCCCACACTATCTCGATCAGTGTCCTCACTGATTCTTGAAGCATGCGAGAGGGAGATACAACTGAAAATGAGAATACAAAGAACTGAAATATAGTAAACAATAAAGGAAAAAAAAATGAAAATCTAGTCCCGGCCTCTGTCACGTCCGCGCTGGCGTCCTCTGGCTCTAGTAAGGGCTACTCTATCCTCATAGCTCATGGCTCCGGTGTGGCAGACCGTGTCTCGGAATCCTTCGACCTGCAGGGTCAGATTCGCTAGACTCTCAGTGATCGTAGCTTGGCCGGTGTGAAGTTGTTGCATTTGAGTCTGGTGCCAAGCTTCGAACTGGTCAGCTCGCTGGTTCTGCTGCTGCAGCATCGTGAGTATCTGTGCCTGCTGGTCTAGGGAGCGACGGAGGTCCTCTTCGGTGTAGTCGGGCACGAGATGGTGACGGCGGCGGTGAGAAGATGTACCTACTGGAGGAGGAGGCTGCGATGCCTCTGGCTGCTCGGACCTGTCCAACTCAGCTTGGATTTCATCGTCGGAATCATGAGTGGGATCCTGAGTAGGAACAGCGGCAGCAGGAGGGGCAGTAAGGTCGAACAACTAGTTGGTACGGTCCTCTGGATGGATGCGGGTGCGGGACGGAAGGATGATGCTTCTGACGGTCTTGCCACGCACAACCGGATGGTATTTCCCGTCAGCTCGGGAGCGGATGAGATGGGAGGCCCTGCAGTGGTTGGTGTCAAGGAACACCGAGGGGATGGAATGGAGGTGCTGGAGGCGGTCGCCAAGGTTCAGCCCAAGTGCAATAGCCGTGACAATCCCGCCAAAGTAGAATGGCTTCGAGCCACGGTTGCAGTTGGCCTGAATGTGAGCCAGCAGGAACGGGGCAGCGTTGACAGGTTCATTGTTGAAGACGCAATGCAGAAAGAAAAGCTCCTTGGAGTTCACTTTGTGGTTGCTGTCTCTGGCGAAGATGGTGTTGCTCAACGCTCTGTGAAAGTACCTGATGGCTGGGTTATGGATGTGAGTGGCGTGCAGGGAGTCCCAACCATCGGCATTTAGGTCGGTCAACTGATACCACAGCGCGAAGGCTTCGTGCTGGAACTGGTCAGTGATGCGGCGATGAGCGTTGTCGCCGCGGGGTAGCTGTAGGATGCTGGCGATCTGATTCTGATTCACCTGATAGTTGACGCCAAACATCCGGAAACAAGCGGCACCTGTGTGCTGGTTGAGTTCGCCGCTGCTGGTGACGTATGTGAACGAACTCAAGAACTCAAGAGTGAGTTGTTCGTAGGTCGGCTGGGGGTTGGTGCAGAGGTTCCAGATGCCTGCTCGTTGAAGCATCCAGGTTACACCTTCGAGGAGTCCGAGCTCCGTAAGCGATGGAAGGTGCGGGTAGTGAGTTGGCTGGAGTGACCTCTGATGAAATGCAATGTACTGTGCTCGTTGTCTGTCGCCTAACTCGCCTTCAGGGAAGGAAATGTTGCTGACATCTGCGTTTCCGGCCATTGTTAAAGATTGAGAGGTTTCGGAGGTTTTGGGGTTTTTCGGCGGAGAGGGAAAAATGACAGAACGGTGGTTTGGAGGTTGAATTTGGAGGTGAGGTTTATAGTTCAATGTGGGGAGGACGAAAATCGTAGTGGGGTATGAATTTTGGAAGTTTGAAAGTGATAATGGGGGGAGTGGAGGGGAACATGAACCCTGTTATATCAGATAGCAGTTCTGGGCTGCGTGACGGTCGTCACCCGCGTGACGCTCGTCATGGGACTGTGACGGTCGTCACAGCAGCAAAATCTGCAGAACGCAGAATTTTTCTCTGAGGGCGTACTCGTGGTGATTTTAAAGCTTAGTAGTGATACGGTGACGTAATATAACAGCCAACAAACAACAAATAATGCGAAAACAGAATAATTGAATAAAACTAGAATTGAAATAACATAAAATTGAAACAATTGCATGAAATACATAAAGAAAACGAACAAAGCGAAAAATCCATATGATTAAATTAAACTAAACTAGACTAGACTAAACTGAAACTACTGCTACGAGCTAATAACTAATCTTTTCGTGCCTTCAACTCATCGAATTTCTGTGAATAGTAATCGAGTTGGTCGCAGACTAGATCCATGAAGCCTACCAGTTCGCTGTGCATGCCTGCGATATCAACTTTTACATTAGTCAGAGCTTTATCAACGTCGTCCAATCTGAGTAACACGGAATCCATTTTGTTGGTGGTTTCCTCAGGGATAGGCTCAGGATAAGTATTGTAGTGTGGAGGAGTAATAGGGTCTACTTCAGTTTCAGAGGCGGCGTCCTCATAGTACATGTAGTGGTGTGCCTCAGAGATGTGGTCACTGTCATACATATAGTCCTGGGGTGTTGACTGTGGTGAAGGAGGTCCCATAGGCTCATCCAATTCGTAGAGCCAGTTATCCTTGTTGTGGATGCTTGTCATCAGATGATCAGGCAGTGTGAATAGCTATACTGGTTTTTCGTTAATAAGGTACTCATACGATCCAGGTCCCATAGTCCCTAAGATGCGCCTGTTAAAGCAGAATTGTATGTTCATGGGTCTGATGGTACCAAAACGAGTGCTGACATTTAAATGGAATCTAAGGCCAAGCTCGTGGGCAATCATTGTTACTAGTCCTCCTATAAGAATAGGTGTCTGAGGTTCCAGCGTGAGGCGTATGAAGGATCTCATCATGAAAGGCACTGCGTTTACTGTCCATCCCTGAGAAGCACAGAACATGATGAATAACTCTTCCTTAGACACTGTGGTAATATTTTCTTCTTTTCCAAACAAGGTGTGAGCTAGTATCTTGTGGAAGTATCTGAAGGCGGGGTTATGAATGTCATCATTGTACATTTTGTCTGGTTCAGGGTGATAGTCGCCTGTGATTCTACCCCAGAAGTGATCGAGTTGCAAATCAATATCGTCATCTTCTGCACTGATGAACACATGCGGTCCGCTAGGGAATCCTAGGAGGTTAGCTAGTGACATCCTGCTGTGGGTTTGGTCCATTCCAAACAATCGGAAGGTAATCAACTCTGTGCTGGATCCAAAACCATAGTTGGGTGTATATCTGAAGGAACTAAGGAATTCGTAGGTAAGATCTTTGTAGGTAGCGAAACGTGTTTTCAGAGCAGTGTTCTCCCAACCCAGTTGATTGAACAGGTATTGAATGCTATCTGTGATCCCTAGTTTATCCATAGTAGCCTTGTCATAATACAGCGTCAAGGCGAATTCTCTTTCGGTCAGTGCTGCAAATCTTGCCTTTTGAGCGAGTCCTCTGAAGTGAACCTTTGTGAAATCGTACTCGGCCATATTCGCAGGTAATTCGGAGAAAACAGAAGGAATGTTTTGAAGGCTTTAAAAATCCTGAAAATTTTAAAACAAGAAATTGAAGTCAGGATTTTTAGAAACGAAAACTGGTAGAAACAAAAGGCAAAAGAGCAAAAATAAAATAAGAATAAAAGTACGAAAATGAACGAGAGTAGAAAGTAGTAGTAATTTTAGGATTTTTGTTGGATTTTTCAAAGTAGAATTTTAAGGAAAAATGAAATGCAATGACGAAGGAAATTTGGGTTGCCTCCCAGTAAGCGCTGTTTTTAACGTCTAAAGCCTGACGATAGCTTGGTGAGAAGCTATTCGGGTGTCTGAGCTGGAAGCTCAAGCAATGTTATATTGCTGACTTGAGGACTGTTGTCGTTCTTATTGTAATGTTTTAGACGTTGCCCGTTTACGATGAATGGTGCAATCGTCTTATCGGTAATTTCGACAGCTCCACTCTGAAGTACTTTAGTCACTTCATAGGGTCCAGACCACCTAGATTTTAGTTTTCCTGGGAAGAGTTTTAATCGTGAATTGAAGAGCAATACGATGTCTCCCACACTGAATTGTTTCCTGATTGAACGTTTATCATGCCACTTTTTAGTTCGTTCTTTGTAGATACGGGCATTTTCGTAAGCGTCTAATCGAAGTTCTTCCAACTCGTGTAAGTTCAAGATTCGCTTTTCGCCTGCCTCGGTGTAGTTGAAGTTGAGTGTCTTAATGGCCCAAAAGGCCTTATGCTCTAACTCTACAGGGAGATGGCAGGATTTACCGTAAACTATTTTATAGGGGGTAGTACCTATTGGTGTCTTAAATGCGGTCCTATAAGCCCATAAAGCTTCTTGTAGCTTTGATGACCAATCTTTTCTCGAGGTAGTGACAGTCTTTTCCAAGATCTGTTTTATTTCTCTGTTCGAGACCTCTACTTGTCCGCTAGTTTGCGGATGATAAGGTGTAGCTACTCGGTGCCTGACTCCATAACTAGAAAGAAGTTTATCGAATATTCGTGATATGAAGTGAGATCCCCCGTCACTAATGACGAGTCTGGGTACACCGAATCTAGGAAAGATTGTGTTCTTGAAGAGTTTGATTACTACTCGTGCGTCGTTTGTTGGAGCAGCTATGGCTTATATCCATTTAGACACGTAATCGACAACGACGAGTATGTAATTATTACCAAAAGAAGGAGGGAAAGGTCCCATGAAATCTATTCCCCAAACGTCGAAGATTTCTACCTCTAAGATTCCTTTCTGAGGCATTTCATCGCGTCGTGAGATGTTTCCAGTTCGTTGGCATCTATCGCACTTTTGCACAGCAATGTGAACGTCTTTCCAGAGATTAGGCCAGAATAGGCCGGCTTGGAGAATCTTAGCGCACGTCTTGGACGTACTAGCATGACCACCATATGGTGCTGAGTGGCATTGGGAAATAATATTTTCTATTTCTTCCTCTGGGACACAGCGACGATATATGTTGTCGGCCCCTCTCTTGAAGAGTAGGGGTTCGTCCCAATAATAGTGTTTCAGATCGTGGAAGAATTTCTTCTTTTGCTGATAAGTAAGATCTGGTGGAAGCACGCCCGCAACGAGGTAATTAACGATGTCAGCATACCAAGGTAATGTGACTTGGGCATAGACGGCTTCTACGGCTTTTTCGAATTCTGGATCTTCCGAGATTGCATTGGGTGTGTCACTTTCTAATTTGGCTATCAGACGTTCGTACGGGAAATCTTCATTTATCGGTACTGGTTCGTGTCTGATGCCTTCTATTCGGGATAAGTGATCCGCAACAACGTTCTCGGTTCCTTTCTTATCTTTGATTTCTAAGTCAAACTCTTGTAATAATAGGATCCATCTCAATAGTCTTGGTTTGACATCCTTTTTGCTTATTAGGTACCTTATGGCAGCGTGGTCTGTGTATATTATAATTTTTGCTCCTACTAAGTAAGAACGGAATTTGTCAAGCGCAAATATAACTGCTAGAAGTTCCTTTTCTGTGGTAGCGTAGTTCATTTGGGCAGGATCTAAGGTTCTACTGGCATAGTAGATAGCATGGAGTTTCTTATCCTTCCTTTGTCCTAGAACTGCGCCTACAGCGTAATCACTCGCGTCGCACATGATTTCAAACGGTAGTCTCCAATCTGGTGGTTGCATGATTGGTGCGGTGATAAGGGCTGATTTTAATGTTTCGAATGCTTTTAAACAGTCGTCGTCGAAGACGAACTCAGCATCTTTCATTAACAGGCCGGTCAGAGGTTTTGTGATTTTCGAGAAATCTTTTATAAATCTTCTGTAGAAACCGGCATGTCCTAGAAAACTCCGTATCTCTCGTACGGATTTTGGAGGTTGGAGATCTTTTATAATCTCTATTTTAGCTTTGTCTACCTCAATCCCTCTATCTGATATGACATGTCCTAGAACTATTCCTTGTCGGACCATAAAATGGCATTTCTCCCAATTTAGGACGAGGTTTACTTTTACGCAACGTTCTAGTACCATTTCTAAGTTTTGTAAGCATCCTTCGAAACTTTGTCCACATACCGAGAAATCGTCCATAAACACTTCCATAATGTCGTCTATGAAATCTGCGAAGATTGCCATCATGCATCTTTGGAAGGTTGCTGGAGCGTTACAGAGTCCGAACGGCATTCGGCGATAAGCAAAAGTACCGTAAGGACAGGTGAATGTAGTCTTTTCTTGGTCATCAGGATGGATGGGAATTTGGAAGAATCCTGAGTAACCATCTAGATAGCAGAAATATGAATGTTTGGCTAATCTTTCCAACATTTGGTCTATGAAGGGTAGCGGGAAGTGATCTTTGCGCGTAGCCTTGTTAAGCTTCCTATAATCAATACACATCCTACTTCCAGTCACGACTCTTTTTGTTATCGATTCGCCTTTTTCGTTTTTAACTACTGTGACTCCTCCTTTCTTTGGTACGACATGAACTGGGCTAACCCATTCACTATCGAAGATCGGATAGATGATTCCTGCATCTAGTAATTTCTTTACTTCATCTCTGACTACAGTGCTCAGGATGGGGTTCAGTCTTCTCTGATGCTCTCGAGAGGTTTTAGAGTCTTCCTCTATTGTAATTCGATGCATACAGATCGAAGGGCTTATACCTTTTAAATCGCTTATGTTATAGCCTAACGCGGTGGGGTACTTCTTTAGGACTTCTAATAACTTTTCGGTTTCTGGTTGTCCTAAGTCGGCGTTGACTATCACTGGTCTTTTTAGTTCATCGTCTAGAAATTCATATCTGAGGTTTTTGGGTAGTGTTTTAAGTTCTAAAGATGGGTTCTTCGGACCTGGCATATGATTTGGTGTCAGTGCTAAGCTTTCGCTTAGGCTGTCGTCTTTATACGGTTTACGCCAATTGTCGTCTTCAGAAATGTCGGGTATTTGAATCTTTATTATTTTTGAATACGTGGTCTCTTCATTTTCTAGTTCTCTTATGCATTCGTCAATTTCGTCTACTAAATAGCAGGTATCGTCTATTGCTGGTGCTTGTAAGAACTTGGTGAGAATGAACTCTATCTTTTCTTCTCCTACTTCGAATGTTAGCCTTCCTTTCTTCACGTCTATGATCGCTCCGGCTGTAGCTAGGAATGGTCTTCCTAGGATAATCGGGGTTACAGTGTCCTCCTTGATGTCCATGATTATGAAGTCGGTTGGAATGTAGAATTGTCCTATGCGTACTGGAACGTTTTCCAGTATTCCGACGGGGTATTTTACTGATCTGTCAGCTAATTGTACGGACATTTTGGTTGGCCTGAGGTCTCCCATATTCAGCTTTTTGCATATAGATAAGGGCATAACACTGATACTAGCTCCTAAATCGCATAGAGCTTTGTCTATTACGAACTTTCCTATGACGCAGGGTATGGAGAAACTACCTGGGTCTTTTAATTTAGGAGGCATGCGGTTCTGAATAATGGCGCTACACTCTGCTGTAAGTGTAACTGTTTCGTTATCCTCGATTTTTCTCTTATTCGACAGGATCTCTTTGAGAAATTTGGCGTATGACGGCATTTGAGTTATCGCTTTTGTAAAAGGAATAGTAATATTTAACTGTTTAAGGAGCTCTACAAATTTCTTAAACTGTCCTGAAGTTTTAGAGTTTATTAGTCTTTGCGGATAAGGAATAGGTGGTTTATATGGCGCTGGAGGTGCTTGAGTTTTTTCACTTGCGGTATCCTCCTTCTCGTTGTCCTCCTTCTTCTCTAACTCAGATTCCTTTTCTGCTTGTTCAGTTGGTTTCTGTTGCATGGCTGAGTTTTCGGTCCTCGGATCGATCGGTTCGTCCAATTCTTTTCCACTTCTTAGTATCACAGCATTTGCTTGGCCTTTGGGATTCTGTTCGGGTTGTCCAGGAAATGTGCCAGCAGGTGCGGCAGCAGATGCTTGTTGTTGAGCCACTTGTGATATCTGAGTTTCTAACATTTTGTTGTGGGTGGCTAAAGCGTCTACTTTTCCTGTCAACTGTTTAATTTGCTCGCTAGTGTGTATGTTTTGATTCAGGAACTCTTTGTTCGTCTGAGCTTGAGTAGCTATGAACTTTTCCATCATCAATTCGAGTTTTGATTTTCTAGGTGCATTCTGAGCAGCTGGTTTTTGATATCCTTGTGGAGCAGTAGGCATTTGCAATGCATTTTCGCTTTTGTAAGAAAAGTTTGGATGATTTCGCCAACCTGGGTTGTAGTTATTTGCGTAGGGATTTCCTTGAGCATAATTTACCTGGTCTGGCGGGATTCCGGCTAGCAATGAGCATTCGGGTGCATTATGAGTGGTGCTTCCGCATAACTCGCAATTTGGAGTTACTGCAGCAACAGTTGCAGTGGGGTTAACGGTCAGACTATCGATCTTTTGTGCTAGAGCATCTACTTTAGCATTAAACTTTTCAAGGCTGCTGATTTCGTACATCCCACCTTTCGCTGAGGTTTTCTCATTTGGAGTGCGTTCACCTCCCCATTGGCAATGGTTTTGTGACATGTTTTCTATTAATTGATAGGCTTCATCATATGGCTTATCCATAAGTGCACCGCCCGCGGCAGCGTCTATTGTCAATCTAGTATTGTATAGAAGCCCATTATAGAAAGTATGGATTGTCACCCAGTCTTCTAGACCGTGGTGAGGACATGTTCTCATCATATCTTTGAATCGTTCTCATGCTTTGTAGAGAGATTCAGTATCTTTCTGTCGAAATCCGTTGATTTGAGCTCTAAGCATAGCAGTTTTGCTTGGTGGAAAATATCTCGCCAAGAAGACGTTCTTCAATTGCTCCCACGTCGTAACGGAGTTGGATGGTAACGACTGTAACCATGTCCACGCTCTGTCTCTAAGAGAGAATGGGAAAAGACGAAGTCTTATCGTGTCTGGAGTTACTCCATTTGCTTTCACTGTGTCTGCGTATTGTACAAACTTCGTTAGATGTTCGTTCGGATCCTCAGTTGCGTTTCCTGAGAATTGGTTTTGTTGTACAGCCGACAGCAGTGATGGTTTCAGCTCAAAATCATTTCGGGTAATAGCTGGGGCAGCAATGCTACTTCTAGGCTCCATCTGAGAAGGTGTAGCGTATGCCTTCAGCGGTTTGTTCGGAGGTCCTTCAGCCATCGTCGGTTCTTCTTCAGATTTGGGAATGGGAGTGAGAGGATCGGGAATGTTATGTTTGAGTTGGTACTCAATGATTCGGCTTCTTAGATGTAAGAAGCGTTCTAGTTCTGCGACTGAAGGTTTCAAGATATCGCTTTGTGGGCGATCACTTGGCATACAATCGACAGCACTAGTAAAGGAAAAATGAAAATTGTTTACCTAGTCTATACGGCGTAACAGAAGGTTACACTATTAACTAAACGGGTCCCCGGCAACGGCGCCAAAAACTTGATCGCGACTTTCTATGTCTAATACAACTAACTGCAAGTGCACAGTCTATCGCGTAGTAATAAAAGATATCGATCCCACAGGGACTCGTAATCAAACTAGTGTTCTCGGGAGTTACTATGTTTAGCTAGGTAGAATATGTTTTAAGGGAATGAGACTGTCACTAAAAGAGGGAACTAAGATTACTATTTAGATTTTAATTAATTGAATCGATACGTAGTAATTGTGTTCTTCAGGGATTTGATAAGTTACTGGTGTATGAAATAGTTTTCACAGTTTATTTAAGCAGAAAATGGAGATTTGAAGACTCTCGCCTCACGATGGTTATTGACGTTAATCATAATCCTAAGGGCCAAACGTACACTTTCGTATCCCGTTCGGGGTTAAAACTATTTTTTTGGAAATCTCTAAGTTCTAATTCGTTTTAAAGTGCTTTCGCTGTTATTAAAACAAATGCCTAGTGTTTACTATCTGACCTTACCGCAGCTTTCGCTTGTTGGTTCGTATCTTAATTAATCTCCCACTTTCGTGGCAAAACTACTTTTAAATAAGTTCTCGCTTTCGCGACGAAGTTTATTTCGTGAATCAATTTTAAACACTTAGACCATAGGTTATTTTTGTGAAAAGAAAGTTTTCAAACAAGAGTTATCAAATCCCATTCGAATTATCACTACATATCGATTGCCTAAGTTTAGCTAGACATGGAATTGGGAAGAATAAAACATAAATAATAATAATAAATAATAAATTGCATTATAATTAAAACAGAAGTCGATCAAAATGAAAACCTGTAAATAATGCCAATTGGCCTTTGGGCAGATTCTCCACAGATGTTGGCAGGATTCTGATCTTTAGTTCCAAATTGATCGTACAATGCAATAGGTATTACAGAAGAGCGGAAATGGAAATGAGGAATTGAAAAGGGAAATAAAGGAAAGGAATACAAATAAAAACTGGAGAAATGGATACAAATAAAAACTGGAAAGTAAATTTGCTCTGGAAATTAAATTTGGCAGCACTTTGTGGTATGAATGCAGCTCCCTTTTTGAAGTCCCCTGCTTCCCTTTTTATAGAAGTGAAATCCCAACGGTTACCTCTGAGGATGATGGACCTTGAGGCAGATAATTTAGGGAGTAGTGGACCACTTAATGGGAATTGGAACTGCTCTTTTGACGTGTAATCTGAGTGGGGCGTTTTTGCCTGCATGACGGTCGTCACAAGGGGTGACGGTCGTCACCCGTGTGATGGTCGTCATGCATCTGTGACGGTCGTCACATCAGCAAAAACTGGTTGCTGCGCTTTTCATTGTGTTTTCACTCCTTTTTCGTCCATATTTCATCTGGGATTGCTTCTTTTCTTCATGTTGCCTTGTTTAGACGTGATCGTTGAATACCTGCAAAAACATCAGACAAATACACGGAAATAACCCGAAATCGGATCGAAAACGGTTAGCTTTTAGTCGAATTATGCATGAAAATATCTATATGATTTCGTGTTATCAGTAGGCGCTTCATACTGATGTTGAGGATAAGGTACTTGAACTGGATTTGACAGGATTTGAGAGGAATCCCAAACTGCATTAACATCAACGCTTCTTTCCTCTAAGGAATCATCAACTGAAATTTCTTCATTAGCTGGACCATTCAAGTTATCATAGATTCTTCCACTTTTGAGTGCGTTCTCAATGTTTACTCTGACTTCTATAATTTTAGAGAAATCTGATGGCACAACGTCCACCATCCTATCATAATAAGAGTCTGACAGTGTTCTTAGAAACATCTTGGTTAAATCTTTCTCTGGAAGTGGTGGACGAACCTGGGCTGCTAACTCTTTCCATCGCTGAGCATATTCCCTAAAAGATTCATCATCATTCTTACTCATTCCTTCTAGTTGATCACTGTCTGGAGCCACGTCCAAATTATAATTGTATTGCTTCATGAAAGCATCGACTAAGTTTCTCCAGGACCGAATGTAATTCCTTTGTAGCTTCATATACCATATCAAGGATGCCCCGGATAAGCTCTCTTGAAAGCAGTGCATCATCAATTCATCATCGTCAACATAAGCAGCCATCTTTCGACAAAACATCGTCAAATGGTATCTTGGACAACTAACACCTTTGTACACTTCAAAGGCAGGCATCTTGAACTTCGGAGGAATGATTACGCCTGGAACCAGACATAGGTCACGAGCATCAAGATCAGATGCATTATCTTCTTTCATTATTTTCAATTATTCCTTGAGATCACGAAATTCTTTTTCCATTGCTACAAATCTAGGACGAACATTCTGAGGATTAGGTACAGGCTGTAGAGGTTGGGAAGCTCCTTGGACATGCTGAAGTTGGGTAGGAACATCCATTTGTTGAACATTGTTGTCAGAGGGAAGATTGAATAACGGATTAGTCACCATCCTGAAGCCGGTCTTGGAATCCATATCTTTATTCTCTTTCCTACCCTTTAGTAATACTTCAAGCTTGGTTCAATGGTCGAGATGTCAGCTGATAGACAAAGACAGAAGACCGGATGAGCCACAGAAGAGGAGAGACACATGCATATGCAAAATGCTAAATGAAGGATACCAATGCAAGAATGCAGAAATGAAAGGTTTCATGGAATTCAAGTTCTTATAAACGTTATAGAATACCAAATAAGATTCATTTATTATTTTTTGATATTGATTATAAATGAATATTCTTATAAGAGTCCCAACATAATAGCTAAATAAAAGCTAGTAAAAGCCCCAAGGAAGTCCTTCATCGTGCTTGTTGATTTGCTCTTCTAGCTGGATATTCTTGAAGATAGGTTCTCCATGATCATCATCTAAAGATTAAATTGATAGAGGAAAATAAATCCTCCATCTCTTCTTTCGTTCTTGTTGGAAGTAAGGGAGGAATCCCTTGTTCATTTGGATCTTCAATGATAATGATAGTCTTTTGAACTTCTAATGATCCTTTATGATAAGGGAGTCTCTTGTATTTGTCTTTTGAGTTTTCTTCAATCTGAGCTCCTACTTCCTTAGGCCATCCTGTCGCTACTCGAAAAATGCATCGTGCAACGACGGGGAGGTGAAGAGAAAGGACAGAAGAGTCACCACCGAACTTTATTTATCCCATGAGGGGAAAGGAAAATATCGAGAAAACCTTAAGAAAGAAATGGATAAGATGGTCTCGCAACCATGAACAGGTTCGGAAGCCGGTTATGCGAAGGGAAGGTATTAGCACCCCTCGCATCCATCGTACTCGATGGGAACCTTTTGTTTGTCGATGTGTGAAATTATTTGTTTAAATATTATGCTATAAAAGTGTTCAACGGGGTAAAAAGAGAAGATCGAAACAGGAGAAATGAGAGGTTAAGAGGAAGAAGAGAACGAGGGATAAAAGAGAAAGAACAGACTCGATAGGACTTTGCAATCCTAGGCCTACGTATTCTCAACGGGTGTGAGAAAGTCAGAGTCGACGTAGTTCGTGGCCACGAATATGGGAGAATGTGCTCGGCAAGGATTATGGCCCTTGTGCCTACGTATCTTTACTTAAAAAAAGTAAAGAATCAGAGCAGCCGTAGTTCGGCCTACGGTTTTTTGACATTTTGTGGATGATGCTATCGTGCGCATTCTAGCAGTTTAGGTGTTTTGCTGCTTGCATGTGAGGAGACTTATGCGTTACCTATTTGCGGTAGAACGGACGTAACATATCCTTTTTGAAAGATGTTAGGTTTTCGCCAGGCGAGGCAAGATGTCACATTTGATTTGTGGATTTGTTTTCAGGGGGGTGAGATAAGTCCTCGGATAGTAACCCCTACGGGTAGTAACCAATTCTTTATCTCAAGGTTTTTGTTATAAAAATGGTGTGGCGAACGTAGCGTCCTCGTATTGAAAGACGAGTATCGAGACCACACCCACTACAGTGAGCATCCCAACACTCGGAGAGGAAGAAGACTACACTTAATCCTCTCTCTTTAATTCAATGCAAAGAGAACTTCGTTCTCTTATTAAAGATGTTTTTGGTTTTGAATGGTAAGTACTTTGAGACAGAGAACCCTACGGTAAACGTCAAGCACTCGGGGCAGGAGAAGACCTACGCCTAACCACTCTACGACCATTCAAGTATTTGTTAGGAAAAGATTTTGCAAATGCACTCGGTACGGGACCGAGGTTTTAGGTGAAAAGGGTTACGAAATGAAGTTGTGAAAGGAGAGGTGATGGAAGAAGTCGCGCCTTCGTATTGAAAGACGAGCATCGAGACCACCCTCACTACAGTGGGCATCCCAACACTCGGAGAAGAAGAGGTCTACACCCAATCCTCTCTCTTTAATTCAATACAAAGAATTGATTTTAAGGAGGGTTTGAAAATGGACTCGGTGCGGAACCGAGGTTTTAGGAGGAAAAAGGATGAAAGTGTCTTCGTATTGAAAGACGAGCGTCTAAACCACCCTCACTACAGTGGGCATCCCAACACTCGAGGAAAAAGAGGTCTACACCCAATCCTCTCTTTTTAATTCAATATAAAAAAATGATTTTAGAAAAGGTTTGAAAATTCTTCATATTGAAAGACGAGCGTCTAAACCACCCTCACTACAGTGGGCATCCCAACGCTCGAAGAAGAAGAGGTCTACACCCAATCCTCTATTTTTAATTCAATACAAAGAATTTATTTACAAGATGGTTTGAGAATAGAAGTAAGATGCAAAGTAACGACCCTAACAAAGGACCAACTTTCAAGTAAGCCAAGGGTATTGTGAATACAAATAATTTGAAATTTATCTCATTAAATGAAGATAGTCATTATTGTGAACATTTTGCAAAAAGAATGAATCAAAGATAATAAAGTATGCTAAAGTTATGAGTTTTGGAATTTTTGTGCAGTTAAATACAAAATAACAAGGAAATAAAAGGTGGGAGTGCCATGGAAAGGGTTGAACCCACGCCCTCACTCTTGCAAATATGTAACTTATCCACTCAGCCAAAGCGCGCGTATTGATAAGAGGTGGAATAAGAAAAACAAAATATAAGATGTGAGGAATAAAATAAAACAAAGCAAAAATGGCCCCAGCTGGGCTCGAACTCACGACATGGCATTGCAAAGTGACTTAAGGCATGGCTAATAACCACTGGGGTGGCGATACATCCGTGTATTTATACCACCCCATAAATACAAGTACTTAACCACTGCGAATTTCTGGGCAAAACAAAAATAAGGCAAACCGTCCAAATACGTTTTGACTCGCAGCTTTCTCATACCTCAACCAAACTGAGCAAACTCTATATCAAAACTAACCAGAAAATCAAGAGGAAGAAGATAGTACCATCAGTCTTTCAAAATAAAGCATACACAGAGAAATTCGCATGCTCATGCAAAGAGGTATTTGAAATGCCTTTTGAGATTTAATGACTAAAACTAAAGAAACTAAATCCCAAACAGGATCTATACATGTCAGAACTGTAAAGCTTATGATTATGCTCAAAGGGGAAGCCTCAAATATACTGAAATATGATGTGTCTCAATGAGTAGCAATCAATGTCAGACAACAATACCAAAGCAGAAATTGATGAGAAGCTTAAAATGGTAGGTACTAACAACAAAGAATGGGCAACAGGCCCAGCATCAAACCACAATGCTAATCCAAAAGACACTAGCATGTGAGAGCATAACAGACCAAAAACAATCCTAACATTGGACGGCAAAACTCAAAAGATTCAAACTGAGGTAGATGACAGTAGTAACAGTTGAAAGTCCATCATGGCAATGTTACACATCAACAAATACCAAATACTGAACCCAAATACTGAAGATTAAATGCGCTACAATTCAACATCATTCACAAACTCAAGCTAAACATACACAATCAAGTTTATCAATCATAAGCTGCCAATGCTACAAAAGATGAACATGCCTAGCATAAACTTTAAATGTTAGGGAATTTCAAGAAAACATCCTAACCAAAAGGTAGACCAAACCAACTAATGGCATTCCAAAAGTGTTGACAAAACTGTGATACAACAATCATGGGTACTCAGGTTCAACCACATACAACAGCTCAGCACAACAGCTGGGAAATTCACTAAAAACCTAAACTCAAAACAACCTGCACCAACCACACTAAGACCCACACAAAACAGTCAGCCAAAAAACAAACTATCTCCCACGACGGTTCCAACACAAGCCTATAAAAACAAGTCTAAAAACCAACAAGTCTCAAAGACAGCCCTAGTATGAATGTCCTGAACTGGACCCTATCTACTGCTTAAATCCTGTTATCAATGATTAATCAAACCTGATGCACTAAAAAAAACCAAACTTGATGATATTAAAAGTTCACAAGACTCAAAGTAACAAAACAATGCTCAAATAGCAGTACCAAGCAAATCCTATGACAGTATTAACCTACTAACATAATGCAGACCAAAATAGGGATTAAAATCTTGAAATCTGAGGCTGTCATGGCAGTTAATCTCCAACAGGACACTATCACAAACATCAATATCACAAGCCTATAATGGTTATCCTCCTACAATGCTAACAAGCAAGTCCCTACAGACCCCAAACTTGATGGTAAAGGTGCACATAATACACTATGCTTGAAAACATATGACAGTCACCACAAAAGATAAGCTTACAATTGATTAGTCTCCTAACATTAAGCATTAGTCAAAAACATGAAACCCAATGAGGTTTGGATGGGAACATTGACTGACTAACCTCCCAATCAATTTAGACAGCAAATGCAGTTAGAGAACCAACAATCAAACTTTAAGCATACAGACCTGGTTTGCTAAATTACCTGTAAATCAATGTTTGCTATGCCAAGCCCATGGTAAATACATTTCAGCCAGTTTTGAATAGAACATAACCAGAATTGACCTCACAATACAAACATTGATACAACCAACCAATGCACAAGTCATGTAGCTTCACTCACATATGGTTGCTGACAGTAGCCAGATACAAATTGGTCTTTTGCACTCATATAGATCATCTCAACATTAATCATAATCAAACTAAACACCAAACATCAGCCTCAATATGTGACACTAAAGACAAACCAAATCAGACATATACAGCACCATCAACAAGCTCAAAAATAAAGTGAGAAGTTTTCCAACAAAACAAACTGTGATCTGGGGAGTTTGAAAATAGAAACAACAGCACACTACAATGTTCAGCAACAGGTTTTTTGTGAAGGAAGCAAAACTATCTTATCTAACCAAACTGTTCAACTTAAACAAGATAACACAAATCCCCTCAACCACATTTCAGCATGTCAAGCAATTTTTTAGCAACCATGAACCAATGAATTAACAGATTTACACTTTCAAATAACAGATGTTGAAACAAAGGTCAATAACCCAAACCAAATGTTGATCATCATGGAGTAAAACGTGCTTTCAGCAGCATTTTTGAATCACCTCAACAGGAGCAGCATGTAAAACAAAGAGTAAACCTCAACAAATCTTCCCTTAAACAAAGACCTATGATGATCAACAAACCAAACTTGAATCCTCTCATCATAGTGACCAATATCATCTCTAAGGCCTTAAAACCCTTGACATTTTAAACACATGATTTCAATAAAATGACCTCACAAGAGCAGTTGCACAGTTGCATATTCAAATGAACTTATGACATCCAAAATCAAACACAAACACAATTCGTACAGTCAAAACCACAAATTTGTCACCACAATACTCATCAATATTTCAAAGGAAAGTTAACCCATTCCAAGAACATATTCAAGCTCAAGCATATTTTAGTGATTTCAATGCATATGAAACAAGGAGTTTTGAAATGACTTACCTTTTGTAGACTTCAAAGTAAACTAGCAGCCAAAGCAAAACCTTGAAGTTTTCCCTTCCTTTTGAAACAAGCAGCTTCAGGGCAGTTTTGAGAGAAAGAATGTTAAAAGCTCTTCTGATTTTCTTACACAAGTGATGGCTGCTAGGGTTTTTTCTGTTGAGCTGACAAGTTAGCTTATATATCCAATAAAAAATGTGAAAATGAGAGTTTTACTGTGGTAGAGGGTGAAAGGTGCAGATTTTGCATTCTCATGGTTGTTGGGATCCAATGGTGAGGGGAAGCAGAGTACATGGGTAGGCTGGCATTTCATGGTTTGCTAGGAGTGGGGGAGCAGACTGCTGAGCTGTAGAATAAGGGTGGCTGGTCCCTTCCTCCTTTGGGCAAGAAATTCGAAATACCCATATGAGGGGTACAAGCCTTGTCTCCCTTGTTATGGCAATATTTGGAGGGAAAACAAAAACCAACTTATGTGGTATGGAAATGCTTTTTGTAACATACTGATGTCTTGGCCAAGTTCAACACAAATTCCATAAGAAAAACTAAACTTGCTTCCTCTTGCAATTTCGCTTGCATCTCAAAACACACACATAAATTGTGAAAACCAACTATACCACATCAATCCTTGCTAAAAATCAAACAGGATAGGCCTTTGTTTTGCTGAAAATGGTGGAGTTTTGCTCAACTTCCCATCCCTCACGCATGGCCAATATTATGTTTAATCTTGCCCAGCTTTTTGAAACAAAAACAAGGTACTTGTAAATATTGGGGTGGCCAAATACATGAACGTATCGCCACCCCAGTGGTTGAAGCAAGCGCGCAAAATGTATCATGACCATGGTTCGATCCTTGGTGGAGACCAAACCCCTCCCTTTTTATTTTCCAGCGCTTTTTTCCAACTTTTAAATATATATTTCTCTTTCCATTGCTTATCACATGTTCATGAATGGATGAAATGGTGAAGCAATGTGTTTGTAATCCAAAGGTAGTGAGTTCAAATCTCACCTTGTGCATTTTATTTCATTAATAATTTTTTTAGTTGGATTTTCTTTATATATGCCCCTGAGAACCACATATACTTGTCTGCCTATTTCCAAGGACTTTGACTTGTATCTGATGACTTGAACACAAATTCTTGATCAGGTCTATAAATCCTTGGCAAGTTCTTTTTGTTTAGACACACATTTTTTGATCCTCTGTAAATGCAAAAAATGCTATGCAATATAATGTTTTATGTAATATGCTAATGCAATGAAATGAAACATAAGCCAAAGAGGTCGGTCAAATTTTGGGGTACAACAGTTGCCCCTATTCCAGCGACTTGGACCTGAAGGTATGAAAAGCGAACGGCTTTTGAACATTCAGGTAAAAGACGGTTGAATACCCAAGATCCCGGAAATTTGACAACCGCAAAACGAACTTCTGACATTGCCGCCAAGTACCCATTTTAAGTGGGACATCTGACCTCGCCGTCAACTCTTAATAGCATCTAGCCTCGCCGTCAGAACTCAACGTCAAAATTGTAAATCAACTGACTTCGTCGTCGGTCTTCAATATTCTCTGACTTCACCGTTAATCTTCACATAGAATTTCGGTAAAACCCCTGACTTCGCCGTCAGCTCTTCAAAATAATCTTCTGACCTCACCGTCAATTTTTAATATTTTCTGACTTCGCCATCAATTCTCAAAATAATCTGACCTTGCCGTCAATCCTTAGTTAAATACAAACAGCCATTGAATTCAAAGATACAATCTTCTGACGTCGCCGCCTGAAACAAACTCCCAACATCGCCGCTAAAAAAAAACCAAATCACTTGACATTGCCGTCAAACCAAATATTCAACATCGCCGCTGAAAAAACTAAATCACTTGACATCGCTGTCAAACCAAACATTCAACATCGCCGCTGAAAAAACAAAATCACTTGACATCGCCGTCAAACCAAATATTCAACATTGCCGCTGAAAAACCAAATCACTTGACATCGCCGTCAAACCAAATATTCAACATCGCCGCTGAAAAACTAAATCACTTGACATCGCCGTCAAACCAAATATTCAACATCGCCGCTGAAAAACTAAATCACTTGACATCGCCGTCAAACCAAACATTCAACATCGCCGCTGAAAAACTAAATCACTTGAAATCGCCGTCAAACCAAATATTCAACATCGCCGCTGAAAAAAAACTAAATCACTTGACATCGCCGTCAAACCTAATATTCAACATCGCCGCTGAAAAACTAAATCACTTGACATCGCCGTCAAACCAAATATTCAACATCGGCGCTGAAAAACTAAATCACTTGACATCGCCGTCGAACCAAATATTCAACATCGCCGCTGAAAAACCAAAATCACTTGACATCGCCGTCAAACCTAATATTCAACATCGCCGCTGAAAAACTAAATCACTTGACATCGCCGTCAAACCAAATATTCAACATCGCCGCTGAAAAACTAAATCACTTGACATCGCCGTCAAACCAAATGTTCAACATCGCCGCTGAAAAACCAAAATCACTTGACATCGCCGTCAAACCTCACGAAATATATGCGAGCAACAAGATTCAAACGAAGTTAAGACCGTCCACTGGTGACAATCACAAAAGAATTCCGCTGGGGTAACAACATGAGCTGGGGTTTAACCAACACACGGGCAACGATGCTAATCGTCTGCGAGATTCATTTGAAACAAAAGGGGTAGCGTCCTGGCTTATGTTTCACATGCGTATGTTTGAATATGACGAAATGCTCCATACGAAATGGAAATGCTTCGCGTTTGGGTAGATGTTATGCATGTATGTAGATGCAAATGAACCACTTTAGCAAAATAAATGCTAAAGAGAAAGAACCAACCCGTTGGGTCAAGGCTAGATACGCCTAGCGCAAACAAACTCATGCTGGGGAATACCAGCCTTGGATGGCCTCCGAGAAAAAATTCTGGGTAAAAACTGCTCCGCTAAGAACAAATCCACTCCGCTGGGGATCCAAATCAAACCCTGATGCGGAAAACGTTCCGGATGGCCTATCAGCCTACAACTCTTTTGGGGAACAAGCAACTCGGCCGGAGGCAACAAATCCACTCTTCCAGGGAAATCAATCCTGAATGGTCAGCTAGGATAAATCTACTGGGGAAACACAACTGATTGCTGAAGAATAACTCTCTTCTGCCGGAGATTGAATCCACTATCCGCTAGGGATATTGAATGAGACTTACTGGGAGTTTATCCCACACTATCTCTGCTGGGGATGGAGATAAATGATCCCTGAGTCAGTTCCACTATGCGGGGAAGAAAAATTAAATCCGCTGACTTGGCTGGGGGTTAGATGAGGAGGGAATCAACATCCACCTCCGCTTGGGGGGAAAGAAGCAACAAACAGACAAACGTGCTGTGTAGCCGGCACCTAATTATCACTTATGACTTTATTTAAACAAAATCAAATATCCTGATTAATAGTTAGCTAAGCCCACAAATTTATGTATGCAAGGTTTTTTCATCAAAAATATTAGGCGTCTTTTGCAAACAAAAACAGTAAAAGTTAAAAAAAAGGAATAAAAGCTCTTCTGAATAGTATGTTTTATTGATAAAGGGCCTGAAAATAGGCAATTTTACATCGGATGCAACTCCTGAAAAGAGAAAGCTGCGCAAAAAGATAATTACAAGAAAAATATACAAAATATCGGCAATGTGGTACAGACAACCACCATGTGACGACTCATCCATGACTTGCGTGATTTTGACGCTTTCCGATGCTTCAACTTCTGAAGAGATTGATTTGAATGGTCGATCTCCGAGTCCTCCCAGAATCCAATATTCTTGTGATGATCAATGTGCAGGCCGCAGTCATTCGCTTTAAAAATCCCTAATTTTTGCCTGAATCGCCCTTGCGGGTTTTCGATTTACCGGGATACCCATTTTTGCCAAAGTTGCCCTTTCAGGTTTTCAACTTTGCGGGTTTATATTTTCTTATATCCCTAACTTTTGCCCGAACCTATCCTTTTATGGTTCGCCGGGATGCCCCATTTTTGCCTGGATATTCTTTTTCTTTCCAGCGGGTCTAACTTAAGCAAAGTATTTTTTGACTGCGTCCGCGTTCACAGGGGATGTAAAATCTTCACCATCCATAGTTGAAAGTAGCAAAGCTCCTCCTCAGAAAACCTTCCTTACAACATATGGCCCCTCGTAGTTGGGAGTCCATTTGCCCCTGTGATCGTTTTGTGGCGGGAGAATTCGCTTCAACACTAAGTCACCTTCCTGAAAGCTTCGAGGGCGTATCTTTTTATCATAGGCGCTCTTCATCCTCTTCTGATACAAATGACCATACGCGAGAGACGCCAACCTTTTCTCATCCATCAAACTGAGTTGATTCAACCTGTTCTTCACCCATTCTTCTTCATCTAGTTTGACGTCCTCCAGTACTCTCAAAGAAGGGATCTCGACCTCCAATGGCAGAACAGCTTCCATGCTATACACCAACGAGAAAGGAGTTGCCCCAGTTGAAGTACGTACCGAAGTGCGATATCCATGTAAAGCAAAGGGCAACATCTCGTGCCAATCCTTATAAGTCACCACCATCTTCTGTACTATCTTCTTAATGTTCTTGTTAGCCGCTTCTACCGCGCCATTCATTTTCGAACGATAGGGAGAAGAATTGTGATGCTCGATTTTGAAACTCTGACACAGCTCCTTCACCATCTTGTTATTCAGGTTAGAACCATTATCAGTAATGATCCTCTCAGGTATTCCATATCAACAGATGATGTCCCTTTTGATGAATCGGGCTACGACCTGCTTCGTGACATTGGCGTAAGAAGCTGCTTCGACCCATTTGGTAAAATAGTCGATAGCTACTAAGATAAAACGGTGCCTATTTGATGCGGTTGGCTCGATCTTTCCAATCATATCAATGCCCCACATGGAAAAAGGCCATGGTGATGACATGACATTCAAAGGACACGGCGGTACGTGAATCTTGTCGGCATAAATTTGACATTTGTGGCATTTCTTGGCGTACTTGAAGCACTCAGACTCCATAATTAACCAATAATACCCTTCTCTCAACAACTTTCGAGACATGGCATGCCCCCCTGCATGTGTTCCAAAGGCTCCTTCGTGGACCCCTTCCATAAGTAGGTTCGCTTCCTTTTCGTCCACACATCTTAGCAGTACTAAGTCAAAGTTCCTTCGATAGAGTACACCGTCTGGATTTAGATAGAAGTTACCAGATAACCTCCTCAAGGTTTTCTTATCCCGGGCCGACGCCCCGGGCGGATACTCTTGATTCTTGAGAAAGTTCTGGATGTCGTAATACCATGGCTTGCCATCAGGAGCTTCTTCTATCGCAAAGACGAATGTCGGCCTCTCGAGGCGCAAGATAACAATTCTCGGTGCATCGTTCCAGAAATTCACTTTGTACATTGAAGATAAAGTAGCCAAGGCATATGCCATCTGATTTTCTGCTCTCGGCACGTGGTGAAACTCTACACGATTAAAGAAAGGTAGCAACCTTCTTGCATAATTCATGTATGGGATCAGATTTGGTTGGCGTGTCTCCCACTCTCCCTTGATCTGGTTAATCACCAAAGCTGAATCTCCATAGATATCAAGGTTCTTGATTCTCAAATCAATTGCTTCTTCGATTCCCATGATACACGCTTCATACTCTGCCTCGTTATTGGTGCACGGGAATGTTAACCTTGCGGTGAATGGTATATGGGAACCATGGGGAGTTGTAATGATTGCCCCAATCCCACTACCGTAGGAGTTAACAGCACCGTCAAAGATCAACTTCCACTGGGAACCCAATTCCGGTCCTTCGTCCGGCAATGGCTCATCGCAATCTTTCATTTTCAAGTACATAATGCATTCGTTAGGAAAGTCAAACTTCATTGGCTGATAGTCATCGATTGGTTGTTCTGCGAGATATTCTGACAGAACACTACCTTTAATAGCTTTTTGAGATACATATTGAATATCATATTCTGTCAGAACCATCTGCCATCTAGCAATCCTTCCTGATAGTACTTGCTTTTCAAATACGTACTTGATCGGATCCATCTTCGAGATTAACATGGTTGTATGGTTTAGCATATACTGCCTTAGGCGTTTGGCGGCCCAAGCCAGTGCGCAACAAGTTTTCTCCAACATTGAGTATCTGGACTCACAGTCGGTGAACTTTTTGCTCAAGTAGTAAATTGCATGCTCTTTTCTTCCAGTCTCGTCGTGCTGACCGAGAACACAACCCATGGAATTCTCAAGAACTGTTAGGTACATTATCAACGGTCTTCCAGCCACCGGGGGCATCAATATTGGAGGTTCCTGCAGATACTCCTTTATTTTCTCGAATGCCTTCTTGCAATTCTCATTCCAAACGACCGCTTGATCTTTCTTCAATAACTTAAATAATGGCTCACAAGTGGTTGTAAGGTGAGATATGAACCGAGCGATGTAATTCAATCTACCTAAAAAGCCACGAACTTGTTTCTCGGTCTTTGGTGCTGGCATTTCTTGAATTGCCTTGATCTTCGCGGGATAAACCTCAATACCTTTCTCACTAACGATGAACCCCAACAGCTTTCCTGACCGCACGCCAAAAGTACACTTATTCGGATTCAGCCTCAATTTGAACTTCCTCAACCTCTCAAACAACTTTAGAAGATTCACCAGATGCCCCTCCTCCGTTTGGGATTTCACAATCATATCATCGACGTACACTTCAATCTCATGATGAATCATATCATGAAAGAGAGTCACCATAGCTCGTTGATAAGTTGCCCCTGCGTTCTTCAACCCAAAAGGCATCACCTTATAGCAGAAAGTCCCCCAAGGTGTGATAAAAGTCGTTTTCTCCATATCCTCCGGTGCCATCTTAATTTGATTGTATCCAGAAAATCCTTCCATGAAGGAAAATACTGAGAATTGTGCGGTATTATCAACAAGCACGTCAATATGGGGGAGTGGAAAATCGTCCTTTGGGCTTGCTCTATTTAGGTCCCTATAATCAACACACATCCTGACTTTGCCGTCCTTCTTAGGCACGGGAACGATGTTCGGGACCCACGGAGGATAATTTGTTACAGCAAGAAATCCAACATCCAATTGCTTCTGGACTTCTTCTTTGATCTTCACTGCCATATCCGGCCTGGTTCTTCTCAACTTCTGTTTAAAAGGAAAACATCCTTCTCGAAGTGGCAGGCGATGAACTACAATATCCGTGTCGAGTCCAGGCATATCTTCATATGACCAAGCAAAAACATCCTTGTACTCTTGGAGTATCTCAATCAATCTTTGCTTGACATTGTTTTGCAGCGTAGCCCCTATTCTGACCTCCTTCTTATCTTCTTATTTTCCCAGGTTGATAACTTCAACTTCCTCCTGATGAGGCAGGATGACCTTCTCCTCTTGTCTTAGTAGTCTGGCGAGCTCCTCAGGTAGGTCTTCGTCTTCTTCGATCTCTTCTTCGGCTTGAAAGATCGGATTGTCAAATTCATACCGAGTCATTTACGAGTCTGAGTCGGTGGCATCTGAAATGTGCAACCTGCGATGATGATGATTTTATGCTTTAAATGATATGCAAACAAAACAAACACAAACCACATTGCCATTTTATTGTTGAAAATAAAACAAGAAAGACAAGGATCACAAAATTTGAATGAAAAGACGCCTTTTAATTGATGATAAAAAGATTGTTCACATGCATAAAAGATAGGGCCCTACAAATAAAGTCCATTATGCCTTGGGCAGAGCATATGGAAATACATTAATCAAGACAAAACAATTACTCTTCATAAGTCACTGTGATAACTTCTTCCATGCTCCAATTCTTCAAGCCCTGGCCGGGGATGCATGGCTGGATCCACGCATCCATATCGCAGTCGCTGTCTCCTTCCTCGTCTGATATGGCATTGATTCGATCGAAAATGACCCCACTGCTAGTAAATTGGACAGGACCTTTGTAGCGTGGAGCGCTTTGTGAAGATGATCCATGTGGGCTGTATCCCAATCCGAACTTATCTTGTTTGTTTGGGACGCTTATCACCTGTCCCCATCCTTGTGTTGATCCAGATTCCACCACGGCCCGCGCTTCCTTGTATGACGACATGGAAACCTCTGGAGCCTTGACCTCGACCGGCGCCTTCTCCTTGATTTGGACAGTCTCAAAGGCCTGGCACAGCGTTTCTTGAATTTCGCCGTCGACTTCCACATATTTGAATGAAGACAGATGGCTCACCATGATATCTTCTTCTCCACAAACAGTCACAATATTCCCATCCACCATATACTTCAACTTCTGGTGCAAAATCGATGTTACAGCGCCTGCTAAGTGTATCCAAGGCCGACCCAAAAGACAGCTATAAGCAGGCTGGATATCCATGATGTAGAAAACTGCTTCAAACACCTCCGGGCCTACTTGGATAGGCAGAGTTATCTCCCCAAAGACAGATCTTCGGGTTCCATCGAAAGCCCGCACAACCAAATCACTGGGCGTACAATAAAGACCCTGATGATCAATCTTCATCAATGCTTTCTTTGGCAACACATTCAAGGACGACCCTGTATCAACAAGTACATGTGACATCACTGTTCCTCGGCATTCAAGTGAAATATGCAGAGCCAAGTTGTGGTTTCTTCCTTTTGGTGTCAAATCACGGTCAGTGAACCCCAACCCGTTACCTGCATTGACATGGGCCACCACGCCTTCCAACTGATTAACGGATATCTCTTGAGGTACATAAGCATTATTCAAAACTCTGAGCAAAGCATTCCTGTGAGCCTCAGAACATAACAGCAATGACAAGATAGAAATCTTTGAAGGAGTTTGCTGTAAATGATCCACAATTTTGTAGTCACTTCTTCTTATCAAGCGCATGAATTCCTCCGCGTCCTTCAACAAAGTTTCCTTTTCTCTAGCCTGAGAACTCTCTTCCATTATCCTTCCTTTACCCTTGTCGATCTTTTCTGCGTTTATTTTGGGTGATGCAAATACTCTCCCACTTCGAGTCATTCCTCCAGTTCCCGCCAAATTATCAACAGAATCCAACGACGAATCCCTCAGTTCCTGCTTTTGACCATTGCAGTAGACCTCGGCCCCATAGTTCCAAGGAATCGCTTTAGAACTTTCGTAGGGTACGGGCCCTGCCTTTGTGAATATAATAGTGGGCCTCACCGGAGGCGCGAAAATTGTAACTGTTTTGTATGGGATGGATATGGTGGCCACCTCGTCCTTATCTTCGATGACTACCTCTTCAACATTCTTCTCACAGATTCTATCAAATTGCAACAAACCGTCATCCATCATGTGCTGTATATGGTTCTTCAGGTTCCGACATCCTTCGGGATAGATCATACAGTCTTCACAATCCTCCCCACAGCCTGGAAACACCCCTCCTTCTAACAACTTGCTCTTCATGAAACCTAACGGTGTCTTCAGATCCCCTACCCTGGACACCAAATTCAGGCCTTCCTCACTGACAATAGCATTCACGCCGCCACCCCTACCATGGTTAGGCATGGGATTTTGATCTACATTCGGCGCATCCTGATTGAAGTTGATAGCTTTACTATCAATAAGGTCTTGTACCTTATGTTTGAAGGCTTTACAGTTGTCAATACTGTGGCCGGGGGCGCCAGAGTGGAATTCACACCTAGCGTTGGCGTCATATCCAGGAGGTGGTTGGCCAGTTAGAGGTGCCATTGTCCTTTTCTGGACCAACTGCAGTTGAATTAAGTGTTGTAGTAACTGAGCGTAGGGCATTGGCGGTGTGTCAAAGTGTCTATCCACCACCCTTCTCCTATCTTGGAACTGTCTCGGTGCATAATTCTGTTGTTGAGGTTGTTGCTTTTGTTGTTGACGTGGTTGTTGTTGCTGAGGCTGTGCCGCCGGGATGACAATACTTGCTACTTGTGGTGGTTGTTGGTAATACGGTCGCTGCTGACGCTGATCCAGGTATCTTTTTCGGTTGTTAAAGCCGTACACTGCATTTGTTTCATTATCTCTTTTCTTCGCACCAAAAAACTTTCTTCCACCTCCAGATGAGGTCCCTTCCGCTGCTTGAACTTTCCCCATTTTTATACCGTTTTCATCTCTTTCGCCCGTGATAATCAAATCTGAGAAGCTTCCTGACATGTTACTCACCAACTTCTCGTAGTAGATTCCGGGCAATGTGGCCACGAATAAATCGATTAGTTCTCTTTCCACCATGGGAGGTTGAACCCTAGCGGTAAGATCCCTCCATCTTTGAGCGTATTCTTTAAAACACTCATTGCTCCTTTGGGATAAATTTTGCAACTGCATTCGATTTGGTGCCAAGTCACTATTGCACTGGTAGTGCTGGACAAAGGCCTCCGCTAAATTCTTCCAGCTCCGAATATTGACAGGTTCCAAACCCATGTACCACTCTAGAGAAGGCCCTGACAGACTATCTTGGAAGAAGTGCATAAGTAACTTCTCATCATCAGATTATGCCGACATCCTTTGGAAATAGGAGCGGATATGCACCTTTGGACATGTCGTTCCTTTGTATTTATCGAAATCTGGTACTTTGAACTTTGGAGGAATCCTAAGTCCCGGAATCAACCCCAGATTGGACATGTCAAGTCCCATAGTGTTCTGGTTTTCAAGAATGCTCTTCATCTTTTCTTCTATCTCATTGAACCTTCTATTAGTGTCGGATCGTAACCCTCCCCCAAGGTCTCTCATGGAGAAGATATTATCCTGTTCATCTTGGTCCCACTGAGGATTCACGCTAGTAGGTATGGCGCCCGCCACAACTGGGATAGGGATTCCGGTTTGGTCTCTTCCGCCTGGGAGGTTGACTACAGTTGGGCCACCATTGACTTGCGAGGTTCCGCCATTAAATGGAGGAGGAATAGCAGTAGTCCCTCCATGTAAAACGCCACTTCCATCCACTTGAGCTATTAAAGGTTGAACCAAGGTCCTTAACTGGTCCTGCCCATTGGCCACCCCCTGCATCATCTCCATGAATTGCGTCATCCTCTCACGAAACTCCAAAAGCTCGGCTTGAACCTGATCCATAATTTTCTGCTGATTTCCCCGCGTGTTGTAGGAGTGTTGAGAAGTCAGCTTGCTCTTTCTCTTTCTCTCTTTCTGAAATGGCAAGCGGTGTGAGTTCGAGTTTTAGGGAATGCAAAATGATGCGTAAATATATGCAATGTTCCATAGACTTTCAAGGTTTATGATTATCATCGGTATTATAGAACTACGAATGAATAAATAAAGAAGGCACAAATTAGACAAAAAAGCAAACTTTCATTAATTTGGGAAGATTTAATACAAGCATTTGCTGACTAATGCTGAAAATAACAATTCATATTACAAGGAAAACATAATAACTAAAAATCAAGAGTACTGAATGTCTAGAAATTCTTCTTTTGGAGACGCTCCTCAAGTTTCTTTGTCTCGAACATGAACCTTTTAACCATTTGGTCGCAGAGCTGGATAAAGTGGTGAATAGAAGGAGGGATATCATTTCCTTCCAAGTATTGAATTGCGCCTTCCAACCTCCATGGGATGTCACGGATCATGAGGTTGCAATGCTCCACCAAATTGTTGTACCTAGCACGACACATATCTAGAGTCGACTGGTAATAACAAATAGAGTCCACATGGGTGTCCAACAACTCATTGAGCTGAGCCTCCTTCTTGAGCCACTGCGCACCATCTCTTTGCAAAGCCTCGAAACGATTCCTCCACAGGGTGGTTGTTTCTTGGGCAGTTTCCAATTCTAGACATTTGCTACTCCACATGTCAGGTGTGACATATGAAGCTCTCAATGCCTCCTCCTTGAGTCTTCGTTCATCTTCCACTAGGGTCAAGGCATTTCTCAGTTGTTCTTCAAGATCCCCAATATCAACCTCAAGATTCTCTCGTATTTCCTTCTTTTCGGCAGAGGCTATCTCAAAGAAGTGCCATGCCCAATCACAAGAGGCCTTGGTGTCCTTTAGGCGTTGTCGGAGAGTTGTTAATGACACATCAGCCCCTTCAAAACCCTGTTGGTACCTGACTCTCAGATCCGTTTCTAACTTCAGCTTCTTGCTACTCTCAGCCGCTTGATCTTGTTCAAACTCCATTTTTCTTTTGTACTGACCGTTCTCCACATTTGCTTGGTGGACTTCAGCCTGAAGGTCCTGATTCTCCTTAGTCAACCTCTCCACCACTAGTTTTAGTTTTTCATATTCTTCTATAGATACATAAGTGGGAGCAGGAGGTGCCTCTCGCATAGATGGTTCTGAGGGAAATGGTAACGATCTTTCAGCCACTCTAGCTAGTAACCACTGGTTGTATGGCTCTTTTGCCACACAGTTCTTTGCTTTTAACTCCTTCCTCCCCTTCGTATGAATCTTGCCCCAAGCCTTAGCAATCTTCTTGACAAACGCAGGGTCCTCTGATGTGGCTAGCAAAAAGAAACTCTGAACCTTCTCTGCTTCAGGCTCGTCTTCCATAGCATAGCCCAACTGGCGTAGTGCCATGACTGGGTTATAGTTGATACAACCGGCCCTACTGATCAGAGGTACATTACCGAATTTCCCACAACTAAAAATGATTTCCACATCATAGTACTCATGAGAGTACCAAGCAATATCACTAGCCTCTAGAGACATAATGCGTTGAGACCATTTCAATTCCTTCTTGTTTTCCACGAACGGCCCTTTCTTTGGTAAATGAGAAGCATACCATTTGTATAGTAGGTGAGAGCAGCATTGGATCATTCCTACCTTCTTTTCACTCCTCCAATGAATAGAGTGATAAACATCGGCGAGGAGCGTAGGGATGGGATTCTTCTGCATGAAGAGAATGACGGCAGTGATGTCTATGAAATTGTCCACATGTGGAAAGAGGACAATCCCATAAATTATTAGAGCAACACTAATACCGAACTTTTCCCTATCTCCATCGACCTTGTACTGAGCAGCCTTATCTAGCAGAAACTTCAAAGGAAAACCCTGAACACCCCCCTTACTGGCTAGACCCTCCTTGACTTCTTCTTTGGTCATATGAAGAGCGAGAGCAATGACAGCAGGCTTTGGTTTTTCTTCCAGACCGGTATAGACAGGTTGATCCTTAATCTTAATATTCAAAATGTGAGAATATTCCTCCAAGGTAGGAGCCAATTGATAGTTTTGAAAGGTGAAGCATCTGAAAGGCGCATCATAAAACTGAGCCATAGCGAACAAAGCCCAAGTATCAACTCTAGAGTGGAGAAGATCAAGCAATTTCCCATGTTTCCCTTGAAAGTTGATTTTGATAACTTTTGGCACGTCAATCAGAAGGTCTTGAATTGATTCCAATTTCGGTTCTCTAAACTTTATGGAATTTGTGCTTCTTTTTCTTTGATCAGCCATTGAGTTCACCAATACCTGAGATAATCATAGCTTCTTAAGTCTCTTGATATGCAAAATGATGTGCAATGCAATGTTTTATGAATGCATATGATAATGGAACAATAGCAAGATCAAGGTCACAAATCCTGCAAGACAACAACAAAAGGTATCTTTCCCATCGGATGAGCAATCTATTGGTTTAGAAGGGGGTATCCCTAAGGATTTTAAAACAAAGTCCCATGCACTAACCCTCAAAAGTTTTCCATCAGAACGACTACTCGTAAGACGGTAATCCTTTTAAAGGATGAACATAGAGTTATGTTTTAGCAACCCTTGGAATAAGGTTCTATAAAGGTCCTTAGAGTCACGGACTCCCACGTCGGAAATAAAAACGTCATTACGACTACACGTAAGACATAATCATCCCAACGGGGTATCATCTGAGCGGTGGAATTCAATCCAACTCAACGAGTCCTAAGTCTCGCAAATCAGAGAGAATCCACCTCCTATCTTAGTGTATGCTTGAAAGCTCGGGTAGAAAGCTTTATCCTCACAAACCAATCCCAAATAAACCAAACAGGTTAGAAAATAAAGCACAAACAAATAAAGCAAATAAAACACAAATACGAAAGACAAAATAGGTTTGGCTCGCTAGGGATGTCCCCAGCAGAGTCGCCAGCTGTCGCTACTCGAAAAATGCATCGTGCAACGACGGGGAGGCGAAGAGAAAGGACAGAAGATTCGCCACCGAACTTTATTTATCCCATGAGGGGAAAGGAAAATATCGAGAAAATCTTAAGAAAGAAATGGATAAGATGGTCTCGCAACCATGAACGGGTTCGGAAGCCGGTTATGCGAAAGGAAGGTATTAGCACCCCTCGCATCCATCGTACTCGATGGGAACCTTTTGTTTGTCGATGTGTGAAATTATTTGCTTAAATATTATGCTATAAAAGTGTTCAACGGGGTAAAAAGAGAAGATCGAAACAAGAGAAATGAGAGGTTAGGAGGAAGAAGAGAACGAGGGAGAAAAGAGAAAGAACAGACTCGATAGGACTTCGCAATCCTAGGCCTACGTATTCTCAACGGGTGTGAGAAAGTCAGAGTCGACGTAGTTCGTGGCCACGAATATGGGGGAATGTGCTCGGCAAGGATTATGGCCATTGTGCCTACGTATCTTTACTTAAAAAAAGTAAAGAATCAGAGCAGCCGTAGTTTGGCCTACGGTTTGTTGACATTTTGTGGATGATGCTATCGTGCGCATTCTAGCAGTTTAGGTGTTTTGCTGCTCGCATGTGAGGAGACTTATGCGTTACCTGTTTGTGGTAGAACGGACGTAACATATCCTTTTTGAAAGATGTTAGGTTTTCGCCAGGCGAGGCAAGATGTCACATTTGATTTGTGGATTTTTTTCCAGGGGGGTGAGATAAGTCCTCGGATAGTAACCCCTACGGGTAGTACCCAATTCTTTATCTCAAGGTTTTTGTTATGAAAATGGTGTGGCGAACGTAGCGTCCTCGTATTGAAAGACGAGTATCGAGACCACCCCTACTACAGTGAGCATCCCAACACTCGAAGAGGAAGAAGACTACACTTAATCCTCTCTCTTTAATTCAATGCAAAGAGAACTTCGTTCTCTTATTAAAGATGTTTTTGGTTTTGAATGGTAAGTACTTTGCGACAGAGAACCCTACGGTAAACTTCAAGCACTCGGGGTAGGAGAAGACCTACGCCTAACCACTCTACGACCATTCAAGTATTTGTTAGGAAAAGAGTTTGCAAATGCACTCGGTACGGGACCGAGGTTTTAGGTGAAAAGGGTTACGGAATGAAGTTGTGAAAGGAGAGGTGATGGAAGAAGTCGCGCCTTCGTATTGAAAGACGAGCATTGAGACCACCCTCACTATAGTGGGCATCCCAACACTCGGAGAAGAAGAGGTCTACACCCAATCCTCTCTCTTTAATTCAATACAAAGAATTGATTTTAAGGAGGGTTTGAAAATGGACTCGGTGCGGAACCGAGGTTTTAGGAGGAAAAAGGATGAAAGTGTCTTCATATTGAAAGACGAGCGTCTAAACCACCCTCACTACAGTGGGCATCCCAACACTCGAGGAAGAAGAGGTCTACACCCAATCCTCTCTTTTTAATTCAATATAAAGAAATGATTTTAGAAAAGGTTTGAAAATGTCTTCATATTGAAAGACGAGCGTCTAAACCACCCTCACTACAGTGGGCATCCCAACGCTCGAAGAAGAAGAGGTCTACACCCAATCCTCTATTTTTAATTCAATACAAAGAATTTATTTACAAGATGGTTTGAGCATAGAAGTAAGATGCAAAGTAACGGCCCTAACAAAGGACCAACTTTCAAGTAAGCCAAGGGTATTGTGAATACAAATAATTTGAAATTTATCTCATTAAATGAAGATAGTCATTATTGTGAACATTTTGCAAAAATAATGAATCAAAGATAATAAAGTATGCTAAAGTTATGAGTTTTGGAATTTTTGTGCAGTTAAATACAAAATAACAAGGAAATAAAAGGTGGGAGTGCCATGGAAAGGGTTGAACCCACACCCTCACTCTTGCAAAGATGGAACTTATCCACTCAGCCAAAGCGCGCGTATTGATAAGAGATGGAATAAGAAAAAGAAAATATAAGATGTGAGGAATAAAATTAAACAAAGCAAAAATGGCCCCAGCTGGGCTCGAACTCACGACATGGCATTGCAAAGTGACTTAAGGCATGGCTAATAACCACTGGGGTGGCGATACATCCGTGTATTTATGCCACCCCATAAATACAAGTACTTAACCACTGTGAATTTCTGGGTAAAACAAAAATAAGGCAAACCGTCCAAATACGTTTTGACTCGCAGCTTTCTCATACCTCAACCAAACTGAGCAAACTCTATATCAAAACTAACCAGAAAATCAAGAGGAAGAAGATAGTACCATCAGTCTTTCAAAATAAAGCACACACAGAGAAATTCGCATGCTCATGCAAAGAGGTATTTGAAATGCCTTTTGAGATTTAATGACCAAAACAAAAGAAACTAAATCCCAAACAGGATCTATACATGTCAGAACTGTAAAGCTTATGATTATGCTCAAAGGGGAAGCCTCAAATATACTGAAATATGATGTGTCTCAATGAGTAGCAATCAATGTCAGACCAAAATACCAAAGCAGAAATTGATGAGAAGCTTAAAATGGTAGGTACTAACAACAAAGAATGGGCAACAGGCCCAGCATCAAACCACAATGCTAATCTAAAAGACACTAGCATGTGAGAGCATAACAGACCAAAAACAATCCTAACATTGGACGACAAAACTCAAAAGATTCAAACTGAGGTAGATGACAGTAGTAACAGTTGCAAGTCCATCATGGCAATGTTACACATCAACAAATACCAAATACTGAACCCAAATAATGAAGATTAAATGCGCTACAAATCAACATCATTCACAAACTCAAGCTAAACATACACAATCAAGTTTATCAATCATAAGCTGCCAATGCTACAAAAGATGAACAGGCCTAGCATAAACTTTAAATGTTAGGCAATTTCAAGAAAACATCCTAACCAAAAGGTAGACCAAACCAACTAATGGCATTCCAAAAGTGTTGACAAAACTGTGATACAACAATCATGGGTACTCAGGTTCAACCACATACAACAGCTCAGCACAACAGCTGGGAAATTCACTAAAAACCTAAACTCAAAACAACCTGCACCAACCACATTAAGACTCACACAAAACAATCAGCCAAAAAACAAACTATCTCTCACGACGGTTCCAACACAAGCCTATAAAAACAAGTCTAAAAACCAACAAGTCTCAAAGACAGCCCTAGTATGAATGTCCTGAACTGGACCCTATCTACTGCTTAAATCCTGTTATCAATGATTAATCAAACCTGATGCACTACAAAAAAAACCAAACTTGATGATATTAAAAGTTCACAAGACTCAAAGTAACAAAACAATGCTCAAATAGCAGTACCAAGCAAATCCTATGACAGTATTAACCTACTAACATAATGCAGACCAAAATAGGGATTAAAATCTTGAAATCTGAGGCTGTCATGGCAGTTAATCTCCAACAGGACACTATCACAAACATCAATATCACAAGCCTATAATGGTTATCCTCCTACAATGCTAACAAGCAAGTCCCTACAGACCCCAAACTTGATGGTAAAGGTGCATATAATACACTATGCTTGAAAACATATGACAGTCACCACAAAAGATAAGCTTACAATTGATTGGTCTCCTAACATTAAGCATTAGTCAAAAACATGAAACCCAATGAGGTTTGGATGGGAACATTGACTGACTAACCTCCCAATCAATTTAGACAGCAAATGCAGTTAGAGAACCAACAATCAAACTTTAAGCTTACAGACCTGGTTTGCTAAATTACCTGTAAATCAATGTTTGCTATGCCAAGCCCATGGTAAATACATTTCAGCCAGTTTTGAATAGAACAGAACCAGAATTGACCTCACAATACAAACATTGATACAACCAACCAATGCACAAGTCATGTAGCTTCACTCACATATGGTTGCTGACAGTAGCCAGATACAAATTGGTCTTTAGCACTCATATGGATCATCTCAACATTAATCATAATCAAACTAAACACCAAACATCAGCCTCAATACGTGACACTAAAGACAAACCAAATCAGACATATACAGCACCATCAACAAGCTCAAAAATAAAGTGAGAAGTTTTCCAATAAAACAAACTGTGATCTAGGGAGTTTGAAAATAGAAACAACAGCACACTACAATGTTTAGCAACAGGTTTTTTATGAAGGAAGCAAAACTATCTTATCTAACCAAACTATTCAACTTAAACAAGATAACACAAATGCTCTCAACCACATTTCAGCATGTCAAGCAATTTTTTAGCAACCATGAACCAATGAATTAACAGATTTACACTTTCAAATAACAGATGTTGAAACAAAGGTCAATAACCCAAACCAAATGTTGATCACCATGGAGTAAAACGTGCTTTCAGCAGCATTTTTGAATCACCTCAACAGGAGCAGCATGTAAAACAAAGAGTAAACCTCAACAAATCTTCCCTTAAACAAAGACCTATGATGATCAACAAACCAAACTTGAATCCTCTCATCATAGTGACCAATATCATCTCTAAGGCCTTAAAACCCTTGACATTTTAAACACATGATTTTAATAAAATGACCTCACAAGAGCAGTTGCACAGTTGCATATTCAAATGAACTTATGACATCCAAAATCAAACACAAACACAATTCGTACAGTCAAAACCACAAATTTGTCACCACAATACTCATCAATATTTCAAAGGAAAGTTAACCCATTCCAAGAACATATTCAAGCTCAAGCATATTTTAGTGATTTCAATGCATATGAAACAAGGAGTTTTGAAATGACTTACCTTTTGTAGACTTCAAAGTAAACTAGCAGCCAAAGCAAAACCTTGAAGTTTTCCCTTCCTTTTGAAACAAGCAGCTTCAGGGCAGTTTTGAGAGAAAGAATGTTAAAAGCTCTTCTGATTTTCTTACACAAGTGATGGCTGCTAGGGTTTTTTCTGTTGAGCTGACAAGTTAGCTTATATATCCAATAAAAAATGTGAAAATGAGAGTTTTACTGTGGTAGAGGGTGAAAGGTGCAAATTTTGCATTCTCATGGTTGTTGGGATCCAACGGTGAGGGGAAGCAGAGTACATGGGTAGGCTGGCATTTCATGGTTTGCTAGGAGTGGGGGGAGCAGACTGCTGAGCTACAGAATAAGGGTGGCTGGTCCCTTCCTCCTTTGGGCAAGAAATTCGAAATACCCATATGAGGGGTACAAGCCTTGTCTCCCTTGTTATGGCAACATTTGGAGGGAAAACAAAAACCAACTTATGTGGTATGGAAATGCTTTTTGTAACATACTGATGTCTTGGCCAAGTTCAACACAAATTCCATAAGAAAACTAAACTTGCTTCCTCTTGCAATTTCGCTTGCATCTCAAAACACACACATAAATTGTGAAAACCAACTATACCACATCAATCCTTGCTAAAAATCAAACAGGATAGGCCTTTGTTTTGCTGAAAATGGTGGAGTTTTTCTCAACTTCCCATCCCTCACGCATGGCCAATATTATGTTTAATCTTGCCCAGCTTTTTGAAACAAAAACAAGGTACTTGTAAATATTGGGGTGGCCAAATACATGGACGTATCGCCACCCCAGTGGTTGAAGCAAGCGCGCAAAATGTATCATGACCATGGTTCGATCCTTGGTGGAGACCAAATCCCTCCCTTTTTATTTTCCAGCGCTTTTTTCCAACTTTTAAATATATATTTCTCTTTCCATTGCTTATCACATGTGCATGAATGGATGAAATGGTGAAGCAATGTGTTTGCAATCCAAAGGTAGTGAGTTCAAATCTCACCTTGTGCATTTTATTTCATTAATAATTTTTTTAGTTGGATTTTCTTTATATATGCCCCTGAGAACCACATATACTTGTCTGCCTATTTCCAAGGACTTTGACTTGTATCTGATGACTTGAACACAAATTCTTGATCAGGTCTATAAATCCTTGGCAAGTTCTTTTTGTTTAGACACACATTTTTTGATCCTCTGTAAATGCAAAAAATGCTATGCAATGTGATGTTTTATGTAATATGCTAATGCAATGAAATGAAACATAAGCCAAAGAGGTCGGTCAAATTTTGGGGTACAACACATCCAAGTTTAGGATTCTTAAAAGAATATCTCAAAATATTTTCTTTTGTAATCCCTATTGGTTTCTATAATGTTTATAAACTAAGAATTCCATGAAACCTAATGCAGTATGATGCTCTATGAATGCAACAAACACAATTAAGCACATAAGGGCACACAAAGATAAAACAGACAAGGGAGGCCCTAGGTTTGCAACGAGCATGGAGCCAAGGGTATACCCATTCCCAAAGGTTGTGGACTAAAGGTTGTTTGTAGCTGCAGAACAATGTTCTAAAGAGGTTCCCAAAATCATCAGCCCATCTATCGAATATTATCAACTTCCCAACTAACTCGGGGGATAATAATATTCTCAAGAGAACTTTTGAGTGTAGCATCGCGTAGCACTATTTCGGGTGTACTCCCTCATAGCCTCGCACTACGCCCTAATAAAGGCCAAAGTGGGGTTAAGGTAACTACGGTCCTCAATATCATAGACTCCAATCGAAAATAGTAAGTCTTCACGATTACTCGTTCAACCGAACCGTTTTTGAAAGGGTCTCAACTGAGCGTGATTTTCAAGTCAACTTAGTCGGGACTCACTCCCTATAAGCCTCGTCGAACATATCACTATCCTATCTTAAGTTCACTCAAGTACGGGTGTAGGACTTTGTCTCACCACTCAAGGATCATCCCAGAAAGCAACAATTAAACAATTATACAAATAAACAGATAAGCAAATATATAACAAGTAAATAAAACAAGATAGGGGAACCCACAAAGGATGTCCCCAGTGAAGTCGCCATTTCTGTCGCGGTGAAAATCGGATACCAAACTATTGATTAGTTTGAATCTTTAATATATTTGCAACCGAACTTTGATTTGTCCAAAGGAATGGATAAAGATCGAAATTCCCACAATGCAATGCAAATGCAAGCTAGAGAGTTTTAGGTTCGGGGGTTGGTTAAACTTAGGGAAGGTACTAGCATCCTAAGTTTCTATAGTACTCTACATGAACCTCTTGTTTTATGTTTGTTTATTGCTAAATGTTTATCTGCTTAAGGGTTGAAAGACCTAGAGGTTTATTTCTAAGTATACTCGATAAGATATCACATCTTATGCCTACATATCCTTACGGGAGTGGAATCAGAGTATCTGTAGTTCCCCTAAAGGGTTTGAGGAGTTCTTTGACTGTGGTCAAAGTTTCCTACGGGTTTAGGGTAGTTGATTGATCGATTTTAGGAGAAAAGCTGTGTTATCATTTTAAGAGAGATTTAACCGCCACAAATTGTAGGAATGTAGTTTTTGCATCATCTTAAGAGAAGGGCTCAAGTAATCGGATAGGGATCGACGAGGTACGCCTCTCTTAAGGCAAAGTTCCTATGGTGTTGACTGTATTGTTGTGGGGTGGAGATTCTATCTCGCTTAAGATGATTTGGCATCTTTTCTCTATTGTGTTTGAATATATTTGTCGTTTTGAGTTAAATTGTTTTATTTGTTCTAAGTTGTAAAAGGGTCCTTCCTATGGGGTAGGATCTAACTTAAGCGATCAACTTGAATGGGATCAAGGATCGTATGGGGAGAATGATGCAAATGTGAATGCATGCGCATGATTGTTGAAATCGTGCGCAGATTCTTCCTTTGGACGGAATGCGATGCGGAAAATATAAATGACGGTAATGTAAATTACTGTAAGATAAATTGCGGAAATAAAATCATACACATACGCATGAAAGCGCTGAAGTGTGTGAGAGTGAACGTGTCGTGACTGTGAGTGTGCACGATTCATTTGTATTTTGCGCTGTTGATTGATTTTAAGCGGAGTTGAATTGGTTTTAAGGGGAATGATTTGTTCCTAAGGAGAAATTGATTTTGGGAGAGAGTTGGATTGATTTTAGTGAGATTAACGCTGATGATATTGATAAAAAAGTTGGATTTATTTTTAGGTGAAAAATTTGATTCTATGAAAAAGTTGTTATTAGTTTTAATAAAAGAGTTTAGATTAAGCGGTGAAGTTGATTTGAAAAAAAAACAATTTTAATAAAAGGTTTGATCGAGGTTGATTTTAAATAAATAGTAATTAATGAAAAGATTTTAATATTATAAAAGATTACACTAAAAAAAGACAAAGGTGTTTAATATTTATTTGAAAGAAGGTTATTAAATTTACTTTAAATAAAATACTTAATTAAGTGATTGATTATTTAAACAATTAACTTAAGAAAAAAAAGGTCATTAGTTTAATTCTGATAAAAAAGTTGATTAGGATTAATTTAATTAATTAATAAAAGGATTAGTTAATTTATTTTAATAAAAAAAACTGATTTGGAAGAGGTTAAATATTAGTTGTGTTAAAAAGGTTAATCAGCAGATTAGGGGGTAGTTAATGGATAATTAGGGGTGGTTGTGTTATTAACAAATTGCAAAACAAATAATAAAGAAAAAAACCCTAAGTCCCCAATTCGCCCCTCCTCTCGCGATCCTCTCTGATCTTCTTCTTCAACTTCGCTTGCGTTGTCTCTCTCTGTCTCCCTCTTTCCGTTTCTTCCTCTCTCCCTCGCCCTTCTTCTATTTTCGATTCACCTGAAACACAATTCAAACAACAACAAAGTTAATGGTTAGCGAAACATCATCTCACGTTCTAACGGCTTCTTCACAGGATCTTGGTGGCGACGTTGGATGGACTTTTCCGACAAAGAAAGGTGATTCGCAGCGGGTGGTGTCGGCGGAAGGAGTGAACAAATAAGTTTCTCTTAATTTTGAGCTCAGTGTTTTGTATTTGGGATTTTCTGTGAATGTGTTAGGGTTTCGTGAATGTCCTCTTCATCTCAATTTCTTCTCCTTTTATAGGCTGAAGCTTTGATTTCACAATGAATGCTGACTTCACTCTGTCGATTCTTATTTAGGAAGGAATTAACGGTTGTTCAATTCGCAAGAAAACATGCCATTCCTGATTTTGGCAAGGGCTTTAAGGTTTGTCGGATTGTGTAATTGTGATTTTGTTTTGGTGATGGTCATTAAGGTTGATTTCAACAACTTCCTTTTTGAATTGAACAGGTCTGCAGCATATGCGGGATGTAATTTGGAAAGTATCGTCAGCTTTTGATTCTTGTTGGACAAACTTAACTTCCTTTCTGTTTTCGACTAGAACACATTGTGGGGGATTCTGGAGCACTTGGGACACGCAGAGAATTCTTGATCATCACAAATTTCTTCATAACGCATCATAAAACAGCTCAAGGTCTAACCTGTAAATTTCAAACTTATTATCATGATACGCCTCCCTTCATGTATCTACTCTAATTGGTAAATTATGTTCAATGTTGACAGGGGATGCAGCATTCTCAGAAGCTATCTTTCTAACATTCGAGAAGGACCATTTCATCTTTTGTTGGGAGCTCGAGCTACATGAAGCTTCTACTCATTATCCGTGAATCTCCTGCTCATACAATTACTTCTTTATGTACATTCTTATTAGGTCAGTTGATTGGAGCTTTAATCTCAGAATCTCGTATTTGCAGGTTACATCCAAGCATTGACGACTTTTGAAAGTGTTAGCGAATTTGGAACGTGAGTTTGGAGAGAAAGGCAGGAAGATTTGTCGTATGGATTCTCGCCGGGAGGTGGTTTCTTCTTGACTACAAATAAATGTTTCATTGTAGAGAAAAGTATAATCTGTTGATGATGTGGCAGAGATTGCATTGTATCCACCACTGGTGATCTATATGTTTTGGACAAGGCAAGAGCCACATGGTCAATCCTTTCCATATCAAGTTCTTGTCCAGAACTGTAGGAAGATTTTGTTCTGAAGATGATTTCTCTTCTAAAGCATTCAAATTGGAAGCAGACTCTCTAATTTCTGCTTCTAACATCTCAATTGCACTTCTGCATATAGAAAGAACATTTCGCATATCTCCAGAAGCTGCAACAACTTTTTTGGCGCATAGTTCTATGGCTTGATGTTGGAAGACTGTGTAAGGAAGCTCATTTAGTTAATGCAGTAAGCCTTGGAAGAAATCGATCTGCTAGGCCAATTGCATTAGCTACACCTATCAATATACATCTGGAAAGCGGGAAAGTGGTAAGCATGAAAAGATCGTGGAGCACAGCTTTGTCTTTGGTTATAAGATAATCCAATTCATTTGCTACTATCAATATCATATTCTTTGAAGGCGATTCATGAGAATACATATTCTGAAGTTGCTGCAAGGCTGCGCTTGAACCCTTCTTCCCCAGAGTTTTGTGTAATCCAAGTATCTTTGCAAAAATATTAGAAGTGTTTGACAGGGATGTACAAATTATAGATAAAACATCCGGCAGTGGCAATCCTGCTTCTTCAGCCCAATTGAGTAAATTCACTTTCACTTTCTCCATAGATAGAGATTTTCCTGCTCCAGGACACCCGCATATGTAAAGACTCCTAGCCTTTTCATGCTCAACAGAACCTTTAAGAAACCACATCTTGCTCTTCCTCATGACACACTATGGTAGACGATGCAGTAGACAAGTGCAACACCTCTTTCACAATCCTCAATTGCTCTCCAACTCAAATTGTTTGTATATGTGATTTCATATCCAATGATGCAAATAGTGATAAGATGCTTCACAATTAGTTTATGAATAGATATAGAACAAAATGTTTTGAAAGATGATTGATATGTTGAGCACTGTCAAATATTTTAGTTAGGCTATTCTGATTATCAGTTTGTTGCTTTGACAGATTTTGGTTCGCGGTCCACATCGGGGTTGAATCCGGAAGACAAAACACAGCAAAAGGAAACGGTATTGCAACCTGTTACACCATAAGAATTTGTATACTCTAACTGTCTTCTCTTTATGTGCAGTAAACTAGCTTTGAATGGTGTCGTCTTCATCCTTAGCAAGAAGAGATTCTCGCGTGAATTCTCATCCACAGATGGTTGTGAGGATTGGTTCGTAAGTGCTTTAAGTGCTTTACTTAAGCATTGAATTTGTATTATGTCTTGATATGTATGAATGTCGTAGGAGTCTTCAGGGATAGGCAATCGATTATGTCTCTCGTGACCTTTACGACCTCTGCCTCTGTTGATACCGAAGTGTCGCCATCTCTTAATCTTGCTAACGAAAGTCAGTCTTTACTGTACATTTCAGGATGTCAACCAAAGGGTCATCAACTGTCAAAGAGTATGGGTTGTAATTGCGATTTGGCTTCTAATTTCTTTTTCAGTTGCCTTGGCGCGTACCAGTCATCCCGACATTGCCGTTATACCGTGATCACGAAACCACAAAGATCAATAAAACCAGTTAACTCCAAGGATGTGTTCTAGCAGTGTAGGTGATGGTAGCGGCTGAGAGGAGTCTTTACCCGCAGAAGCAGCAAATGCTTTATGAGGAAACTTGGGATTCACTTAAATTATTCTTTTGTAAGGGTCATGATATGTCATTTTGAACAGGGCAAACCTTGTAAAGGCTTACAGCAAGGAATACATTTGAATCATGCTTTAAATTATCCTTCACTTGTAATGTGCTATACATAATATCTTTTATATGATTGAATATGGAATACCAACCATCTAGAACCGTTATCTTAAGTTCACTGTGCATCACTAAAGAAAGTTTGAAGATAGTTTCTTAAAATGAATTCTCATAAGTAAATCATGCTTTTTCTTTAATGCCAAACCTAAATCCTCCTTAGATTCACATGGCAATGCTTGGTCGGAAATAAACCTTCTCTCCATAATATATTTAGTCATGCAGAGTCGTGGAATTTTATAAATTCACTCTTGTGAACGTAGATGTAATGTGATTCTCGAATCCCAATAATTTTACACGAACTTATACTTGATATTTTAATTATGACTTGAATATTGTAAGGAACAATATATCTCAAATATTCACTTTGAGAACTCCTTGCCTAAAACCTCCTGATCCTCTTCGACAATGTACACTGAGACTTTGAGAAAATGACCAGTAGAGAATCCTAGAATCTCTGGTTATATCCTGAAATACCTATCCATGAGAATAAGTATCATTTACGCTTGAAAACAATGTACCTGCGCACACCTCATTAGTCATAATAAATATGCATAAAAGTAAAAAGAAAACACGCAAAAAAAAACGAAGGGGGTAGAATCTTAGAGTAAAAAATTAGGGTGCAACAATTGTTTTCCATCTTTGTCATCTTCTAAACCTGCAAAATATGGCCAAAATAGTTAGTAATCTGCAAGAATTTCAAAGGAAGGATTTTATCTTTTTTTTACCCTCAGAAAGGTATCATCATCGGGCCAAAGACGGAAGGGAAACATCAGGGATGTCACCAGCTCCCGGTAAATGTGGAAAGAACCGATGGCAACGATTCCAAACTGGTTCAGATTGAGTCATCATCACCTGATGTTTTTCTACAGCATCAAGCAAAAAGAAATCAAGGCATTGTCTGTTCGTTTTTTAATTAAAAGTAATTTTGGCAACCAAGAAGAAAAAGAAGTGACATATTTTTCCAGCCCACAAGTCAAGTTTTTCTATAAAAAAACCAGCAAAGGCCCAAAACCAAAAGATTGAAAATATTGCAAAGTCCCAAAATCCGAAAATCTCAAATGGACAGTATACACGTCAGCAGCAAAGGACCAAAACCAAAAGATTGAAAATATTGCAAAGTCCCAAAATCCGAAAATCTCAAATGGACAGTATACACGTCAGCGACAATAACCTCAATTGAAACGATATCCAACAATCAGACAGATCAAGATACGAAATTGGGAAACATTAAGAATTTATGAACTTTCCAAATGAATAACAGCACAGTAAAACGAAAAGAGAAAGTTTTAAAGGTTTTTTTTGAAATATCTCCAAATCATCAGACAATATCAACAGAAGAGGAAAGTTCTTAAAAGAACTTCATCGCAAGCGTTTTCGAATCCGTATATAAGAAGAGGAGGAAGAGCATGGAGGCTCAGATTTTTGATGATCATCATCAAAACCGCAAGCCACCAATCGTTCACGACCTGAAGAACAGAACATCAAACACCAAAACTGAAAAGTCTCATATTTTTTTTTAAAAATCATTATCGCCTCAAAACCCCCAAGAAATCGCCACAAATCGTTTCAAACCATCATCGAAAATCTATTTCCAAACCCAGGTCGCAAATACCGTAACCCAAATCATCACCCACAACGAAAATCCGCAAACCGTTAACAATCGGCGGAAATCATCACCAAACCATCAGCAATCAACGGAGATCAATCATAAAATCCCACAGATTTAACGTAAGCTAACGTTTGTTAACTTTTTTTGTGTTGGTTTGATTTTGTTTATAGGTAAGAAGAAGGAAGAACGGACATGCAAGAGGAGAAGAAGATAAAATCGCAATCGCAGTAGAGAGAGAGAGAAGAGAAACCGTGAGGAGGAAATGTGAGAGGAAGGAGAGAGAGAAAGAGAAGTGAATGGCGGACAGAATCGGAGATAATAGAGGGATTTGTCTTAGGGGTTTTTTTTAATTTTGTTTTTATGTATTGTATTCATGTATTGCTCTCTCACGGTATCACCACACTGCCGCTCATCACAGCTATCCTTCGTCACTTGACCACCATCACACGATCACACCCGCACGCCCACGGTGAACCACATGCACCTGCATACATCAGATCACACGCCTCTCCACTATCTCTCCATAATCACCATTATCTCCCCACTTTAGCTCTAATTAACCACTTAAAACCATTATTCTGCTATTAACCAATTTAATCAATCAACTTATTTTTTTAATTCAATTAACTAACCTTAATTAACCTTTTTTTTCATATAATATAATGGTTACTCAAAAACTATTTTCCTAATTTCTTAACTTGTATCTATTTAATAATAATTACTAAAACTATTTTAATATTAGAAAACCTTTTCTTAATTAAGTCAACCTTTTATAATAACATTTTTAAAATAAAAAAAAAACTTTTCATATTTAAATTGAGTTTTTATTTAATAAGATAAAAAATAAAAACCTTTTAGATATTTAGACTCCTTTCATTTAAAATCAATCATTAGAATTTAAGTAATTCACATCTAACTTTTATTTAAAACTAATAATTTAATCCAACCATTTTCTTAAAATCAAACTCACATAAAACTTAATCAACGCACTTCCGACACCTTTGCGTTCTAGTACCGATTTATGTTGAACATTTCACGATCCCGCGCTTGACTTGTTTTGAGCATTCTATATCTGTTGTTGGATTTTATGTATCATTATTTATCGTTATTGCATTATATTTCCAAAGGAAGAACCTGTGCATGACTTCACAAGTCGTGCGTATTGCACCTCATTTGCATCATATTCCCCGCTCGATCCTTGAACTTTCAAGTTGATCAGCCTAAGTCTTTAGATCCTACCCCTTAAGGAGGGCCTTTTTCTTTTACAACTTAGATGAACCAATACTCAACTCAATTAAAACTATTCTCCATACAAGAGAATTAGATGTTAGTCATCTTGACAGTTGAGATGTAATTCTCCTGCTCCATAACAATATTACCGTGAGATATAAGATCTTTTCCGCTTGAGGGAGATAGTGGCATACTTGTCGATGAAATCCAAGTGTTTGAGCCCTTTTCTTAAGACAATGCAAAGACCATCTCCTACAAGTTGTGGTGGTTAAGTCGAGTGTTCTCCCTTAAGATGACGACTTATCTTTTCTCCTAGAATCAATCAATCAACAACCCTTATCTCTTTGGAACCTTGGCCATAGTCAAGAAGCTCCTCAATCCCTTTTAGGGGAACAACAAATACTCTGATTCCATTCCCGTCAAGATATGTAGGCACAAGATGCAACATCTTGACGAGTATACTTAGAAATAAACCACTAGGTCTTTTACCCTTAAGCAGATAACCCTTAGCAATAAACACACATAAAACAAGAGGTTCCTGTAGAGTACTACAGAAACTTAGGATGCTAGCACCTTCCCTGTGTTTAACCAACCCCGAACCTTTAACTCTCTAGCTTTTGCATTTGCATTGCATTGTGGGAAAATTCAATCTTTTTCCCTTCCTTTGGACAAATTAAAGACCGGTGGTGAACCAATGAATTAAGATTCAAATTAATTAATAATTTGACATCCAATTCTCACCACGAAAGAAATGGAGACTTCATTGGGGACAAACTTGAGGGTTTCCCCTAACTTGTTTTATTTACTTGTTTATTGTTTTATATATCTGCCTATTTGTTTATTTATTTATGCTTTTGGGCTGATATCCTTGTATGGTGAGTTAAGTCCTACACCCAGACTTGAGCGAAATTATTATAGGAAGGTGATATATTCGATGAGGCTTATAGGGAGTGGAATCCCGACCAAGCTGACTTGAGAATCACCGCTCAGTTGAGGCCCTCTCAAAAACAGTATTGTTGAACGAGTAATTGTGAAAACATTCACTATTTTCGACCTTGGAGCCTGTGATACTGAGAACCGTAGTGACCTTTAACCCCACTTTGGCTTTTCTTAGGACGTAGTGCGATGACTATGAGGGAGTAATCCCAAGGTAGTTGATACGCGATGCTACACTCAAAAGAGATTCTCTTGAGAATATTATTAACCACCGAGTAATCGGGAAATTAATAATATCCGAAAGATGGACTAATGATTTTGGGCACCCTCTTAGAACCTTGTTCTACAGGTACAAACAACCTTTAGTCCACACCCTTTGAGGATGGGTATACCCTTTGCTCCATGCTCGTTGCAAGCCTAGGGTATTCCTGTTTGTTTATCTTTGTGTCTCTATGTTCTTATTTGTGTTTGTGAATCCATAAAGCATCATACTGCATTGGACTTTGTGGAATTCAACTTTGTTTATGAACATTATAGGACACTATGAATTACAACAGGAGAAATACTTTAAAATATTCTTTTAAGAGTATTAAGTTGAATGACCTAAGGAGGTTAGGAGCTTTGGTGGAAGATCAAGAGGGATTCAAAAACAAGTATGGGAAGTTGTTATCTTTGTTGAGACTTGTCGCATCGTTGCAGAGAGGGGCCGACAATGACAGAAGAGTCGCCACCGTTTGTTATTTATCCCAAAAGAGGGAAAGGAAACGATCAGAGAAAACCTAACGAAAACGGGAGAAGACAGGTCATCGCAACCATATCTCGGGTTCGGGAGTCAGTTACGCAAGGGGAAGGTGTTAGCACCCCTCACGTCCGTCGTAATCGACGGTGTCCACACTTGTTATCTATCTAAAAGGGTTTTGAACTATCTAAGCTAAAGGCCACAGGGGAAAAAGAAAAGAAAAGAGACTCGATAGAGCATCGCCGCTCTATGCCTACGTACTCCCTCGTGCAATGGGAAAGTCAGAGTCAACGTAGTTCAGAAAACTACGGGTGAAGGTGGGGGAAGGTTGCTCGCCAAGACATCACCGTCTTGTGCCTACGTATTCTCATCTGGTATGAAAAATCATAGCAAACATAGTTCGGGCTAACAAGACCACCGGTTGGTTCAAAATGTTTTACCCGAGTAGGGTTAAGACTTAGTTCTTGCAGTTAGGTGTATGCAGCTTGACCATTGGAGACTTAGGCGTTACCTGTTTGCGGTAGAACCAAGAGTTAACAAAACTCTCTTTATGAAAAAGGTTTTCCGAATTAAGATCCCGAAGGATAAAAAGATTTGAAGTTTGTTTTTGTGTTTTTTAGAGAAGAAGTGCATTGATTATTGTTTGTAATTCGTGTTGCACTAAAGACTATGACCTAGGAGCGAATGCGTCGCATATCGTCCAAAGGGCATACGCTAAACACTCTAGATAATTGAGAGGAAGCCCCCCAGTAACCATTTCCCAAGTACTTAAGGCTCGTAGCGTACAACAATCCTTAACCTTTATTAGATGTTTTGAGAAAGTTTGAAGATGAGAAGAGAGACGCACAGAAGGTCTAAGGGAAACTCGGCCCTAACGTTGTCATGCAAAATGGTCCTAAAGTTGGGATGAAGAGGGAAAGCTACCCTAATGTTATCATGCATGGTTTCAATCCTAATGTCTATTATAATCCATCTTGAACAAGAAGGATTAGAGGTCCTAAGGGAACATAGACAAGGAAGACAAAAGAAGAAGAAAAAGAAAGCATAAGAAGAATGCAATATGCAAACATGTAATGCACAATTAGAATGAAAGTGAGGGAGGAGAAAAAAGTGTGGGGTAAACACCACCACAAGCACATCTCAACCTCAAGCATGTAAATGAGAGATGCAAAAACCAAAAGAAAATGCACACAAAAGCAAACAAATGAGCTTAAACAAGTTCAAGCCAAAAGTGAGATGCAATGGGAGAAGTCATGACCCCTACAACCATTCAAGCATCAATCACCGAAGAAAAGTGGGAGGAAAAAGTGTGGGACAGTAGCCACCACAAGCTCGTCTCAACCGAATCATTCTTCAAACATGCAAAGACCAAAGATAAACATCACTTTGAACAACATATACGAGAGTATGCATTCAAGTGTAAAACGAACACGCGTGTCACTGAAATCATGATTAGACAATCAAGAACAGTGACATATATCCAAAACAACTCACTCCTAATGCGTCATATTGATCCATGAAGATTCGAAGTGAGTGAGCACCAAAACAAGCATGAAAAACTGCCAAAACAGGTCTGCTGGCACAATGTTAATCGATTAACGCCAGGGGTTAATCGATTAACCAGTCAAAAATGCCTGAAAATTTGAAAATTCGTGTTGGTTAATCGGTTAACCAATTGGTTAATCAGTTAACACTGTGCCAGAAGCAAAAAAAACATCAAGATAACAACATTTCCAGCACATAAACACTTATCCAATAATCCAGATGCTCACATAATCAATTATGCACGAATTTAAACCAGAAAACAGTGATCCAATCAATATGTAAACACGTTAAACCATCGAGATCACAGATCATATGAATCAAATTAGCAAAATCAATCAAAAATGAAGATCCACATGATAACTATGCAAATAAGCTCAAAAACAGAATCAGATCGAGAATTCCAACCTACAAAGCGGAGAATTGCTTTGGTAATTGTTGACTCAACTTCAATTGATTAGATCCAAGCAAGAAATCCAAAAATTCTTCAAGATCCAATTGAGTTCTTGGAGTAGAAGCGAAGATCCACCAAAATTAAGCAAGAATACATCAAATAAGCTCCTCTAGATCAACTTCAAAATTCAGATCCAAACTTGCACGCAAATTGAATGGAGAATTGGATTCAATGAGGATGATGGATGAAGTTTTGAGCTCAAGAATTCATTGATTCTAATGGAGAATTAAAGAATTCCAAGAAAGAGCTTTAATGGAGTTTTGGTGAGAGAAAGTTGAGAGAAAATTGAGAGAGTGAGAGTGAATTCTGAAATGAGAATGAATTTATGAGGATTAGATGTGTGAGGTTTGGAGTAGATCATTTAAATACCCCTTAGGTTAGGATCTAAATGAGGTTTGGAATATGGTTTGTGAAAATTGGAATGGAATTAGGAGTGGGAAATTGGAGGGAAAATGAAATTAACCAAAATTTGAAGTTGTTCTAGATCCTTCCTAAGTGTAAAATCAACTTCTCATGTGATCAAAATTGGACCCCAAAGTGACTTCACTTGAAAAATCACGTGCAGAGTTGAAATTTGCACTGGTTAATCGGCTAACCATATGGTTAATCAATTAACACCCTCAAAACTTCAAATTTGACCTGATTTTGCATTGGTTAATCGGTTAACCATTTGGTTAATAGATTAACACCTTGAAAATTTGAATTTTGGCGCCTTTTGGAGGGAAATCTGCACATTTGCCCTGTTTTCAACTGTTTTGAGCTCTGTTCAGCCTCTGAGACATGTTCTTGAATATTACCGCTGTGAGAATGTATGATATAGTCTGGATGTTGTCTTCTGAGCTGAAAATATCCTGTAAAATAAAATAAAAATCGACCGCTTGATATTTGGGCAAAATGAATGTCGGAGCCTCTGATGCTCGTTGTTCAGTCTTTTGCGCTAAAAAGACCCGAGCCACAGGAAAACCTTGATCCCCTGCCTTAAGAATAAATGCTATGATATGCAGAAATACGAAAATGCAAAGAAAGAAGGAAAAAAACCAGTTCAGGAAAAGGTTGGTCAAATTTTGGGGTACAACAAGACTCCAAGTGGACAAGGGACTTCTTTCTACTTTGTTACTGTTCTATGATCCGGATTACCACTGCTTTACCTTTCTAGACTATCAGCTCTTGTCTACTTTAGATGAGTACTCTTATTTGGTTAGTTTACCTATTATGGATGAGTCTCCTTTCCCTTTCTTGGAAGGGAACCCTAAAGAATAAGACATTGCTAGAGTCATCTATCTGAAGTTATCCGACATCAAGGGCAATATGATTACCAAAGGTGGAACTTTTGGGCTACCTACGGACTTCTTAATCAAGAAATCCCAATACTACGCTGATCATATGAGCATGGATACATTTGAGGTAATCCTCGCCTTACTTATTTATGGAGTGCTACTCTTCCCTAGTTTTGAAGGATTCGTTGACCTTAACGCCATCAAAATCTTCATGAAGAATAATCCAGTACCAACTTTATTAGCTAACGCTTACCATTTTGTGCATCTCCGAAACTTTCGTGGTGGAGGGATGATCACCTGTTGTGTGCCTTTATTATACAAGTGGTTTATTTCTCACTTTCCCAATTCTGCTTCTTTTTTGGACCTTGATAAAGGACTTTGGTCACCAAGGATTATGGCTCTGACACACTCGGATATTGATTGGTATAACTGTGTGTATGATGGGATACTAATTATTGATAGCTGTGGAGACTTTGCCAATGTACCATTACTCGGCTTTAATGGGGGAATTAGTTACAATTTTGTTCTACCTCGCCGACAGTTAGGATATCCATTGAAGGAACCACCCAAGAGTGTTCATGTGGAGAGTATTTTCTTCAAAGATGACAAAGAGCTCCAAGAGAAGATTGTGGCTGCATGGCGTCATTTGCATAAGAAAGGGAAGGAAAGTATGGGAAAACCTAATTATGTGTCTTTGGAACCATATCTTCATTGGGTCAGAGAAAGAGCAATCAAGTTGAAGATGCCCTATCCTCATCAAGATCCTGTACCTCCAAGAAGGGAACCTGTTCTGGTTTTCATGTCTGAAGCTAAAGAGTTGAAGATTGCTTTGAGAGAAGCACAACAGGAGTCAAAAGCATGGAAGAACAAGTATCGGGTGGTTGTCAAGGAGAATGTTGAACTTCAGAAGCAACTTCAGTTGAATAATGAAGAATCACTTTCTTACAAGAAGAGAAAAGCCCAGGAGGATTTATTTTCCTCCAACCCTCAATCTACCCCTTGGAAGTTGATTGTAGACAAGCTCATCCTTGAGAAGGCCCAGCTAGAAGAGCAAATCCAGGAGCAGAATATGAAGCTTCTTTAGTACTTTATTAGCTTTTATTTAGCTATTTATTTAAGACCCTTTAAGGAATATTTGTAATCCGTTATTAAAATAATAAACATTTTCTTTTCACCACAATGTTCATAAATATTGGAATTCCATGAAGTATTCGCATCTCTGCATTGCATTGTTTTTCTCTATCACTTCAAGAAACTCAATTTTGTTTTGTAGGTATTGTAACAATGGATTTTAGAAGAGAAACATTGAAGTACACCTTCCAGAATCCCAACATCGAAAGCTTAAGAGAATTAGCAGGTCTAATTGACAAATGCCGCACTTTCTTGGATAAATATGGGGGAATCTTCTCGCTTCTCAGACTCAATATGATAGATGGGCTGTTGGGTACACTTGTTCAGTTCTACGATCCCCTCTACCATTATTTCACTTTTCTGATTACCAGCTGATGCCAACCTTGGAGGAATATGCTGCATTTATGAGAATGACTATAACCACTCGACCTCTGTTTTCTGGATTGGAAGACACACCTAGTGACCAGGAGATTGCAAATGCTACACGCCTCAGTTTAACTGATGTTCAAGCCCACCTAATCACCAAGGAAGGAGTCCTTGGATTTCCAGCCGATTTCTTGATAGAGAAGATCTGTTACCATGCTAAAAGGAAAGAGGTCTCGATACTCGAATCTACCTATGCCTTACTAGCCTATGGTATTTTCCTGTTCCCAAAGATCGACGATTTCGTTGACATGGATGCAATCAAACTTTTCATTCTCAGGAACCCTGCTCCTACTTTACTAGTCGATACTTATCATTCGATCCATCTGCGAAATGCTGAAGGAGGAGGGCATATAGTCTGTTGTGCTGCTCTGCTTTATTCATGGTTCATTTCTCGTCTGACCTGGTATCCAACTATCTGGGAATTGAATGAAGCACCCTGTTGGCCGGAAATAATTATGGCTCTTACCCATTCTGACATTGTATGGTATGACCCTGCATACGGAGGCATTAGAATGATCAACAGTTGTTGAGGCTTCCTGAATGTACCTCTTATTGGGACTAAGGGATTTATCAGTTATAACCTTGTCTTGGCCCGCCGACAACTGGGACACCCTATGAAAGAGGTACCAGACCAAACTCTGCTAGAAGAAATCTTTCTCAAAGAAGGAGAGAACCCAGACCTAAAAGTTAGAATACTACAAGCTTGGGATCACATCAACAAGAAAGGAATGACTGCATTGGGATACCCATATTGTACTGTTTCAAAAGATTATGTACACTAGGTGCAAGAAAAGGCCCTCGAACTCAAGATGCCTTTTCCCTTTCACGAACCCATGGTGTTGACCCTTCGGGATCCTGATTGGCTCGATACAAGTGAAATAGGGACACTGAAGACTACTTTGGACGAAGCCGAGAAATTGAAGAACACTTGGAAGAACAAATACTTCATCCTCAGGTTAGAAAAGGAGAAACCTCAGAAGCTACATCTCAAAGAAGGAGAATCTACAAAGAAGAGGAAGGCGCGAGAGGACTTATTTTCCCCTCACACCTCGTCAAGGACTATCACCAGTGCTGACCTTCCTCCGACTACTATAGCCTGGAAGCAGTATGTGGACCAACTCATCAATGAAAAAGCAAAATTGAAAAAACGTATTAATCAACTCATGGAAGAGCTTCATGCGAAGAAAGGACCTTTGGAGTAGACTTCTAAGTTTCTTCTACTTTTGTTTTGATGTAATAAAACTCTTGAAGGAGTACTTCCATTTTTTAATGTTTCTCAAATTTCAATAATAAAATAAATTTTTCAGTTATCCTATGTTATAATATTGGTAAAAACGCTTTTGAGTTTCTTGAATTTTCATTCTCGCATCTGCATTTTGCATCAGCATAGCGTCATGTGCATTCCAAGGCCTCACTCTTACTTCATCTTCATAGACAAGCTGAATCACCAGTACAACACTCGAGCCAGTCAACACCGAAGAATGGATCAACCAGAATAAGAAAACAGAATGCTCTGTGATGAGGTTACCACTCTGAAAGAAAGTTTGGAAAGATTGAATGGGTTGGTTGAAGCCCTGTCTAATCAGTATGCACTCAATAGTCAAGACAACATTCAAAGGACTGTTATTTCTGAAGTTGTATCAGCATCGATCCCAGTGGTGCTCGCTACCACTGAGCCTACTTACAGCATGCCACCAAGTTTCGCATGGGGGATGCCTCCTTACTTCACTTCATCCGGTTACCGTCCACCTGTTTCCAAGGTTCCTGCTATAACAACTGTTCATGACATTCCTGCAACTACTGTTGTAATGACTATGCCACCTCCAATTGTAAATGTTGCTCCGTATGTTCTAGATGAGCCAATATTTCATGGGTCACCAAGTGAAACTGTTGGATTCGAAGAAAGAATGGATAGATTTTAAGACAAGTTCTCTGAGATTCAGAAGGAATTAAAAGCTTTCCGTGGGAAAGATTTGTTTGGGAAAAGTGCCTCTGATTTGTGCTTGGTCCCAAATGTTAAGGTTCCTCCGAAGTTTAAAGTCCCTGATTTTGAGAAATACAAGGGAAGTACTTGTCCACAAAGTCATCTTATTATGTATGCTCGGAAAATGTTCGTGCAGACCGACAATGATCAGTTGCTTATTCATTACTTCCAAGACAGTCTAACATGTGCAGCACTCAAGTGGTATATAGGGTTAGACAGTGCAAAGATTTGAACTTTCAATGATATGGGTGAAGCCTTCGTCAAGCAATACAAGTATAATGTGGATATGGCACCTGGCCGTGATCAGTTAAGGGCCATGACTCAGAAGGACATAGAGAATTTTAAAGAGTATGTTTAGCATTGGCGCGAATTAGCCGCCCAGGTCACACCGCCATTGGAAGAAAAGGAACTGACTAAGATCTTTCTGAAGACTCTTGGTTCATTCTTTTATGAGAAGATGGTAGCAAGTGTGCCCAGTGATTTCACCGAAATGGTAAACATGGTTATGCGTTTGGAAGAAGGGGTCTGTCAGGGAAGGCTAGCCAAAGAAGCAAATATCCCCAGCAATGCTAAAAAGTATGGGAGTAGTTTCGTAAAGAAGAAAGAGCAAGATGTAAGTGTTGTCCAATAGGGAAGACTCAGAAGAAGGTATTCACCATCACAATAGGTTGTTGCAGTAACACCGGTGCTCAACACTCCAGCATACCAACCATAATTTGCTCAGCCGTATCAGTAATCTTCCAGGGCTCCACAGCCGCAACATCAACAAAATCAGCAACCACAATTCAGCAATCAGGGCCGTGTACACCGAAGAATAAGTTTTGATCCCATCCCTATGTCATACACAGAGTTATTCCCGGTTTTGATCCACAAAGGACATATTCAGACAAAGGCTCCCCCTGAGGTTCCCAAGAATCCTCCCCCTTCGTATAGAGCTGACAGGTTTTGCCCTTATCATCAAGGGGCTCCCGGTCATGATATTGAAAGTTGTTTTGGTTTGAAGGCTGGCGTTCAAAGGCTAATTAAGTGCGAAATTCTATCCTTCAAAGATTGTAATCCTAACGTGCAAGATAATCCGTTACCCCAGCATGGTTCGTCCTCCGTGAACATGATCCAAGGTTATTTGGAAAGAAGTGGTCAGAAGATTTCAAGTGAAAAGACTGAGGAAGTGTTTGTTATAGTGCCTCACTTTAAAGAAGTGGAGTGTATCGAAGTTACTTATGATAGTAGAAGGTCAGTTGTAACTCCTTTGGTGATCAATGTGCCTGGGCTCATCCCTTACACTTCTAGTAAGGCGGTCCCTTACAGATATAACACCATGATGATGGAAAACAGAAAGGAGGTACCTTTACCTACTTTGCCTTCGGTTGTTAATATCGCGGACATTAGCAGAGTGACAAGGAGCGATCGAGTTTATCCTTCGGTACCCTCGAAAGATAAAGGGGTCTCATCTGAGCAACCAATTTCAAAGGGTCCAATTGTAGAGAAATCTGGTGGATCTAACTTGTCAAAGCCGGACGAATTTCTGAAGTTAACCAAGATAAGTGAATACAAGGTTGCAGATCAGCTGTTACAAACTTCATCTAAAATCTTTGTGTTACAGTTACTCATGAGTTCTGAAGCCCATAGAGAAGCACTCCAAAAGGTATTAGAGCAAGCATATGTTGAACAGGACGTGACCATGGAGCAGTTTGATAACATTGTCGGTAATATTACTTCATGCAACAATCACGGATTTAATGAGGGAGATCTTCCGGAAGAGGGAAGGAAGCATAATATGGCGTTGCACATCTCAGTGAATTATGGAAATGACTCCTTGTCCAGTGTGTTGGTTGACACTATATCTTCTTTGAATGTGATGCCCAGAACTACTCTGTCAAAGCTGTCGTATCAGGGACCTCCAATGAGGCCAAGCCATGTCATTGTCAAAGCTTTCGACGGATCTAGAAAGACGGTAATTGGTGAAGTGGATCTACTAATAACCATTGGCTTACAAATCTTTATGATCAAGTTTCAGGTCATGGATATTCGCGCCGCCAATAGCTGTTTGTTAGGGAGACCGTGGATACATGAGGCTGAGGCAGTTACTTCTACTCTGTATCAGAAGTTGAAATATACTTTTGAAGGCAAGATAGTTATAGTTTGCGGAGAACGAGCTTTAGTGGTGAGCCACTTATCCTTATTTTCATATGTTGAAGCCGAAGAAGAAGTTGGTACACAGTTTCAAGCTTTATCTATTGTGGACAATAGTGCTCAAAAGTCCAAAATACCTATGTCATCCCTTAAAGACGCACAACATGTAGTGAACAATGGTTCTCAAGTAAGTTGGGGCAAGATGTTGTTTCTACCAGAGAATAAGAACAAAGAAGGTATTGGCTTTGCTACGGGTTCTGCTCAATAGGTTATCATAAGTCAAGAGTTTCCACCAATCAAAGAGGTATTCCGCAGCGAAGGGATCATCCATCCTCCTCACATCAATGCAATGTCTGAAGATGAATCTGAAGGCTACATATCAGATGGTTCTGTAAGCCTCTCCATTCCATTTGAACATTATGAACCTTACATGGAAGATCTAGGGTACGTCTCAGACGACTTTGATTACATTTTTGGAGTCAATGTTGTTGCTGAAGAAGATTTCTATAAGTACGTTCCTGACTTTGTGACTCCAGGAGTTTTGGCCGAGAATTGGATTGTGGTTGAAGTCCCCGTTGTTATTCATATATCAAAGTAAACATTTTTTTTAAGTTTTCGCTCTGCCCAAAGAGGAAATTTGTTGTGTGGGCTTACTCTCTTTAATAATTCCCTTTGCTCGGCCCAAGGCAAAGGTGATCTTGTGGGGTATGTTGTTCAAATTTTTCTATCATCAATAAAACTTTGCTTTATTTCATTTTGTGTCCTTTTATTTATTATTCTGTTGGAAAATAATAATAATAATAATAATAATAAGTAATAAGTATCTTGCATACATACACTTCCCACTTTATAAAACTAAATAAAACCATATCACATGCGCAGATTGTTGCACAAACCACACCTCGGGAATAATGACCCACTACCTTCGCCGAACTTCGAATTTCCTGTGTTTGAGGCCAAAGACAAAGAAGATGATATTCCAGAAGAGATCTCTAGGCTGCTTGAGAATGAAGATAAAGTTATTCAACCTCATAAGGAGCCTGTAGAAGTGATCAATCTGGGTACAGAAGAAATCCGTAAGGAAGTGAAAATTGGAGCTTTGCTAAAGTCTGACGTGAAAGAACAATTGATTGAGTTGCTTAAAGAGTTTGTCGACGTGTTTGCCCGGTCATATCAAGACATGCCTGGTCTTGACACTACTATAGTTGAACACCACCTGCCTTTGAAACCAGAATGCCTTCCGGTTAAGCAGAAGCTCCAAAGAACTCGACCTGATATGGCTCTGAAAATCAAGGAAGAAGTACAGAAACAGATCGATGCAGGTTTTCTTGTCACTACAGAGTATCCGCTTTGGTTAGACAATATTGTGCCCGTTCCGAAGAAGGATGGAAAAGTTCGTATGTGCATGGACTATATAGATTTGAACAAGGTCAGTCCGAAAGACGATTTCCCGCTGCCTCACATTGACATATTGGTAGACAGTACTACAAGGTATGAGATCTTCTCTTTTATGGATGGATTTTCAGGATACAATCAGATCAGGATGTCTCCCGAGGATAGAGAGAAGACGTTGTTTATTACACCTCGGGGCACCTTCTGTTATAGAGTTATGCCATTTGGATTGAAGAATGTCGGAGCAACGTATTAGAGGGCTATGACTACTTTGTTCCATGATATGATGCATAAGGAGATTGAAGTGTATGTGGATGATATGATAGCCAAGTCTAAAACCGAGGATGATCATGTCAAGCATTTAATGAAGTTGTTTGGTCGACTAAGAGAATACAAGCTTCGTTTGAACCCCAACAAGTGTAAATTTGGTGTACGATCAGGAAAACTCTTGGGTTTTATTGGCAGCCAGAAGGGTATTAAAGTGGATCCTGATAAAGTTAAGGCTATTCAGGAAATGCCAGTTCCTATTACAGAGAAACAAGTCAGAGGATTTTTGGGTCGCTTGAATTATATCTCCCGATTCATATATAATATGACTGCTACATGTAAACCTATCTTTAAGCTTTTGAGGAAAGAATAAGGTTACGTTTGGACTGAAGATTGTCAGAAGGCTTTTGATAGTATCAAGGAGTATTTGCTTGAGCCTCCTATTTTAATTTCTCTGGTTGAAGGACAACCTCTAATCATGTATTTGACTGTGTTAGAAGACTCAATAGGCTGTGTACTCGGTCAGCGAGATGAAACAGGGAAACAAGAGCATGTTACTTATTATTTGAGCAAGAAGTTCACCGACTGTGAGTCCAGATACACTATGCTTGAGAAGACTTGTTGTGCTTTGGCATGGGCCGCCAGACGTCTGCGACAATATATGTTGAGTCATACTACTTGGTTAGTTTCCAAGATGGATCCTATAAAGTACATTTTTGAGAAGCCTGCATTAACTGGAAGAATTTCCAGATGGCAGATGTTGTTATCAGAGTATGATATTGAATACCACACTCAGAAAGCTATTAAAGGGAGTGTTTTGGCCGATCACTTGGCACATCAACCTATTGAGGACCATCAATCTGCTAATGATGATTTCCCTGACGAAGATGTAATGTATTTGAAAATGAAAGATTGTGAAGAGCCTTTACCAGACGAAGGACCTGAGCCTGGGTCTCAGTGGGGTTTAATTTTTAATGGAGCTGTCAACGCTCATAGAAAAGGAATAGGTGTAATTATTGTGACTCCTCATGGGTCTCATATCCCGTTTACTTCCAGATTAACATTCAAGTGTACCAATAATGAAGCCAAGTATGAAGCATGTATAATGGGCCTTGAAGAGGCAGTGGATTTAAGAATCAAGAATCTGGATGTATTTGGCGATTTCGCTGTGGTAATCTACCAAATCATAGGAGAGTGGGTAACTCGGCAGGATAATTTGATCCCATACAGAGATTATGCAAGAAGATTGTTACCTTTCTTTGATAGAGTCGACTTTCACCATATCCCTCGTGATGAGAATAGGATGGCAGATGCATTGGCAACCCTAGCCTCTATGATTGTGGTAAACTTTTGGAATGATTGTCCTCGGATTGATGTAAGGTGTCTAGACAGACCTGCCTACACCTTCGCCATCGAAGATGTTGAAGACAGTAAACCTTAGTATCATGATATTGAAGTGTTTCTCTGAAAGCAAGAATATCCCTTGGGATTCTCTAACAAATATAAGAAGACATTGAGAAGATTAGCTGGTAATTTTCTCCTGAGTAACAATGTGTTGTACAAGCGAAACTTTGACATGGTCTTGCTAAGATGTGTTGACAAGCGGGAAACGGACATGTTAATGATGGAAATTCATGAAGGATCTTTTGGAACTCATGCCAATGGACAAGCTATGGATAAGAAGCTCCTAAGAGCTAGTTATTATTGGATTACGGTGGAATCCAATTGTTACAAGTTTGCTAAGAAATGTCACAAGTATCAGATCTACGCAGACAAGATTCATGTGCCTCCAACGCTTCTGAATGTTATTTCGTCTCCTTGGCCGTTCTCCATGTGGGGCATTGATATGATTGGTATGATAGAACCAAAAGCATCTAATGGACACCGATTCATCTTAGTGGCAATTGACTATTTCACTAAATGGGTCGAAACAACTTCTTATGCTAATGTGACTAGACATGTGATTGTTAAGTTTATTAAGAATTAACTCATCTGCAGATATGGTGTACCAAGCAAGATTATTACGGATAATGGGTCCAATTTGAAAAATAGAATGATGAAGGAACTATGCGAAGAGTTCAAGATTGAGGATCATAATTCTTCTCCTTATAGGCCGAAGATGAATGAGGCTGTTGAAGCTGCCAACAAAAATATTAAGAAGATAGTTCAGAAGATAGTTGTTACGTACAAGAACTGGCATGAGATGCTCTCATTTTATCTACATGGATATCGTACTTTGGTACGCATATCAACTGGGGCAACTCCATTTTCACTTGTTTACAGTATGGAAGTTGTACTCCTGATAGAAGTTGAGATTGCTTCTGTGAGAATTTGATGGAAGCTAAGCTATCAGAGGCTGAATGGTGCCAAAGAAGATATGATCAACTGAACCTGATTGAAGAAAAGAGAATGACGACATTGTGCCATGGTCAGTTATATCAACAGAGAATTAAGAAGGCGTTCGACAAGAAGGTTCGACCTCGTGAATTCAAGGAAGTCGACCTTGTACTCAAGAAGATTCAGTCATTCCTCACCGATACCAGAGGAAAGTGGACTCCGAACTATGATGATCCGTATATGGAGAAGAAGGTTTTCTCAGGAGGTGCTTTGATGTTAGCAACCACTCGCCCTGTGAATGTGGATGCTGTCAAGAAATATTTTGCTTAGAACCTAGGAAGTTCAAGTTGACCTAGGAAGAAGCGGGTTATTATTCCCATAATGTAATCATTATTATTATTTTCCAACATTGTAATATTGGAGTCATGCCTTTTCGCTGACTATCATTCAATAAATAAAACTGCTTCTTATCTCTTGTGTGATAAATGTTTTATCTTGATAGCTATTCTAGAACAAGTTTAAAACCTTTTTCAAATTTTATTGTTTTACTTGAGATATGAATAATGAATGGATGTTCATGGATGCTTATTTCATCCCTGAAAATACCAAATTCTGATTCCTGTATAAGACAGATGAAGTTTGTTCCAAGGAAGCAGATATTTATTTTATCATGTGTATTCATTCAAGACAAAATCCGGTATTTGTTCCCCAGAGGAAATTCTAGAGCAAGCTTATTTTCTCTAGGCGATGTTTGATCTGTGAAGATTTGGTTTGAGTGCCCTTTTCCTGAGATGTTTATTTCATCTTTGTTGTTAGCATATGCATATCATATAGATAGATAGCATAACATGTGCATTTTGCGTTTCTTTGTGTTTGTTTTTCTGTCACTTTGGATGTGTTTGTCCCCAAGTGGCTGGGTTTGTCTTCCCCTTCCAAGTAGAGTTGTCGGTCCTAAGCAGAAAGAGCACAATACTTCTATTTCCCCACGGGGTTCGATCCTCGTGGAAGATGGTTGTTTTAGTTAAAACCCATTTGAGTTCATACCTCAATGGTCGTGTCTTGCTTGACAATTTCTCTTCAGTTATTTCCTGAATTGAACTTTGGTCCCTGACCATCACATTTTTGATATCTCCAACTTTTGAATCTGGATTAAGCGTGCATTTATTTTGCACTTGGCTCCCCAGGAAGGGTCTTTATGAGGATCATCATCGAAGACGAGATGCTTCTCCAACATTGTTACAAGATCTTCCCATTAGTTTATACCTAGACTACAAGCGACCTCTTTATTTGAGCAACTTGTTCGATCAGGTTTTCTATCAAAGATGACAAATGGCAGTCTCCTCAAGACAGTTTGTCCATCCCAGTGGTTTTATCAATATTATCAACTCGTCAAATGGTATCTCTTCGAAAATCCGTCAGAGAAGTTTGTCGAAGACTTTATAGATATTTTCTCTTTATTTGAGAATTTTCACTTCAAAGGATCCATATGTTTGACAGCTACAATAAAGATAATCCTCAGGAATGTATTTCCTAGTGTTAGATGCCCAATTGTGCTTATTTGAGCTATCAAATGTGGGCATCTTTCGCTCCTTTTTGTCTAGTTTGTGTTCAAAACCGCCTTGCTTCTATTGATATGCAACATTATGTGAAATGCTCTTGGTCTTTTTAATTTGTGTGTTATTGTGCAGTATTTAAGCATGAAAGAGTAGAATTTGAAGACACAAGAAAAATGGCAAAGGAATCAAGAAAGAAAGAAATCAAAAGCAAGTTCGCTAGGCGAGCTCATAGCGAGCTGCTAGCGAACACTTCCAGACTTGGGCATAATCAAATTGGCATCATTCGCTGGCAGCGAGGAAGGTGGCGAAGAACTCGCTAGGCGAGCACCTAGCGAGCAAGTAGAGAAGCATTCCAGAATCAAATCCTCAGTCCTTGCTAGCATGTTCGCTAGGCGAGGCTGTAGTGAACGTTCGCTGTGAGCTCGCTAAGCAAGCAAGGTCGCGAGCGTGATAGAACAACAACTTTTTCTATAAGTAGCAATGTGTACTTTTTGAGAACATAATATACTTTTTACTAGTTCTGTTCTATAAGAGATATTTGTTCCCTAGAACCAAAATATCTCTAATTTCTTCATCTCTTAACATTATTCTACAAAAAGAAGGTGGATTCTCATCCAAGTTGGATTCTTCGACTCGGATGTTCATCAACCTTCTTCTGAAACTTGTTGTGCAAGCTACCATGAAAATGAGTAGCTAAGTTCTTCATTTTGTCAAGGTTAGATGTAGGTGATCATTAAGCTTTGTATGTATATGGATGATCTTAATTTGTAAACTCTTTGATGATGAATATATGGTGAAAACATTGATTTATTTATAACTCTTTGTGTTGATTTATGATTGAAAGATATTTTCCAACTCTTGACCTAAGTTTTCACCCATCTATTTTCTTAAGCTAGAAATAGTTTTGTATGTGGTTGTTCATGAAAATGTTAAACCTAAATGTTTTCATTTTGATAGATTGTGTGAGAAATCAACAATGGATCAAAATGGGAAAAATCACAATGTGAGTTAGAAATAATCACATTGGGAGGATGTTGTGAATGTGTTTATTATCTAAATAAGTTTGTGCGTATTTTTGATTGAACATATACAAGTAAAGTGATTACCGAACCCTAACTTTGACAATCTTTATTAAATCGTAAAACCAATCTTTTACCGCAATTTATTACTTTTTATGCAAGATACCGTGACGAAAAACCAAACCCCTTTTGTTACTTTAAAGTTAAGAATTTAACAACTGTCGAACGACGGCAATATCTCAGATTCCCTGTGGAGACGATAACAAAAACCCGACACTCTATCACTGTTCCAACAAAATGGCGCAGTTGCCGGGGAATTTGAATTGATATTGCGAGCATCGCAATAGTTGATGAATTTTTAACTCTTGAATTTTTGACTTGTGCTTGTTATTTTGTTTGGTTTAGTGTGCAGCTTTCGTTTTATGCGAGGACAGATTCCTGAGGACCAAATTCTTTTTGATCCCGAGATCGAAAGAACCGCAAGGAGACTGAATAGCAGAACAAGACGGAGGAGGCAACTTGCTAGACAACGACAAGAACAAGGAGAAGGTTCTTCTACAACACCACCACCACCTTTCATACCTATCATGGATCCACCACCACCACCATTCGTTTCCACACCATGTGTCAATAGTCCGAGAAATACTACTCAGTTTGCCAACCACACGGGAAGGCAAGCCGAGATGAAGACGGGAACTCTCAACTTGTTATACGGAAGTCTATTCACCAGAATGGACCATGAAGACCCCTTTGCTTTCCTCACCAAATTTTACGAGATAGCATTGGCGGTTGGAGTTGATCAAGCTCAAGAGCTAACGTTGTTCAAAAGACTTTTTCCACATGCTTTGCTCGGCAAAGCCAAAGATTGGTACTTGGATCAAACACCGGCGGTCATGAAGGATTGGAACATGTTGGAAGAGAAATTCATTGAAAGATTTTTCTCCCACAACCGGTTCGTGGAATCCAAAACGGCTATTTCTGTGTTTTCTTAAGGAGCCAATGAATCATTGAACGAGGCATGGAAAAGATTTAAATCCATGCTTCAAAAGTGCAAAGGTCATGGTTTTGATGAATTGACGCAAATCCACATTTTCAAAAACGGCCTTCAACCAAATTGCAAGACTTTATTGGATGCCACTGCGGGTGGTTCTTTGTTGTCTAAAAGCGCCGATGAAGCTACGGATATCATTAACTGTATGGCTCTAAATGACCTCCAAAGTCAAAGTAGAGGTAACACTTTGAAGAAACCTGGAGTGCTTGAACTTGGGACAAACGATGTTATTCTTGCCCAACATAAACTCATTTCACAACAAGTTGAACTCTTAACTCAACAAATTAAAGAGATGAAAGAGCATTTAAAAGCTAAACAAATAGCTTGTTGTGAGCTTTGCAAGGGTGAACATAATACCGGATTTTCTCCACCTCCCAATTTCGAAGAGGTAAATTACATGGCGAATCAACGAGACTACCAACCGAGGCAACAACAACAACAACCGTGTCAACATCCTCAAAACCAACAACAACAACACTGTCAACCAAATCAAGGGTACCAACCAAGAGGTAACTATCAACATAACCAAGGTTATGGGGGTGGTAATTCTAACCGTCAAAATACTTATCAACCTCAACAACCACCGGTCGGAACTTCAAAGTTGGAAGAAACATTGACGCAATTCATGCAATTGTCAATGGCTAATCAAAAGAGCAACGATGCGGCAATCAAAAATCTTGAAACTCAAGTTGGACAACTTGCTAAGCAACTAGTGGAACAACAATTCAGACCTTCTTTTTCGGCGAACATGCAAACAAATCCAAAGGAGCATTGTAAAGCGATAACGACGAGAAGTGGAAGGGAGTTAATTAGTGAGAGTAAAAAAAGAGATGAGAGTGAAAAAAGAGAGGATGAGAGGAAATATGAGGAGAAAAAAATTGATGATAGAATTGATGGTGAAGTTGGGGAGGAGAGTGAGGAAGAAGTTGAAAAGAATGAAAGAATGGTTGAAGTTGAAAATAAAGAAAGTGTAGAAGTAGAAAAAAAATAAGAGTGATGAAAAGAAGGTGGAGGAAGTTAAAAAGAAAAGAGAGAGGAATCCTAGAGCTTCTAGAGGAAAGGAGGTAGTGGGCGCTACTCCAATCCAAAACCTTCCATATCCGCATGCTCCATCTAGGAGGGAGAATGAACGGCATTACGTCCGATTCATGGATATTTTCAAACAACTTCAAGTGAATATTCCATTTGCCGAAGCCTTGGAGCAAATGCCTAAGTATGCCAAGTTCATGAAAGACATACTTATTAAAAAGCGGAGGTACACGGAACCGAAAACAATTGTTCTTGATGCTAGTTGTAGTGCCATCATCCAACGGACTCTTCCGAGAAAAGAGGTTGACCCGGGAAGAGTTACTTTACCGGTTACTATCGGTGATGTATATGTCGGAAAAGGGCTAATTGATTTAGGGTCAAACATTAATTTAATACCTTTGTCTATTGTGAAAAGGCTTGGCAACATTGAAATGAAAGCCATCCGGATGACGTTGCAATTGGCCGATAAGTCGAATACCCATCCTAATGGGTTAGCTCAAGACGTATTGGTTAAAGTTGACAATTCTTCTTCCCGGTTGATTTGATTGTGATTGATATGGAAGAGGATGATGATGCTCCGCTAATTCTAGGCCGACCTTTCATAAAAACCGTGCGAATGATGATTGACGTGGACGACAGTTTAATGAAAGTGAGGGTCCAAAATGAAGAAGTCACTTTTGATCTTTTCGAAGCTATGAAGCATTTAAAAGATAATCGTGATAGTTTTCGAATTGATGTGATTGAAGAAGCAACTCTGGAAGTTTCTAAGCATATTCATGTGACTTCTCCTATGGAATTAGCTCTTGATGACTCTTTTGAGGTTTTTACAATTGAAGAAGAGCAAGCTCTTGATGAATGTCTAAGAGAACTTGATAGTCTTAAAGAGTTGCACCCATGGGAATTTGAGGAGGAAGTGTTGAAAAAGGAGGTAAACGAAGAAAAACCGTCAATTGAATTGAAAGAGATACCTTCTAACTTGAAGTATGCATTCCTTGATGAAACCGAAGAAAAGTCGGTTATCATAAGCAACCTTTTGTCTAAAAATGAAGAATCCTATTTAATCGATGTGTTGAAAAAGAATCAAGAAGCAATGGGATGGACTCTTTCTGATCTCAAAGGAATTAGTCCTTCTTATTGCATACACAAGATTTTAATGGAAGAGGATTTTAAGCCGGTAGCTCAACCTCAACGCTGCTTAAACCCTACTATAAAGGAGGTTGTTAGGAAAGAGGTTGTAAAATTGTTGGATGCGGGAATGATTTACCCGATTTCGGATAGCCCTTGGGTGAGTCCCGTGCATGTGGTTCCAAAAAGGGTGGCATTACCGTCATTCGAAATAAAAAAGATGAATTGATACCGACGAAGGTGGCAACGGGGTGGAGAATGTGTATTGATTATAGGCGGTTGAATACCGCAACTCAAAAAGATCACTTTCCACTTCCGTTCATGGACCAAATGTTGGAAAGACTTTCGGGCCAAAAATATTATTGTTTCCTTGATGGCTATTTTGGGTATAACCAAATTGCGGTTGACCCGGCCGATCACGAGAAGACGGCTTTCACATGTCTGTTTGGAATTTTCGCGTACCGCAAAATTCCCTTTGGGTTGTGCAATGCACCGACGACTTTCCAAAGATGTGTGCAAGCTATTTTTGCCGACCTCATTGAAAAAACAATGGAAGTCTTCATGGATGACTTCTCAGTATTTGGTGGATCTTTTGGTTTATGCTTGGATAATCTGGAAACGGTTCTTGAAAGGTGTGTGAAGACTAATCTGGTTCTTAATTGGGAGAAGTGCCACTTCATGGTAACCGAGGGGATTGTGCTTGGCCATAAAGTCTCTTCAAGAGGGCTTGAAGTGGATCATGCCAAGGTTGATGTGATTGAAAAGTTGCCCCCTCCGGCGAACTTGAAGGGTATCCGAAGCTTTCTTGGGCATGCCGATTTTTATCGGCACTTTATTAAAGACTTCTCAAATGTAGATAGGCCTTTGAGTAATTTGCTCGCCAAGGACCAGGTATTTCTCTTAACCGATGAGTGTTTACAAGCTTTTGAGATTTTAAAAGAAAATTGGTTACCGCTCCAATTATAGTCGCTCCAAATTGGAACTTAAATTTTGAGCTCATGTGTGATGCAAGCTACTATGCAATTGGAGCGGCATTGGGCCAAAGAAAGGAAAACAAATTTCATGCTATACACTACGCAAGTAAAGTTCTAAATGAGGCGCAAATTAATTATGCCACCACCGAAAAAGAATTACTTGCGATAGTGTATGCACTAGAAAAATTTTGGTCGTATCTTATTGGTTCTAAGGTGATTGTGTATACCGACCATGCGGAGATTAAATATTTGCTCACCAAACCGGATTCGAAGCAAAGGCTCATCCGTTGGATCCTCTTGTTGCAAGAGTTTGATGTTAAAATTAAGGACAAGAAAGGATCGGAAAATTTGGTGGCGGATCATTTATCTCGCCTTGTTAATGTGGATGTTATATCTTCTGAAAAGGAAATCCAAGAAGAATTTCCCGACGAAAAACTGTTTCAAGTTCATGTTAGGCCGTGGTTTGTGGACTTTACGAACCATAAAGCTAGTGGTTTGGTGCCGCACGACCTAACTCCGAACCAAAAAAGGAAATTCCTCTCAGATTGTAATTATTATGTGTGGGATGACCCATACTTGTTTAAGTTGAGTGGTGATAACATTTTGAGAAGGTGTGTTACCAACGATAAAGCACAAAATATCCTTTGGCACTGTCACAACTCGCCTTACGGCGGACATTTTAATTGGGCAAGAACGGCCACTAAAGTCCTCCAATCAGGATTTTATTGGCCTACTATTTTCAAAGACGCAAATGCCCATGCGCAAAGTTGTGACAGTTGCCAAAGAAGTGGCGGGATAGGTAAGAGAGATGAGATGCCTCTACAAAACATTCAAGAGGTTGAAATATTTGATTGTTGGGGTATCGACTTTGTTGGACCTTTCCCACCATCTTTTGGAAATGAATATTTTCTTGTCGCGGTTGATTATGTTTCAAAGTGGGTTGAGGCGATTGCCTCACCTCGGGCGGATTCTAAAACGGTAATAAATTTTTAAAGAAAAACATCTTTTCCCGTTTCGGAACCCCCCGTGTGTTGATTAGTGATGGAGGATCACACTTTTGTAATGCACCATTGGAAAACGTTTTAAAATATTATGGTGTAACACATAGAGTGGCGACTCCATATCACCCACAAGCAAACGGGCAAGCTGAGGTCTCTAATCGCGAGATTAAGAGAATCCTTGAAAAAATCGTGTCTAATTCTAGAAAAGAATGGTCGCAAAAATTGGACGAAGCATTATAGGCGTACTGCACCGCTTACAAAGCTCCAATTGGGCTGACTCCATTTCAATTGGTGTTTGGTAAAACTTGCCATTTGCCGGTCGAAATGGAGCACAAAGCCTTATGGGCCTTAAAATTTTTGAATTTTGATAAAGAGTTAGCCGGTGACAAAAGAAAGGTGCAACTACTTGAGTTGGAGGACATGCGCGGTGCCGCATATCACTCAAGTTGGTTGTATAAAGAAAAAGTCAAAGAGTATCATGACAAGAAGCTCCGGAAAAAGGAATTTATGCCCGGGAAGTTGGTATTATTGTTTAATTCCAGGTTGAGGCTGTTTCCCGGAAAATTGAAGTCAAAATGGTCCGGGCCATTTCGTGTGAAAGAGGTAAAAACTTTTGGGGCTGTTGTCATTGAAGACATGGAAAAGAAGGACAGTTGGACGGTAAATGGCCAACGTTTAAAGATATATCATGGCGGTCTAGTTGATCGAGAAAGTTGTGCCTTCCTTCTGGATGTTCCAGTGTGAGCATCTTGGACTGTCGAGCTTATCCGACGTTAAACAAGCGCTTGTTGAGAGGCACCTCAACATTGTAAGTATTTGCTGTTTTGATTGTGCTTTGTTAGTGTCTATAAGGTGGAAGCATGCTGAAACTGGACTTTGCCTACTGTGCTGAAATTTGAGAAATTCTGTCATACTCGCTAGCACGTTCGTTAGGCGAGCATGCAGCGAGTATTCGCTAGCTGTTCGCTAAGCGAGCATACGCGTATCTGGAATTTTAAGTTATTTAGTGGGCCACTCTTGTAGGCCCAAAATCTATTTTTCTTTTACAACTTAGTCATTCACATTATCTGACTCACTCTCACACTTCCAACTACACTCTCACTTTACACAAGAACTTGCCTCTCTATTCTCTTGCAAACCCTAATATTTTTTTGTGTCTCAATCTCTATGATGCAATCAGGTTTGAGCTTTCTCCTTCTCTCTTTTGTTCTTTATTGTTTAAATTGTAGAAAAATTAGGATTTAGGTTAAATTTTGCAAGTTAGGGAATTGAGAAATTTTAGGTTTGCATGTGTACTACGAACAATGCCTTTCATGTTACATCAATTAGTTTTGGAATTGTGTTGGACAAACTTGGGATTCTTGATATCTGGGTGCAAAACAGTGGCTGAATTTGAACTTTCGCAGTGCTCGCTAGCTTGTTCGCTAGGCGAGTCAGTAGCGAGCATTCGCTATGAAATCTCTAGGCGAGCAAGCCAGCGAGCATGACAGAACTTGCTTTTTAATTATGATGACTGATAATCTTTTGCTGCTGTTTGTTGGTGTTTTCTGTGGTTTGTGTGCAGATGGCCTCAGGTAGTCATGGAAAGAAGCGAAAAGTTTTCAACACTTCCTGTAATGTTCCGATTCAGTTTGATACCAAAAAGTTCCTCGGGGAAAAACAGGCCGCACGCTTTGTGGAGTTACAGAAAAGGAAGATACTCCCTGAAAAGAGGTTCATAATTGACCCACAAGACGAATACAGAACTTTTGTGGGGCTGATCAATAGTAAGAGGTGGGGTAGTCTGATTTCTCCACTTGAGAGCTACAGCATAGATATAGTGCACGAGTTCTACGCGAACGCGTTGCCTAATGATGACGAGCCTTTCACATGGACAACAAGAGTGTTAGGCCGTCAGATCTCTTTTGATAGGGCTGCCATCAACTGAGTGCTTGGCGAACCGCTCCATCTGGGAGTAAACGAATTGGATACATACACCCGTAACCTGAGGACCCGCCCCAACATAGATGATATTTCAGCGGCACTCTTGTTAGACGGACGGAGCATAGAGAGAAACCCGTCTGGGGAAGCTGTGAGGTTTCATAGGGAGGACATGATTCCTTTGGCTCATCTGATCCTGATGTTGGTTATGACAAACATCAAACCCAAGTCCCACACATCAAATGTGTCGATCCCAGTGGCACACTTAGTTCACAGCATTCTTACAAATGTTCAAATTTATGTAGCTCGGATCATCACTAATGAGATGAAATCAGTTATTGAGAGTGGACTAAAGTCGGGGTCGCGAGTTAATTGCCCCCTTGCTTTTCCGTGTATTATTATGGCTCTATGCTCACAATCAAGGTTGAAGCTTCCTTCCCGAAGTCTAGTGAAGATCCCGGCTGCAATTGATGACAAATATGTGAAAAAGTACTGTAGGCCTAAGAATTACAGAAGTGGTACAACTGCGGGTGATGCCGGAACTACTGATGGTCCCGGTGGTTTTTCTCAGGGGTTCGACCCTTTTCAGCAGGCAGTGTGTCACTTCAACTGGAATTGGATGGCGGCAACACAGCGAGCTATGGTGGATATTCACGATTCTATGTAGGTACTGCAACTTCAGATCCGTGACCCCTCCGTTGAGCGTCCTATGATGACGCATGAGCAGTTTATGCAGCACGCGAACTGGCCTGTGGACAGACCTATTTTTGGAGAGGGGGTGGGTGCTAGTGGTCATGTTGGTGGTAATGTTGATGCTGGTGATGATGACGACGATGATGATGATGTAGAGGGAGAGGAAGATTTTGATGATGATGGTTCTGATGATGAGGAGTATGAGTCCGAAGAGGACTAAGTTTTTATCTTTATTAGTTTTTAGTGCTTTATTTTGTTTTCAGGATATTTTATTTTGTTTTCTGATGTTTTGGGTTGTACTTTTTGGGGTGTTTTGTCCCCACGCACATTATTTTTATTTTAACATTCACTGTTTTGTTTTAAATTATTGTGTTTTGTTTTAAATTATTCTGTTTAATAACTTTTTGTGGTTGTTGGGTGTCAAAACCTTCTAGATTGATTGCTCTGAAAGAAGTACTCAATGAAGGTGCATCCGAGCTTGGATGGCTATGATAAAAATAAACAAGCGAATAAGGCTAAGGTACATGGTTACCTTCGGTTAGAACTTTAGAATGCATGAAAAACTTTATTCTTGTTGTAATTGAGTATTGTTCTTTTTGCAACATAATTGAATGAATGATTCACTTAGGATTTAAGACCACAAATTGTGAGGAAACCTCCATTATACAAATAAATGCTGGATTCTAATAAACTGTGTTGATTCTCTTAATTCATGCTTTGTCTTTTATTATTGTGAATTTGTGGAAGTAATTAGAAATGATCAAGGCACTTGTTTCTTTCGAGCACAACCAGTTCCAAATACAAACTACCCGTGAGCAGAGAGTATTTGTTAACCCTTTTGAGCTTAAACAGTTGAATCTCAGCTTGAAACAAAGCGAGACTTCAAAAATCTTTTTCTTGAAAACCTGGACAAAAATTATTATTGTTCTTTTGCCGTAAAAAGTAAAGAGCATTCACTTATGAAGGAAGTAGAAGATAAGTTGGGGAGAACGAAATTGTAAGTTGGTAGTTTGCCACAACTCTTGAAGAACCAAGCAAGCATTGAAAAGAAATTATAAAAAGAGAAACACTTGTTTTGTGAATACGGTGTGAAAAAGAAAAAAAATGATCAAAAGAAAAGAATGAAAATGAATGCTTGCTTGGAAGAAAAAAATTGAAAAAAATTGAGTTGTGAGTAAGAGTTGTGAAGGTT
>OZ012741.1:467290473-467394023 GCA_963859935.3 Lathyrus sativus | reverse complement strand
GTTCTTGATAGAGCAGGTTTTGATCAGAGTATTATCATCAGTGGTTTGTTCTTGATAGAGCATATTTCTGGGGTCTGAGGATCTCATCAGCAGATGTTGTTTGTTCTTGATAGAGCAGATTTTGAGTGGGGTATGAAGATCTCATCAGCAGCTGTATGTTTGTTCTTGATAGGGCAGAATTTTGATTGGGGTCTGAAGACTTCATCAGCAGATATTTCTTGATCATACATCTGGGGTCCTTATTATTAGACATTTGTTCACGACAGAGCAGAATTTTGATCCTATGTATATGGTCCTATCAGATGGTTGTTCTTAGCAGATCAGATCTGTGGTCCTACGCCGGGGTTTTCTTCTCATTAGTGATTATTGATACGGAATCTCCACGACAGCTACCTGGATATATTATTGCATGACTGCATTTTGCATTAGCTTGCATTTTCATTTGCATTCCATTACGTGTGTCTGTGTTGCAGGTACCGTTTCCCCGATCCAGGATTTCTCGCCTCCTATTGTATTGTTATGGCCTCTCTCAGGAAGACTGTTACGTACAAGTTCCCGACCCTTGATGTGTCGAAGTTGACTGGTTTGATAGCTCTAGCAGGTGATTCTGTGAAGGATGAGTTCAGGAAGTCTTATGGCAGGTTGCTCAGTCTGGTTTGCAAGCCTTCTACGTTCGAGATGAATGGGTTGCATGCTCTATTGCAGTTCTATGACCCTCCACTGAGATGTTTCACTTTTCAGGACTTCGTTCTCGCGCCGACGCTGGAAGAGTATGCTGATTTGCTGGGTGTGCCTATCAAAAGGCAGATGCCTTTTGTCCACATGGATGCTGGGCCCGATCTGGCTGGTTTAGCTCCTTCACTTCATTTGGACGCCTCTGAGTTAGTAGTGACGAGTTGGAACAAGGTTCCGGGGTTCTCCTTACAGTTTCTGGTAGCTAAGGCTCAGCAGTGTGCTAAGGACAGATGTTGGGACGCGTTTAGTGCCATCCTCGCTCTATGCATATATGGCATTATCTTGTTCCCCAACATGCCTGATTTTGTAGACTTTGATGCATTTCACATCTTTGCTCAGGGAATCCAGTCCTACTTTGATCGGAGATGTCTATCACTCAGTCCATTACAAGAATGAGAACCGGAGAGGGAAGAATGTCTCATGCTGCGTACCCTTGCTGTACAAATGGTTTGATAGTCATTTGCCCAAGAGGGGTTCTTTCGTCTTGTCTGCAGCCACAGTTGAGTGGCCTGAGCGTCTGATGAGTTTAATCTGCAGAAGATATTGATTGGTTCGACAGAGACAGGTTAGGTACTGAGGTGATCTTCAGTTGTAGTGGGTTTCCTAATGTACCTCTGATAGGTAGGAAGGGTTGCGTCAACTACAATCCGTCGTTGCTGGTTCGACAATTCGCATATGCTTTGAGGACTCCGCCGAAGGAGGAAGAGGTACATGAATCTCTGTACCTCACGGGTACTTTAGAAGGGGATTTGTTGTCCAAGCTTCAGCGTGCGTGGAATAGTATCAGCAAGAGAGGAAAGCCTTTGTTGGGAAAGAGCAACAGTCAAGCTTACGCTCCATATTCAGCTTGGATCAGAGCCAGAGCCAACGCTATAGGGATGCCATTTCCTCATGCCAGACCAGAGAGTCCTCCACCAATCGAAGAGCCTACTATTGTGTCCCTTCATCAGCATAACCAGGTCTTATTTGAGCGGATGAATTGAAGCGGGCGAACGCGGAACTGGAGAAGGATTTAGCTCAGCTTCAAAGTGAAAGGAATGAAGTCGTGCATGCTTTCAAAAAGCAAACAGAGTTGGTGAACCAACTGGGTACAGACTTGGCAAAGCAGATAGCTGATCGTGAACGCTTGGGTCAAGACTTCAGGGCTGTTAATGATGTACTAGCTACGAAGAAGCACCATTTGGACGAGGCATATCGGAGGATATCTAAGTTCGACCAACACTGGAAGGCTTCCCTGGCCACCAGGAAGGAGCGAGAGGATAAACTGATGCTGCAAATCTCTAAGCTGGAAGCCGAGGTGAAGGACAGTGAGCAAAGGTTTGATGAAGAAACCGCCCGCAGGTACGCCGCTGAAGGCCAACTCAACAAAGCCCTTGCCAACCTGAAGGAGTGCAAGCTGAAGTTTGAGTCTAAGAAGCGGAAACTGGAAGATTGCTTCGGCGAAGGAGCATGGAAAAGTTCAGTTCAGGGGACTTCAGTATACTATTGTGCAGAGGGAACTACTCGTCGAGGGGTTGCTCACTTTGCCAGATCATCCAGAGACGAAGGAGTTATTAGCAGAGTATCGCGCCCGTGGCCGTACTTGACTAGCTTGTATTCCTTTTGTTTGATCTTTGCTGTAGGCTGACCATCACCAGACTTGTTGGCTGAGGTCACGCTGTTGATTTGTTTTGTACTCGCTGATGCTATGTACTGCCTTGATAGGCCTTTCCTTATATATATATGAGATTGATGTTTCCATGATTGGGCTCGGACCTTCTTCTTCTTATTATTATTATCAGCACTGGCACTAAGGCACTAGGATCGGGGGAAATCTCCCAAGCACACAGACACACGCATACATCTGCATGAAGTATTTACATGGCGTACATTTTGTTGTTTTTCCTAACCTTTAATGTTTGAAGGTTTTTTCAGGTTCACAGGTCTCAGACTGTTCCCGGGGATTCCAGGATTGATCAGAGACTCATTCACCGTTATTCAACTTGAGCTAATCAGACAAGGATCATGGATCAGGTGCAGTCAGATGTTCAAGAGCTCCGTGAACGGATGGATCGTTTTATGGAACTGATGCAGGTAGTCGCTAATGGTCAGGACCAGCTCCGGACTTTGGTTCAACCTTTGGTCTCCAGGGTTGATAGTAACGACATACTTCATGGCGGGGCTGTGCCTACTCCTCCACCAGTTGATACTCCGCAGAATGTTGTTCCTGTTGCCGGGGGCAACGGCAGTGCTAATGGAAATGTGATGGCCAATATCGGACTCAATGCGACGGGCGTCGGCAATGGTAGTCTGGGAGCTAATGTCAACATCGGACCGGTCAACGGTAATGCTGGCATCGGGAATCTGTTGGTGCCTCAACCGTGGCTTGAGGACCATCAGGATGATGTATTTTCTCAAAGAGGTGCGGAAGCAGAGTGAATGCTAAAGCGCGACTCAGGTTCAAAGCACTGGAAGACAAAATGAGAGACATTGAGAATCAGAATACTTTGGGCGTTGATATGTCCAAGCTGGGGTTAATCGCTGATTTCAAGGTACCTCATAAGTTCAAGGTGCCTGTCTTTGAGAAGTATAAGGGTACTACTTGCCCTCGTGTCCACCTTCGATCATACTATAGAAAGATGTCTGCCTATTCCGACGATGAGAAGTTGCTGATGCACTTCTTCCAAGATAGTCTTTCTGGTCCATCCCTCGAGTGGTACATGGGCTTGGAGCCCACTACCGTGCGCACCTGGAAAGATCTTGCTGAAGCGTTTGTCCTCCACTATCAGTACAATAGCGACTTGGCCCCCAACCGAGTCCAGCTCCAGAACCTCTCGCAGAGAAATAATGAAGGCTTTAAGGAGTACGCCCAGCGGTGGCGTGAGTTGGCTGCTCGGGTTCAACCGCCGATGGTTGAACGCGAGCTCGTGCAGATGTTTGTTGCTACCCTTCCTGGGATCTACTATGAAAAGTTAGTCAGCGGTATGTCTGGGACGTTCTCAGCTCTCATCACTATGGGCGAGCACGTCGAGAATGGTATAAAGATCGGAAAAATTCAAGGTGAATCATCCTCAGCTGGAGGAGGTGGAAAGAAACCTTATGCTGGTAAGCAAAGAGAAGGGGATGCGAGTGTTGTCACCAACGCTCGGAGAAAGGGCAAGGGCCCTCAGCAGCAGATAGCCAGTATAAATATCCCAGCAGCTCCGCAACCGCAGCAGCAACAGAACCAACAGGGATATAGAAAATACCAGAATCGGGCTCCTTTGGCAAACCGTCACTTCGAAGCACCACCTATGTCGTATGCGCAACTCTTGCAGACTTTGCTTCAGCTTCAGTTGGTTCAGAGGAGGACGATGGCTCCCTTGACAGGGGCACCTCCACCAGGATATGACGCAAATGCCACTTGCAATTTCCATACAGGGGCACCAGGCCATACAATTGAGAACTGTAAAGCCTTTAAGCACAAGGTGCAGGACCTGGTAGATGCCAAGATTATTAATTTCTCCGATAATGTGCCCAATGTCACCAAAAATCCTATGCCGAATCATAGGGGAGGCGGAGTGAACGCCATTATCGCAGAGGAGAGTGCAGATCTGTTGACTGATGTCAAAGACTTGAAGACGCCGCTTAGTTTCGTCAAAACTAAGTTGTTGAAGAAAGGGTTCTTTCCGGGATGCGGAGAGTTATGCAGGGACTGTGCTGCACATTCTGATGGATGTGAGCAGTTGGTAGAAGGTATCCAAAGTCTGATGTCTGAGGGTATTTTGCAGTTCAGCAGGAGAGCTGAAGGTGTATCAGGAGAGGTTATGTTGAAGCAGGCCGATGAAGTCGCCACCATCACCATTCCTTGTCAACCTATTACTATTTATGCGCCCCGACCGCCCACAATCACTATTACCAGAGCTGGGACAATCCCATTCGAGAGTACTAACTCCGTTCCGTGGCATTATGGCGCCGAAGTCTATTGCAATGGTCAGAAGTTAGAGCTGGAGCCGTATGGGTCGATTGTGCAGAATCTCGCAGGAGTCAGTGGTATTACTCGAAGCGGAAGAGTGTTTGCACCGACAAAGGTTGTGGCAGAGAAAGTGGTCAGAGCTGAAGTTGATGATAAGGGTAAAGGCAAAGCCGTCGAAGAGGTCCCGTGTGGGGTAGAGAAAGATTTGCTTGTCAAAGATGCCAAAGAGTTTATGCGGTTAATCAAGAAGAGCGACTACAAGATTGTAGACCATCTTCATCAGACGCCGTCAAAGATTTCTATTCTCAACCTGTTGCTGTGTTCTGAAGCGCACTGCAACGCGTTACTGAAGGTATTAAACGCCGCCTACGTACCGCAAGAGATATCAGTGAATCAACTAGAAGAGGTGGTAGCCCATGTTAATGCTGGCAATGGGCTAGGTTTCACAGATTTAGAGCTGACGCCTAAAGGGAGAAATCACAACAGCGCCTTGCACGTCTCGATAGAGTGCAGAGGCACAATCATGTCGCATGTCTTGGTGGACACAGGTTCGTCGCTTAATGTGCTTCCGAAGAAGGCATTAATGAAGTTGGACACTCGTGGATTGCTTTGCACGCCCAGCAATCTGGTGGTGAAAGCATTTGACAGAACTAAGCGCCACGTTTTCGGAGAGTTGACCCTGCCGATTCAAGTTGGTCCGGAAACGTTCGATACGGTTTTTTATATCATGGACATCATACCCGCCTACAGTTGCCTCTTAGGTCGGCCATGGATCCATGCTGCTGGTGCCGTGACGTCCACGTTGCATCAAAAGCTCAAATATGCTGTCGGGGGAAGCATAGTAACCGTCTGTGGTGAGGAGGACATTATGGTGAGCCATTTGTAATCCTTTAAGTATGTTGAAATGGATGGCGAAATCCATGAAACTCTCTGCCAAGCATTTGAAGCCGTCAAGGTGAAAGTGGTAGCTCCTGTCGTCACAGAGAAGCAAGAGATGAATCTCTCCTCGTTCAGAGAAGCTCGAGCCGTCGTCGAAGCCGGTTCCACCCCAGGCTGGGGGCATGTTCTGGAGGTACCGATCAAGCAGGATAAGTTTGGATTAGGGTATTCTCCTGAAGCTGAAGCTTCTTCTTCTTCGTCTAGCAGCACGTCACGGGTTAAGGGGCCGATCCTATTTACCAGTGGCGGAGTGATTTTCGAAAGCATCAATGCGGCGTCTGAAGACAGCGGGGATAGCGATTGTGATCTTAACGCTTGGATTCAGCCAAGCAAGCCGGGCGAGCGCCTCAACAATTGGACCATCAAGGAAATTATCCAACCGACAAGTGAAGAGTAATGATTTACTTTTTACAATCATTGTACGACCCTATGTCCTACCCGAGGCATAGCGGTTTTATTGTCAGGGCCTTGTTGGATTATGTACATGCATTTTGTTAATAAATCAAAGGCGTTTTCTTCGTACTCAAATATTGTGTTCTCTGTTATTCCTGTTTTATATATTTGTTTTAAAAAACAGTAAAATGGCAACGGGGTTTGTGCTAACCTACATATTCTTGTTTTAAACTTAACCCTTGTTATTGCAGGATCCACATAACAGACGACATCGACTCTGGACCTTCTACGGCTCACTACGACTTCGATTGCCCGATCTATCAAGCCGAGGATGATATTGATGAAGACGAAGACCTTCCGGAAGAGTTGGCCCGCTTGTTGAGACAAGAGGAAAAGGTTATTCTGCCTCATGAGGAGGATATTGAGATCGTAAATCTGGGTTCTGAAGGGCTCATCAGAAATGTCAGAGTAGGGGCTGCGCTGCAAAGTGATATCAAGCAGAGATTGGTCGAGATGCTTCGAGAGTATAATGACGTCTTTGCTTGGTCATACGAAGATATGCCCGGACTTGACACGGACATCGTGGTTCATCGCTTGCCGTTGCGAGAAGATTTCCCTCCCGTCAAGCAGAAGCTTAGGAGGACGAGACCAGACATGGCTGTAAAAATCAAAGAAGAAGTCCAGAAGCAGTTGGATGCAGGATTCTTAGCCGTTACCACTTACCCTCCGTGGGTCGCCAACATAGTGCCTGTACCGAAGAAGGACGGTAAGGTACGTATGTGCGTCGATTATCGGGATTTGAATAGGGCGAGCCCTAAAGATGATTTCCCGTTGCCTCATATCGATGTGTTGGTCGACAAAACAGCCCAGTTCTTCGTGTTTTCGTTCATGGATGGATTCTCCGGTTACAATCAGATCAATATGGCGCCGGAGGACATGGAGAAAACAACATTTATCACCCCCTGGGGAACATTTTGCTATAAGGTAATGCCCTTCGGTCTGAAGAACGCAGGGGCCACTTACCAGCGAGCAATGGTAACTTTGTTTCATGATATGATTCATCATGAGATCGAGGTCTATGTTGATGACATGATTGCAAAGTCCCAAACGGAGGAAGAGCATCTGGTCAACTTATTGAAGCTTTTTCAGAGGCTTAGAAAATTCAGGCTGAGGCTGAATCCTAACAAATGCACATTCGGAGTGCGGTCCGGAAAGTTATTGGGGTTTATCGTTAGTGAACGAGGTATCGAAGTTGATCCTGCAAAAATAAAATCTATTCAAGAAATGCCAGCGCCGAAAACAGAAAAAGAAGTTCGTGGTTTCTTGGGCCGAATAAACTACATTGCAAGGTTTATCTCTCAGCTCATGGCCACTTGTGAACCGATGTTCAAGCTTTTAAAGAAAGATCAGGCGATTACTTGGAATGAGGATTGCCAGAAGGCATTCGATAACATAAAGCAGTATCTTCAAGAACCTCCAATCTTGATACCCCCAGTGGCTGGACGGCCATTAATCATGTACCTGACGGTTCTGGAGAATAGTATGGGGTGTGTTCTCGGTCAGCACGACGAGACGGGCAGAAAAGAGCATGCCATTTACTACCTGAGTAAAAAGTTCACTGAGTGTGAATCTCGATACTCGATGCTGGAGAAGACGTGTTGTGCACTAGCTTGGGCCGCCAAACGTCTACGATAGTACATGCTCAATCACACTACTATGCTCATTTTGAAGATGGATCCGATCAAGTACGTCTTCGAGAAGCAGGCTCTTTCGGGCAGAATTGCCAGGTGGCAAATGGTGTTAATGGAATATGATATTCAGTACGTCTCCCAGAAGGCCATCAAGGGAAGCGTATTGTCTAATTACCTTGCCGAGCAGCCAATCGAGGACTACCAGCCGATGAAGTTTGAATTCCCTGACGAGGATATTATGTTTCTCAAAGCGAAGGATTGCGATGAGCCGTTGCCCGGCGAGGGGCCAGATAGGAAATCCCATTGGAAGTTGATATTCGATGGAGCGGTTAATTCCTATGGAAGTGGTATCGGGGCTATCATCACGACTCCCCACGGAGCCCACATCCCGTTTACTGCGAGACTGACGTTTCCAGTTACCAACAATGAGGCGGAGTACGAAGCATGTATTATGGGTCTAGAAGAGGCAATTGATTTGAGAATCAAGAATCTAGACGTATATGGTGACTCAGCGCTTGTAATCAACCAAATTAAAGGGGAGTGGGAAACTCGTCAAGCGAATTTGGTGCCGTATATGAATTATGCCCGAAGGCTACTTCCGTTCTTCGATCGAGTGGAACTTCATCATGTGCCCAGGGCTGAAAATCAGATGGCTGATGCCTTAGCCACATTGGCTTCAATGTATAAGGTCAAATTTTGGAATGAGGCTCCAAGAATTGTCCTTTCACGTCTTGATAGACCGACATTTGTCTTTGCAATCGAGGAGGCCGCCGACGGCAAGCCATGGTTCCACGGCATCCAGACCTTCCTTATGACTAAGGAGTATCCTGCGGGTGCGTCAACCCAGGATAAGAAGACTCTGCGGAGGCTGTCTGGAAACTTTTATCTCAATCCTGATGGAGTGCTGTATAAGAGAAACCACGATCTCGTGCTACTCAGATGTGTAGATGAGAAAGAGGCGAGTATGCTCATGGAAGAAGTCCATGAAGGCACATTTGGTACGTACGTCGGCGGGCACGCTATGACGAGAAAGATCCTGAGAGCAGGGTATTACTAGCTGACGATGGAGTCGGATTGCTTCAGATTCGCGAAGAAATGTCATAAATGCCAGATTTATGCTGATAAAGTTCATGTGCCGCTGTGCCCATTGAATGTCATGTCCTCCCGTTGGCCGTTCTCCATGTGGGGCATCGACATGATAGGCAAGATCGAGCCCACCGCATTCAATGGTCATCGTTTCATTCTGGTAGCTATCAACTACTTCACCAAGTGGGTGGAGGCAGCCTCGTACGCTAATGTGACCAAGCAGGTGGTAGCTAAATTCATAAAGAGGGACATCATCTGTCGTTACGGAGTTCCCGAGCGGATCATTACTAATAATGGTTCGAATTTGAATAACAAGATGATGAAGGAGCTGTGCCAGAGCTTCAAGATCGAACACCACAACTCATCTCCTTATCGGTCGAAGATGAATGGCGCCGTCGAAGCCGCCAACAAGAACATAAAGAAGATTGTTCAGAAGATGGTTGTGACGTACAAAGATTGGCATGAGATGCTGCCATTTGCACTGCACGGTTATCGTACGACGGTGCGTACGTCGTCCGGGGCAACTCCTTTCTCCTTTGTGTACGATATGGAGGCTGTCCTACCGTTAGAAGTGGAGATCCCTTCTTTGCGAGTTTTGGTTGATGTGAAACTCGATGAGGCAGAATGGATTACGAATCGTTTGAACCAACTCAGCCTGATGGACGAGAAGAGGTTAGCATCGATTGCATTTGGTCGTCTGTACCAAAGCCAAATGAAGAAAGCTTATGATAAGAAGGTGCGTCCTAGAAGCTTTCAGACGGGTGATCTCGTCCTGAAGAAGATTCTTCCGCCACACTCCGATCACCGGGGCAAGTGGACTCCGAATTACGAAGGGCCGTATGTCGTCAGCAAGGTCTTCTCGGGAGGAGCTTTGTTGTTATCCACGATGCATGGTGAAGATTTTGCATCCCCGGTGAACGCGGACGCAGTTAAAAAATACTTTGCTTGAAAGCGACCCGCTGGACAAAAAAGAAAGAGTCCAGGCAAAAAAGGGGCATCCCAGCGAACCAAAAACAGAATAAAAGGTTCAGGCAAAAATTAGGGATATATTGAAAAAATGTACACCCGCGAAGTCGAAAACCTACACTGGGCGGCTTCGGCAAAAAAGGGCATCCCGGTGAACTGAAAACCCGTAAAGGGCGGTTCACGCAAAAGTTAGGGATTTGAATAAGCAAATGACTGCGTTCCGCGTGTGGACTATCATTGTTTAGTGGTTTGGAGGACCTGAGGGTCGTTTATCTGAATCAATCTCTTCCGAAGCTGAAGCGTCGGAGAAGTATCGAAGTCGAGTGGGTCTTAGAGGGATCAACTTATGGTGTTCATCTACGCCTCGTTGCCGACATTTGTATATACTGATGTATATTTATGTTTTATTTTTGCGCGGCTTCCTCATTCCAGGAGCTTGCCTCTGTTGTAAAACATTTTTACCCATTCAGGGGTTCATCATCAATAAATGCATATTATTCAGCAATTTTGTCTGCCTGTTTAGCATTTATCTGTTTTGTTTGCGAAAGAAAATGCCGATGTTTTTGATAAAATGCGCATACATAAACTTACTGGCCTAGGCCATTGATTGTTGAAACAATTAATTACCTGAATATTGTCACGAGATAATAACCTTGATAGGCCCCTTTGAGAAGGGTATCTTGTCTGTTTGTTTGTGTTGTTGCAGGTGTAGCACCTTCCAGACAGTGCGCCATGCGCATCCCCGAAGCAGGGCGAGTCCTCCTTCTCCAGCAGAGTTCAGTAGTCTCTCCTCCGCAGAGTCTGAACGCAAGAAAGTGAGCATTGATGTGTGTCCCCATGCAGAGAGGATCCTCTTCCCCAAGCAGACGCATCCTGAAGGAACGTCACCTCATCAGCTGAGTCGCGCGCCGAAGCTCGTATTCTTCCCCAGCACCGGGTCACAAGTGCAGATTTCATAGAAATGTTTGGGTGCCGAAGCTCGTGTTTTCCCCAGTAAAGTCGCCGAAGCAGGTGTCTCCCCCCGCACCGGGTCACAAGTGCAGGTTTCGTAGGAAACTGTTCGTACGCCAAAGTATGCAGTAACTGATGGTGCCAGACTGAAGTCTCCAGCGGAATTGAGATTCCCCACCAGAGTAGTATTCTCTCCCGATGTCGGATGACTCCCTCTTCCCCAGTAGAGCGTTGGAACAGCTGATGCTGTATTCCCCTGCAGAGTTGTACTCTCCCCCGGAGGCGGATGTTTCCTTCTTCCCCAGCGGAATTGAAATTCCTCATCAGAGTCGTACTCTCTAGTGAAGTAGAACGGTTTCTCTTTCCCCGGCTGAGTTCGCAAACCCCAAGAGAGCCGAATCCTAGGTAGCAGTTAGGACCATGAGTGGATTTTCCCTAGCAAAGTGTTGAACAGTCGACACTGTATTTTCCCCAGAGTCGTACTCTCTCCAGCGAAGCAGAATGAGTTCTCCTTCCCCAGCCGAGTTTGCAGATACCCAAGAGAGCCGAATCCTTGAAAGTTGATCAGATCATGATTGGTTTTTCCCCAGTGGAATGTTAAGCAGTTGAAGTTGTTTCCCCACAGAGTTGTTATCCCCAGAAAAGTAGTCATGGCGTCCCCGCAGTTTATTCTCGCGATTGATATCGCTTTCCTTCAGCAGGTCCAGGTTCTCGTAAAGCTTCGTTCCTCTACAGTAATCAACTGAAGTTGTTTTCCCCGCAGCAGTCAGCTGAAGGTCATTTCCCCAGACGGAGTCCAATTGATATTGGCGTGTTCGCGTTCTCCTCAGCAGGATGATTCCTCTATCTGAGTAGTTCTTCCCCCTTGACAGGAGGATTTCCCCCTCGGCATTTATTTTGCTGGCGGGATCGCATCATTGTGCATGATTGCATAGCATTTAGCATAAATGCATAGCATTTCCACCGCGTGGAGCATGGCACCGAAGCATATGCATCATAAACATGATCTAGGTTGTTGCCATTCTTATTTTATAGGTGTTCCGCCGAAGGATCAGTTGCTCAGGATGATTCCTGACATTCTCCACAACGAGGTCGTTTGCTTAAGATGATTCTTAAGACCCCGGTGTAATCCCCGAAGTCGCGTGCTCAAGATGTTTTTTGAGATCCCCAGCGGAGTCTTCAGTTCAAGATGATTCTTGAAATACTCAGCAGGGCCGTTTGCTTAAGATGATTCTTAAGACCCCAGCGCAGTCTCCAGAGTTGGTTGCTCAAATTGATACTTGGAGTCTCCAGCTAAGATCGCCCAGGAGGGTTCCTGAAGCCCCAAGAGAGCCGAGTCCTTGGAAGCTGCTCAAGCCATGATTGGTTTGTCCCCGACAAGGGTTGTCCAGGATAATTCCTGGAATCCCCAACAAAGTGTTTGCTCAGAACGGTTATCGGTTCAAGATGATTCTTGAAGGTCCCAGGCAGAGTTATTTGTTCAAGATGATTCTTGAAGTCCTCAGTAGAGTTGATTTATCCAGAATGAGTTCTGGATCCCCGGGGCGGAGTTACTTGATAGTTCTCCAGATTCCTCAGCAGCGAAGCGTCATCCCCAACAGGTTTTTCCAACGGCGAAGTTGAAATCTCCCTTTGAAGACTCCATGATTAAAGTCCGACTGGGTTAATGAAGCGGTTTTCTCAGTTTCTCTGAATACCTAATGATATGATCGACTATGTACTACCGGTTACCGTGTAACCAATTCCCCAATGAAGTTTCTTCACCTTGACGGCGAGGTCAGATGATGTTTGTTTTGACGGAGAGGTCAGATTATGTTTGTTTCCGGCGGCGATGTTGGATGTTCGTTTTGACGGCGAGGTCAGGTTATGTCAGTTCTCCGGCGGCGATGTTGGGTATTTTGGATGTTTGCTTTGACGGCGAGGTCAGATTATGTTTGTTTCCGGCGGCGATGTTGGATGTTTGCTTTGGCGGCGAGGTCAGATTATGTCTGTTTCCAGCGGTGATGTTGGATGCTTGTTTCTGGCAGCGATGTCAGGAGATTATGTTTGACGGCAATGTCAGACTCTTTAAGTCCCCAGTAGAGATTACGTTGAGTACTCGACGGCGATGTTGGGTGTTTCCCGGATTATGCTAGTTTTCCAGCGACGATGTTGGATGTTTGTTCGACGGAGATGTCGAATGTCTCTCAGAGTCATGTTTGTGACGACGATGTCAGATTCTCTATTTCTCCAGCGGCGATGTTGGGTATTTTGATTATCCGACGGCGATGTCAGATTTAGTTCTCCAGCGGCGATGTTGGGTATTTTGATTATCCGACGGCGATGTCAGATTTAGTTCTCCAGCGGTGATGTTGGGTATTTTGGTTGATCGACGGCGATGTCAGATTTAGCCCCAAGTTGGACATATCTAACCCCATGGAATTTTGGCACTCTAGAGATCACATCTTTTCTTCAATCATTTGAACCCTTCTATCAGCCTCAGAAGGTCCTGCAACATTTAAAAACCTTGGAGTGAATATATCCTCTTGCCGATCCCCGTTCCATGTATGGTCCAAACTACCATGAATGCCACCTGTAGTATCAAAACCGAAGCCATGGCCATTCCCATTACCATTACCAGCATTAAAACTCGTCTCATTCCCAGCACCAGCTCCGGGACCACCCCCTCCAACATTAGAGATGACTAAAGTTGGTATTGAATTTCCCGCCTGAGGGGTTTCAACCCGAGTGTGGTTAGTAGCTATCCCACCATGTAGTACCCCATCGTCATCAACTCGTGTCAATAGGGGTTTCACCATAGTCTGAAGCTGAGCCTGCCCAGTAGCAACTCCTTGCATCAAATCCATCAACTGTGCAATGCGATACCTCATTTCTTGCATTTCCACTTGCATTTGATCCATCAGCCTTCTCTGGTTACCTCTAGTACCGTAGCGGTGAGTTGTCTGATCTGCAATCCTGAAACACTAGTGGCACAAGAGACAAGATAAGGTTAACAGTTCTGATGCACCTGCAAATGCGAGAAATATGCTAAAATGCAGACATGTATATATGAAAAACAAGGAAATTTCCCTCATGATTCTAGCTTCGGAATGACAACCAAGACAACGGAGAGCCTCAGAGACAAGCATAGGATAAAAAACTCCTCATATATACAAACATAAGCCCATAGGCAAAGTATAAACAACAAATGAGTACAAACTGAAAGAGACCTCAACCAACAGGTCTGGTGATGGTCCATACAAAAGTCTACGCTACGAAATACAAAGAAACAAATCAAACTGGGTGGCGAGACTGGAAATCCTTCAACAACGCCTGTGTATCCAGATGGTCTAGCCTAGTGAGCAAACCACGTATGAGCAACTCCTGCTGACTGATAGTGGAATGAAGATCCTCGACCGAGTCCTCCTTCCCAACAGCCTCCTCAAGTCTCCGCCTCTTAGCACTAGCTTCCTCTCTATGCTCCTCCAAGGTTGCAAGCGCTTCATACAGCTTGCAACCACTATGTCTTCTGAGTGCAGCTTCCTTCGAAATCTCCTCATCTTTAACTTTAAGTTGGGCCTTCTGTTTGATAATATGCACCTTCAACTTGTCTTCACGCTGCTTGCTGGTGGACATGGCAGTGTTCCACTAAGCCTCAAACTTGGAAATTCGCGAGTAGGCTTTATTCAGCTCTTCCTTCTTCGTGGCTAGAACACCGTAGGTGGCATTCAAGTCTTTGCATGTATGCTCCCTATCACTAGTCTCCTGAGTCAAGTCTGTTCCCAACTTATTCACCAACTCTGTTTGCTTTTTCAAAGAATACCTTGCTCCGTTTCTTTCACTTCTGAGCTGAGCCATCTCCTTCTCTAACTCTTCGTTCGTCCTCTGAAACTCTTCTTTTTCACGACATACCTGATTGTACCTTTAGATATCCACTGTAGTAGGATCCTCAATCACAGGTGGGCAAACAGGCTCCACTGGAGGATATGGCATCAAGAACTTCGTGGCCCTCTCATGAATCCAAGCCACATAGGGGTCATAAGCCTGACTGTTTCTCCTCCCTAGTAATGCTTTGCCTCTCCTATGAATACTTCTCCAAGCACGCTCGAGTCTGATCAAATCATCACCCTCTAACAAACCGGTGAGGTACAAAGATTCCTGTATCTCTTCCTCCTTTGGAGCATCCCTGAGAGCATACCCGAACTATCGTACCAACAGGGAAGGGTTGTAGTTAACGCACCCCTTCCATCTGACTAGGGGTACGTTAGGAAATCCGCCACAACTATAAATAATGTCAATGCCAAGAAAATCCCTATCAAACCAAATAATATCCTTATCAGTCAAGCCCATCATTCTCTCAGACCATTCTGAGGTAGCAATAGTATCCACAAACTGACCACTCCTAGGCATGTGACTCATCAACCACCTATAAAGCAAAGGAACACAACATGAGATGTTCTTCGCCCTTCGGTTTTCATTCTTGTGGTGCACAAAATGATAAACGTTTCCTAAGAGTGTAGGGACCGGATTCCCTGAGGCTAGCAGATAGAAGGCATACACGTCTACAAAATCAGGCAAGTTTGGAAACAGAACTATACCATAAATGCAAAGTGCTAGAATAGCACTAAACACAATCCAGCAGCCATTCTTAGCGAACTTCTGAGCTTTCTCAACAAGAAACGGTAACAGAAAACCATAAGTCCCTTTTCTCTCAACTAGATTCCCCTTTAACTCTGCAACGTCCAACTGTAATATAGCAGCGAGCACAGCCAGGTCGGGCTCCGCATCTGTGTGGACAAAAGGCATCTGATCACAGATAGGCACCCCTAACATATCTGAGTACTCTTCCAAAGTAGGCGCTAAAACAAAATCCGGGAAGACAAAGCATCTCAACTGGGCGTCGTAAAATTGCAAGAGAGTATAAATGTGTTGCACCCCAAAATTTGACCAACATTTATTTACCCATCAAGTGTTTGAAGGTTGATACCTTCATCAGAAAGTTCAAGAGATCCTCAAAGAAATTGGTTGAAACCAAGGCTGTGTGTCTCATAACTTGAGAGTTGTGGGAGCTCCTCAAATGATTCTGAGACTGTGAGGATAGACTTAAAGCTTTGATAAAGCCTATGAGATGTCTTGAAATCCATCATGAAGCCTAAAGAGGTCATTATGCAAGAATTCAGAAGATTCAACCATGAATGGTAGAATTAGGGTTTTGACTGGGTCAACCCTAGGTCAACTGAAGATTTGGAGAAGGTTGAGACCTAATCCAAGGGCCATGTGATCATGGAATGATGTATTGTAGGGTTATAAGGATGATTCCTAGACCAACTCATCATGATTGAGGAGTTTGAGAAGTTTTAAGCTAGGGTTTCTAAGGATGGACAGTGTAAAATCCCTTAGTTTGATCCCTATCTTCCAGGCAGTTTTAGCTCAAGATGTGATTGTCATCTCATCTTCCCCACAACATGAATGTTGTAGAGCTTGTTCTTAGATTTAATTTGAGGGGTAGAAGTCCTTGATAGGACTTGCAGAGCTCAAGTTATGGTTTTGACAAATTACAGGTCATCTGAGGTATGTGAATCTGGGTCCTTGAAAGTCACCCAACTTGCAGACAACTTTTGCCCTAGTAGGATGATTCCTATGATCTCTTGGTCAACATGAATGTTGAAGAGCATCTTCTTATCTTTCTAGAGAGTACTAGAAGTCCTTGATAGGATTTGTAGAACTCAACTTATGGCTTTGACAAGCCAAGGGCATTTTGGTCATTTGGAAGTTATAGGTCATTTCAAGCATAAGGCCATATCTCCTACTTCCATGCTTCAAATGGAAAAACCTTCAAAATCAAAGTTGCTTAGAATGATGTTTTAAGGCTATTAGGGTTGTCATGAGATGTTGAAAAGGCTCATAGCAAAAAGTGATAAAAATGGCCTAAAAATGAGGTATAAGTTAATTCAAGTGAAATGGAAAATCATAAAATCCAAGCTACAAACCCTAACCATGTCATATGATAGGTCATTTTGACTCCAAAGGACATTTTGAGAACAATGGTTCAGCCACAATTTTGATTTGAGGCTTGAATCTTGGGGTTGCTTTGTAATTTGCTTGATTGCATAATGGGGTACCAAGTCAAAACAAGGAAAAGCTTAATGAATAAGGGAAATATGCATTGTGTATTGTCCTAAATCTCATACAAGGATATATTCAAGTTGGTTGCAAGCATTATAGGGATTTTGTCATGATATATCATATGGTGAGAATGGAAATGCAAGTTATCATGTCATGAAACTTCAAGTTCCTACTAGATTGATCTAGATGGTTCTAGACCTTTCTAAATCAGTCTATATATTGAATACAATCTCCATTGGTGAAGGGTTGGTGATTGTTGATGTTAATGGTGGTAGAGAATAGAGATTGAACCAAAAATTCTCCATTTTGCAAATTGTATTGAAGCTTCATTTTTCTCTTCATTACCCTTCCATTTTTTTTCACAAATCATCTACACAAACATCCCTGAGTACGTTCATGCTAGCTTAAGGTTCCATTGTTGATGAATTGAAGGAGTTCCAAGTGAAGTTGCAAAGGAGCAAAAGGCATTGGATCTTGAGATACAAGCCATTTCCATCAAATCTTGTGCAAGCAGAGGATTGTTCATCACCTAAAGACTATTCTTGAGGATCTACAAGGCTTGATTCAAAGCTTTTCAACACCTACCATTGCAAGAATCAAGGTAAGCAAAATCACTTCCACACTCTGATTTAGGCATGGCTAGGGTTAGTTCTTGTTGTAAAACCATTAGAGACCATTAGGTGATTCATTTGGATGAGTTTAAGACCAATTGGTGAGGTTTCATTCATGGTGGTTGATTCTTGATGGAGTTGGAATGAGTGATTTAATGGATGATAATGCACGATAATTGGTTGGTTTTAATCAGCATAACATAAGGATCACTTCTATATAAAGATTGTTGAGTTTGGTGATGGTTGAAAACTGAAGAAAGTTTGAGTTCATGATGTTATGTCGTTCGGTTAGCACGATATAGTTTGTTTTAATGCAAACCAATGCTACAGTTGGATTCTACGTGAAAAATAGAGCAATTTTGGTTTTTGTATCGTGCAAATTGGTGGAGTAACGAAGCCACACGAGAGGCTGGAATTTCCATGCATGAGGAGGTAGTTTCATGGGGTTCTGAAACCCTAAGTGTCCAAAGGTTGAAGATGGCTTTTCTGCCGTTAGATGCACGCGTTGAAAGTTGACTGGGAGGCAAATCAGATGGCTGAGATTCGAACGCGAGATGAGAGGGAGATTCTAACCACGGAACGCAGCGTTCCATTTAATCAAGTCTGGGCTTTAGTGGATCATGCTTTCCACACCCCCCTAAGCGAGGCCCAATCGATTTGTACTTCATTTCGCTGCTATTTACACCGTGTTTGTAGTATTTTCTTCTTCATTTTAATTTGTTTTTTCTGAATTAAATGGTCCACACGCGTTTCTATCCAGACCCCACCTTCTGGGCCCATCATCAATAACAACTGAACCTTATTTCTTCTTGCACCCACCTCATCATTTTCATATTATAACTTTCTCCAAATTTCTTTAATCTTTAAAAATTCATAACAAAATAAAAAATGAGTATTTTTTAATGAGACTTTTTTTCCCATTTCCATTTTCTGTCTAGAAAAAAATAAAACCATAAAATAGCCATTTTATTTCATTTTTATATTTTTTGCACATTTTTACTTTTAATTGCTTTTTTTAATTCTTTTAGTTGGTATGCTAATTTGTAGAATTTAATTAGGGTAGTTCCCTTAGGATTTTGAGTTCAATCTTTTTAGGATGATTAGATGAATGGTTTAGGTCCCCCCTGATTTAATTTCATATTTTTGTGATAATTTTTAGGGTAGTTTTAATTAGGTAGTTCTAGGTAGTATAGAATTTGATTAAAACTTTAGCATAGGTCAATAACAATTTTAGATTTAGGGTTTTTAGGGCAATTTAGTCTATGGGGAATATATGGGACTTAAGGGTAGTTATGTAGGGTCCCCTAGCATTTATATTAGGATTTAATATGACAATATACTATTTTTGGTTGATTTTTGAATTGAATGGTTGTTTGTGTGGCCTTTAGGGCAAGTTTTGTTTAGTTTGCTTTGCTTTGGAGTTCTCCTTTGGTTTGAGGAGATTGGCATCTCATTGTGGAGCTTAGTGGAGCATACTAGAAGATTGGAAGAGGCTTGGAGGAGCTTGAGGAGCTTGTTCTTCTTTTCTTTTTGTTGTTTTAGGGTTAGGATTAGGAAGAGCTTAGATGTAGATAATTTCTTTCTCAAACATGGATAGTATCCTTCACATCCATTCCTCCCTATGATTCAATGTCCTTCCAGGGTATGCACCTCTCTCCTTTGGAGGGATTAGTGATATACCTAGGAGGTAGAACTTTTGAGGGAACCCTTCACTTGATGTTGAACCCTTATAGGTCACCTTTGGTGATCAAATAAGCAGTTCAATATCCCCCAGCTTATCCAGTAGTGATTCTCTCTGATTTGTTTTGTCTTGAGAGATGCGGAGCCTGAGCATGAAGATGAAGACTTCATTGAAGATTGTTGAAGAGGATGAATCCTTGAAGACTGCCAGTCCAGCTGAAGCTTGAAGAGCATGAAGATCAAGTTGATACTTGAAGATCCCTGAAGATGGTGAAGCCTGAAGGTGGAGCTGGTCAAGAAGCTGAAGCTTAGGGGAGAAGATGAGTTGAAACTCATGTTGTAGGGTTGAAACCTGTAAAGCAATTGATGATTGAAGTCTGAAGACTGAGTTGCTGCTGGAGGAGCTGAGGCTTTCTTCTGTTTTCTTTTCTGTATTGTGTGTTTTGCTTGATTTGTCTGTTGCATTAGAATAAGTTCATCTAGAATAAGTAGAATCCAGGAGCATGATTGCATTAGAGGTTGAGTTGCTCCCTCTGCTTGTATTGTTATTGCGTGGCTTTGCTTGCGGGTATTCGGTAGAGCCCATCTCCCTTGCCCATGTGGTTTGTTTGCCTGATGGTATTTTCATTTCTTTTACCTGTATGATTGCAGTTTACTGTTTATTGCTTGTAGCATGTTGTTTATTTTTCAGTATGATTACTGTTATTTCATGACTGGCTTGAGGTTGAGACGAGCTTGTGGAGGCTGAAGCCCCACACACATTTCCTCCCTCACTTGCATTGCATGCATTTTATTGTTAAGCTGATGCTTTGTCTGTTTCGGTGTATCATTGACATGATCCCTTAGGACTCTCATTTCCTCTGATGAGGATTTGGTGATAGAATGTTAGGTTGAAACCTATGCATGACAACATCTAGGAGTTCCCTGTTCAAACCTCAACCATAGGATGAATCCATGGCATGACAACAGTAGGACTTGATAGTCCCCCTCCTAGCTGGGCCTGTTCTCTTCTCATCTCAAAACAGTTTAAGATACAGTAACCATGAATGATTTCTTTCGTACGTTACGAGCCTTAAGCTATCTGAGAAAGGATTGTGGGAGAGCTTCTTTTCCACAGTCTGGGTGTTCAGTATGGTACCCTTTGGGTGACATGCGACGCATTCACTCTCAGGTCATAGTCTCTAGTGCGATTGAAATCGCAAACACAATAAAAAACACTTCTTTCGTAAAAGACAGGAAATAAGCTGTAGTTTCCCGAACTACGTGAGCTCTGATCTCTCATGCCTGTTGAGAGTACGTAGGCACAAGATGGCGAAGTCTTGGCGAGCTACCCTTCCCCATAACCCTTTGTAGGCCGAACTACGTTGACTCTGATTTCTCATTCTCTGATGAGAATACGTAGGCATAAAGTGCGACGCTTTGCCGAGTCATTTTTCTTTTCTTTTTAAGCCAGCCTTGATAGGTAGATAGAATAAAACCAACCCGTCCAAGTAAACAAACAAGCGAGGATCCCGTCGAGTACGACGGACGTGAGGGGTGCTAATACCTTCCTCTTGCATAACCGACTCCCGAACCCAGACAATGGTTGCGATGACCTTGTCTTACCCTTTTTCGTCAGGTTTTTCCGATCGTTTCCTTTCCCGCTCTGAGGGATAAATAACGAAAGGTGGCGACTCTTCTGTCATGTCGGTACCTTATTTTCGCGCAAGCGACAAAATGCCACTGATCTCATAGGATGAGGGTTTGTAAACACATCTAGCCAATCTCCCATAGTCTTGTCTAAACTGTTCCATCACACTCGCTTCAGCCATATCAATCAGACTCCTCAAAGAACTGACGTCTGGGGTAGGAAACCTGTAAGCAACTTTCCTTTTCAAAGGCTCCATGTCAAGAACGAAGAACAAGACCACTAGAATCAGGAGGGAAATATACACCTGCAATCATAAATACATGTTAATGAAGAGATGCAAATGAAAATGCAAATGCAAATGCAATGCAACAGAGGATCAAGCTTGTTGTGCTGTAGCTCGAGAAGAACCAGCGCTTCGCTCTAGTACTAACAAATCACTGACATAAGAAACCCCTCGGTACCATGAACACAAGTTCACACTGTCAAGAACTAGGTAGTCTGGAGGTCAGAGTTTCCTGCATAACCCGCCCACTCACCGGTATGGACCTATCCACTGACAAGGTTTGGCATCCTATGCGTTCATCAGTGTCACAGACTTTTAAGAAACGATGATACGATACCCAGAAGGTGTGGCATCATCATCTCTTGAAGTGACCTCACTTAGCTGAATCCCAAATGATCGGTCCCCAGAGTCGACAACCCTCAAATCCAAATTCCAGTCGGATCCTAAGGATCGGAAAGGAACTCGTCAAAGAGAATCTCGTATGAGTGTGAATTTCGTAGGAAACTGTGTTTGCTAAGCAAACAGGTTCACCCACTAATCTCCACTTCTAATACTAGGTTTGTACTCAAGCCCAGGTACGACTTCTCACTCAATGGAACTCCCCTCCCCATAGCACAACAAGTATGATATATGATGCGGAAAGTAAAATGCGGAAGTAAATAAACATAAAGCACATATATACACACACCCAAAGAGAAACACACAAGCGCTAGGATTGACTCGCATAGGGGATATTCTTGTCCTCAACAGAGTCGCCAGCTGTCGCTACTGCAAAAAAAGAGGCCGACAATGACTAACAGAGTCGCCACCTATCGTTATTTATCCCACAGAAGGGAAAGGAAACGATCGGAAAAAACCTGACGAAAACGGGAAAAGACTAGGTCACCGCAACCAAGTCCTAGGTTCGAGAGTCGGTTACGGAAGGGGAAGGTATGAGCACCCCTCACGTCCGTCGTACTCGACGGGATCCACGCATGTGTTGTCTAGCTAAAAGGGTGTGTAAACTATCTACGCTAAAGGCTTATGGACAAAAGAGAAAGAAAAAGAACTGACTCGGCAGAGCATCGCCGCTCTGTGCCTACGTACTCCCTCGTGCAATGGGAAAGTCAGAGTCAACGTAGTTCACCTAACTACGACTAAAGAAGGGGGGAAGGTTGCTCGCCAAGACATCGCGTCTTGTGCCTACGTACTTTCGTCTGGTACGAAAGATCAGAGCAAACGTGGTCCGGGCTTACGAGAACACAGGTTGTTCAAAAGTTTTACCCGAGTAGGGTTAACAGACAGTTCTACCAGTTGGTGTATGCAGCTCGACCTTTGGAGACTTAGGCGTTACCGTTTGCGATAGGACTGAAAGTTAACAACACTCTTGTTTAGGCTCAAATGCCCTGAGAAGACCTCTCCTGTTATGCACACCCCTTTTGATCCCCTGTTCAATGAAAAATGATATGCAATGTGAATGCTAGAACAAAATGAAATGAAATGAAACATAAGCCAAGTTAAGAAAAGGTTGAGCAAATTTTGGGGTGCAACAAGCGGTATCTAGCAACACATCACTGCTACGCAAGTCACGAAAATGTCATGTGATCTGACAAAATTTTTTGTGATAGTACTTGTGTGTGCAATTACCCTTTTACGCTTATGTCTATATTGAACACAAGACATATACCGTGTCATCCTTGTCCAGTTCAATATTGGGCCCTTAGACATTTATCCTATTATGCAGGATGGACAAGTTCCATCTAGGTCGCTCATGTCCCTCATCATGCTTTGTGGAGTACCCATCAACTGTCTTTATGGTCATTCAGTTACGGACAATGTTAGATCAGTAATAAAGTACTCGACTCTACATCTAGGGTCCATAGTGGTTTTAGGTCGAAGGGTGGTATACACCATTATCACCATGAGAGTAACTTATGACACCTTGCATAACATTCTATGTAGTACTCTTATAGCGGGTCAATCTAGTATAAATATTACTCCTAACATCCATACTTATGTTAAGGCTTGATAACTCCTTATCCATGACCTATATCTACATGATAGTCTTAATGCTTTAAGGTTATCCCACTTCATAGTAAAGCTCGACTACAAATACTTTAAGAATAATGTACTTATGTTTAATGGGATCTCATGGTTAAGTCACACTTAATATTTTATTAAATGAATTAGCTATTCTAGGGACTTTATTATTCTGGTAAAACAACCATAATAAAGAAATGCCTTTTATTCATAATAAATAATTCGATACAAGTACCAAAAGTATTGGCTTTTAAGGCTTACACCAACAATCGTTTGAGACATGCTTGAGTTTTAGTTCTCCATCTCAGATGGAGATTGGGGCGGGGAACGGTGATTGTTTTTGGATTCAGGTTTGGGTTTGGGAAAGGTAAAAACCTCCCTTGATTCTCCCATTGCCATGCCTAGTGAAAAGAGTCTGAGTGGATTAGGCCCAACCGGGTGAGATGTTACTAGGATTCAAACGACTTCAAGAACCTTTTTTGGATAGCATCGTGGCCCATTTCTAGTAAGTAGTGGCTTTGCCGGGTAGCTTACCTTTCGCCCATGTGTTGACCTTTCTCACTTTTACATAAATTGTCATCTCTTAGAGCCCAATAAAATATATCACCACGCAGATCCTCAAGCACGAGGGCTTGGTAAAAGGCAAAGTGCCAAATTGAATTTGCATTGGGGGAGCTTCTAAGTAGGATCTCTTAATCGAGACTTTAAATTGAGTCCGTCAAGCGAGACTTTAAATTGTGTTCCTCTGGATAGACTTTAAGTTGGATCCAGCCTAACAAAACTCCAAACCCTCAGGCGAGGTTATGTATTGAGTCTGACTGATGAGACTATAAGTCCCTAAGAGAAAGCAGTGGCCTATCGGCGGAACTTTTATCAAGCTTTCAGACAAGACTTTAAGCTAAGTATCTTATGTTAGACTTCGGTCGTGTCCCTTGTGTGAGACTTTAGGTTAGATCCCGCTTGAGAAAATTCCCTATCCCTCAGGCGAGGTTATGTAATAAGGCTAACTGACGAGACTATAAGTCCTTATGGCGAGGCATTAGGCCTCTTGGGCTGAACTTCTATCAAGCCCTCTAACAAGACTTTAAACTGGGTCTTTAAGGCTATATTTTGGTTGTGTCCCTTGAGCGTGACTTTAGTTTGGATCTCGCCCGAGGACGCTCCAAGTCCCTTAGGAGAGGTTATCTACTGAGCTTGTCTAATGAGACTATAAATCCCTCAGGCGAGACATAAGGCCTCTTGGGAAAAATTTCTATCAAAACCTTAGACAAGACATTAAGTTAAGTCTCTTAGGCAAGATTTTTTTCGTGTCCCATGGGTGAGACTTTAGGTTGAATCCCACCTGAGGAAATTCCTAGTCCCTCATGCGAGACTATCTATTGAGCTTGACTGGTGAGACTGTAAGTCCCTCAGGTAAGGAATTAGGCCTCTCGGTCAAAACTTCTATCAAGCCTTTAAACAAGACTTTAAGCCAAGTCTCTTAGACTAGAATTTGCTCACGTCCCTTGGGTGAGACTTTAGATTGGATCCCGCCAGAGGAAACTCCTAGTCCCTCCGGTGAGGTTATGTATTAAGCTTGATTGGTTAGACTATAAAAATCTTAGGTGATACACTAGGCGTCTCACACGAGACTTCTATCAAGCCTTCATATAAGATTTTTAGTTTAGTCTCTTGGGTTAGACTTTGGTCGCATACCTTGGACGAGACTCTATGTTGGATTTAGTATGAGTAAAGACCAAGTTCCTCATGAGAGGTTATCAATTGATTCTATTTGATGAGAGTATAATTACCTCAGGTGAGGCATTGGAATGTTCGAGAGGGAGTTCTATCAAGCCCTAAGACAAGACTTTAAACTAAGTCTCTTAGGCTAGACTTCGGTCGCATCCCTTGAGTGATACTTTAGGTTGGATCCCGCCCGAGGAAATTTATAGTCCCTTAGGAGAGGTTATGTATTGAGCCTAAATGATGATACTATAAGTCCCTCATGTGAGGCATTAAGGTAAGTCTCTTAAGCTATACTTTGGTTACGTGCCTTGGGCGAGACTTTAGGTTGGATCTATCCCAAGGAAATAACAAGTCCCTTAGGCGAGGTTATGTATTGAGATTAACTAATTAGACTATAAGTCCCTTAGGTGAGGCATTGGGCCTCTCGAGTAGGACTTCTATTAAGCCCATAGACAAAATTTTAAGCTAAGTCTTTAAGGATATACTTCAATTGCATCCCTTGAACGAGACTTTAGGTTGGATATCTCCCAAAGAAATTTCAAGTCCCTCAGGCGAGGTTATGTATTGAGCTTGAATGATGAGAATATAAGTCCTTTGGGTGAGGCATTAGGCCTTTCGGGCGGGACATCTATCAAGCCCTGAGAGAAGTCTTTAAGCTTATTCTTTTAGGCTAGAATTTTGTCGCGCCCCTTGGGCATGACTTTAGGTTGGATCTTGCTCGAGGACACTCTAAGTACCTTGGGAGAGGTTATCTATTGAGTCTGTTTAATGAGACTATAAATCCACCAGGTGATGCATAAGGCCTTTCGGAAGGAATTTTTATCAAGACCTTAGACATGGATTTAAGTTAAATCTCTTAGGCTAGACTTCGGTCGCATCCAATGGGATATAATTTAGGTTGGATCCTTCCCGAGTAAATTCCTAGTCCCTTATGCGAGGTTGTGTATTGAACCTGATTGATGAGAGTGTAAGTACCTCAGGAGAGGCATTAGGCTTCCCGAGTGGTACTTCTATTAAGCCCTTAGACAAGACTTTAAGCCAAGTCTCTTAGGCTAGACTTTGGTCGCGTCCCTAGGGCGAGACTTTAGGTTGGATCCCGTCCAAGGAAACTTCTAGTCCCTAAGGTTAGGTTATGTATTGAGCCTGGCTGATTAAACTATAAGTACCTTAGGTGAGACATTGGGCGTCTCGGGCAGGACTTTTATCAATTTTTTAGACAAGACTTTAAGCTAAATCTCTTAGGCTAGACTTCAGCCGCGTCCCTTGGGAGAGACTTAGGTTGGATCCTGCCTGATAAAACTCTAAGTACCTCAAGAAAGGTCATGTATTGAGCCTAGATGATGAGACAATAAGTCCCTCAGGAGAGACATTGGGCCTCTCGGACGGGACTTTTGTAAAACCCTTAAATAAGACTTTAAGTTAAGTCTCTTAGGCTAGACTTTGGTCATGTCCCATGGGTGAGATATATTTTGGATCTCGTCTGAGGAAACTCTTAGTCCCTCAAGCAAGGTAATGTGTTGAGTCTGATTGATTAGACTTCAAGTCCCTCATGTTAGGCATTATGCCTCTCGGATGGGTCTTCTACCAAGCCCCTAGACAATATTTAACCTAAGTCTCTTAGGATAGCCTCTAACAATTAACGTGAGATAATCATCTATTTCTTACTCTTCCAACTGATAATGGAGGATCTTAAGTAGAAGCAACAATCTGTTATGAATCTCTTTGTGAAAGGACAAGTATCCCAGTCCGAGACAAAAAAAACCAATTAATTGTGGTGTTGAGCTACTACTGAAGAAGATGTCAAGTGCAAAAAATTTCTTTAAATATCTCAGAAAGCGCATAGCTGCATGTAAATGTGTTTTAGTGGGACTAGCCAAGTCTTGGTTTAACCTGCACACAACAAGAAAATATCAGGCTTAAAATGAGTTAAGTATAATAGTTTTCCAATTAAGCTTTTGAAAATAATAGGATTAGATAATGCAATATCATTTTCATAGTTCAATTTAATTGTAGTATCCGTACGTATTGAGGGTGGTTTGGATGTAAGAAGCCCTATTTGTTACAGTAGGTCCAAAGTGTACTTGACTTCGCATAAGGAGATTCCTTGGGAGATCTTGCTATCTCAATCCCAAGAAAGTACTTGAGGTGGCCAAGATCTTTGATACTAAACTGAGTGTCCAGAAATTTCTTAGTGTTTGTGATTCCTTTAATATCATTGCCTGCAAGAATCAAATCATCAAGATATACAAGTATAATAGTAAAATAATTAAGATCCCATCTTGTAAAAAGGGAATAATATGATCTAGATTGTTGAAAACCTAGTTTAGATAAAGATTTATTTAACTTATTGTTCCACTGCTTACAAGGTAGTTTAAGCCTATAAGTAGAATTATTGAGCTTGAAAACAAGATCTTTATCGAAAACTTACAGCCCAAAAGAACATTTCATATAGACTCCTTTTTCTATGTCCCCATGAAGAGAAGTCGTGCTTATGTCCACTGATGTAAAACCAATTTTTCTAAGGAAGCTATAGAGAGAAGAAGTCTAATTGTAGTCATTTTGACGATTGGGCTGAAAGTTTCATGGTAGTTTATACCCTTTGTTTGATTGAACCCCTTGGCAACAAGGTGAACTTTGTAACAATTAATAGTGCCATTTGAAAGAAATTTTAGTTTAAAAATCCATTTGAACTCAATATCCTTTTTATTGGGAGAAAGATAAGTTAGATTCCAAGTGTTATTGGCAGTTAAATACTAAAGTTTGTTTTGAATAACTTGTTGCCAATTGGGATCGTTCATGGCAGATGAGATACTAGTAGGTTCATATATGAAAGACCAATTTAGGATAAATTTTTATGGTTATGAGAGAAATTTCTATACTTATTGAAAAGAGATATAGGATAAGGGGGTATTACATGTGGTAAGGCTGAATGAGTGTGAATTATTACTTATGATGATAGCATAATGATAATCTTGCAGATATGTAGAAGACTTGGTGATTCTAGAAGATTTTATTAAAGGTTAGGATGTAAAGGTTGGCGATTCTAGAAGATTTTATTAAAGGTTAGGATGTAAAGGTTTTACACGTGGGAATGTTTGGAGAAGGATTGTCATTGGTATCAGGTTGGTTGGGGGTGATGTAGGTAGTTATATCAATGATATTTACAGATGAGTTAGTAGGAGTATGATAGATAGGTTTAGGTGTGTTTTAGGTATCAATGATTAGTGAATGATATATGATATATGTTCAAAGAAGGAGTTGTCTCTAGAGATGAAGATATTTTTGTGATGGATGTGAAATATGATGTGCCCTTTGACTCCATACTTTGTTCTTAGATAAAGACATTTTCTTGATCTTGGGTCAAGTTTGGTCCTATTTCTAGTGGATGTGTAAGCATAAACAAGGCATCCAAACACTTTTAGGTTGGAATAGTTAGGGGGATAGTTATAAAGAATATGGTAAAGGGATTTATAGGAAAGGAGTCTAAAGGGTAGTTTATTAATAAGGAAAACATCGTGGGAAAGGGGATGAGCCCATAAAATATTAGGGAGATGAGATTGGAACAAGAGAGCGCGTGTCACCCCTATGAGGTGTTGGTGTTTTCTTTCAACAATCTCATTTTATTGGGGTGTGTGAAGACAAGACATCTGATGATGGATTCCATGAGTATAAAAAAATATTTTAAAGTGAACTCATGTCCATTATTAAATTGAATTGTTTTAACACATGTGTTAAATTGAGTTTGACATAAGCAATAAAAGACTTAACTAAAACAGATGCGTTAGATTTCAATTTCATAAGATATATCCAACTGAATCGACTACAATCATAAAAAATGGTTAAAACATACTTATATTCAAACATAAAGGGGAACATTAGAGGTCCCCCATACGTTCATGTGCACACGATCAAAGCATTTAGCAGATTTAATGGTGTTGTCCTTGAAAGTAAGACTCTTATGTTTGGCATACAAATAAATATCATAAGGCAAAGCATTATTATTCATATCAGAAATGGAAAAAACTTTATTGGCATGAATCAAAGTATCATTAGATGGGTGACCAAGGAATTTATACCAAAGATTACGATTGTCCTTATGAGTATTGCTAATGTTATGAAAAGATATGCCATGAATAGGGGGGGGGGGGAGGGGGGGTCCAATCTTCTTCAGGGTATGGTTTCCATGTATAGTTCAACGAGTGGAATATAAAATGATGTAACAATCCAAAGAAGTAGTAAGTCTAGGAATTGTTGGTGCAAAGGTGAATAAATGATGAACAAAGGAAATATTCTATTAAGAATGACGGCTACAAAACATGATTAAAGTTACAATGATTGTCACCCTATTTATAAACTAAAACTAGGGTTACTAGAATAAGATAAAATACTAAAATACCCTCTAACAAATTTAGGGGCTAAGAAAATAGTATAACTAAATAAATATGAATAACTATTAATATTCTAATACCATCCCTTAATTCATATTCCATCAAAACTTGTAACACCAATTCCATCCCTTAGTCTGAGAAATTGATCAGTCTTGATAGCTTTCGTCAGAACATCTGCCAACTGCTTCTGAGTGCTGCAGTGTACAACTTCTAACACTCCACTCTGAACTTGATGTCTCAGAAAATGATACTTGGTCTCAATATGCTTGCTTCTCCCATGCAACACTAGGTTTCTGGCAAGATTGATTGCAGACTTGTTGTCAATCATCAACTTCAGAGGTTTGTCTACTTTAATCTTCAGATCCTGCAACAGATTCAGAATCCACACAACTTGGCATGCAGTAACAGCACCTGCAATGTATTCAGCTTCACAGGTTGACAACGCCACAACAGGTTGCTTCTTGGAACACCAAGAAATGGAACCTCCCAGAAATTTTAACAAGTACCCAGATGTACTTCTTCTGTCAACTCTGTCTCCACACCAATCAGAGTCTGAATAACTCAGAAGTTCTGACTCATTATTTCCTCCAGAGGGAAATAACACTCCATACTTTAGAGTTCCTTTGATATACCTCAGAATCCTGACAGCAGCTTGGTAATGGGACCACTTAGGTTTACTCATGAACCTACTAACCATCCCAACTGAGTACCAAATATCAGGTCTGGTATTGCACAAATACCTCAGAGAACCAACCAACTGTTTGAAGGTTGTAGCATCCACATCCTTTCCTTCAGAGTCTGAATCCAGTTTTTGATTTGTATCAGAAGGTGTGACAGCCATCTTACAATTCTTCAGATCAAATCTCTTCAGAAGTTCTAATTCATACTTGAGCTGATGCAAAATGATACCTTTCTCAGAGTATCTGAACTCCATCCCTAGAAAGTATGTCATTTTGCCTAGATCAGTCATTTCAAATTCATTCATCAGAACTTTCTTGAACTTGGCTATCTCCTGTTCATAACTTCCAGTCAGCAGTATATCATCAACATATAAACATACCAGAGTCATATTGCCTTCAGAAGTATGCTGAACATAGACACCGTACTCCATCTCACATTTCTGAAAGCCTTGCTTCTTGAAAAATGAATCAATCTTCTGATTCCAAGCTCTGGGCGCTTGTTTCAATCCATATAGAGCTTTGTATAATCTGTACACCATCCCTTCCCGATTCTTTTTTACAAATCCAGGAGGTTGTGACACGTAAACTTCTTCTTCTAATGGACCATTCAGAAATGCAGATTTTACATCTAAATGCATCAGAGGCCAATTCCTGTTAGCAGCTATTGCAATCACCATTCTGATTGTTTCATGTCTTGCTACAGGTGCAAACACTTCAGAATAATCCAGCCTAGGTTTCTATAGAAATCCTCTGGCTACCAACATTGCTTTATGTTTGCCAATTGAACCATCTGGCTTTAACTTCTGCTTGAAAACCCATCTGACGCTGATGGCTTTCTTGTCTTTTGGAAGTTCTGTCAGCTTCCAAGTCTTGTTTCTCTCTATAGCATCAAGTTCTTCTTTCATGACCTTCAGCCAGAGCTTCTGCTTAAGAGCCTCCTCTGTACTTATAGGTTCAGAGTCTACTAACATGGCACACTGAATAACTTCTCCTTCAGAGTCTACTTCAGTGTCTTGCAGCATGTCAAATTCTGCAAATCTTCTGGGAACGCTTCTGATTCTTTGTGATCTCTGAACTTGTTCAAAGTCTTGAGCTTCAGAGTTTCCAGCTTCAGATGGTTGACTTCCTCTAGAGCTTTGACCATCTTCAAGATCTGGCATATTTTCAGAGTTTTGGCCATCTTCAGAGTCTGAATTTCCACCAGAATCTGGATTACCATCAGAGTCTGGATCATCAGAGTCACCTTCATCTTCTGAGTCTTCTCCAAAGTCAGAATCACTATCAGAGTCAGAATCAACTTCAGAGTTTACTTCAACTTCAGAAGTTCTTAACTCTGACCTTTCTTCAGAAGTTCTAACATCAGAATCAGATTGAGACTTATCCCAATTACAAACTTCTGATTCCTTCACAATCACATCTCTGCTGAATTCAATTTTATTGGTTTCTGGACAATAGAGCTTGTATGCACCTGTACTGTGGTACCCTATCAGAATCATCACTTTGCTTCTATCATCCAGCTTCTGTCTTCTGGCTTCTGGAACATGTTTATAGCAAACAGAACCAAACACCTTCAGATGACTAACACTTTGCTTGTCTCTAGTCCACTTCTGCATAGGAACTATTTCCTTCAACTTCTTCGTAGGACATCTGTTGAGTACATACGTTGTAGTGGCAACAGCTTCTCCCCAGAGCTTCTGAGGAAGCTTCTTCTCCTTTAGCATGCTTCTCACCATATCAAGCAAAGTACGGTTTTTTCTTTCAGCAAGACCATTGTGTTGAGGGGTATAGGGAGCAGTAACCTCATGCTCAATTCCATTCTCCTCACAGAACTTCTGGAACTCTTTGGAGTTATACTCACCTCCACCATCAGTTCTAAGAATCTTCAACTTCTGACCACTCTGATTCTCAGCCTTCATTCTGAACTTCTTGAATTCATCAAGCACCTCATGTTTAAATTTAATAAGGGATACCCATGTCATTCTTGTGAATTCATCAACAAACAACACAAAGTACTTATTCCCTCCAATTGATGCTACTGGAAATGGACCATACACATCAGAATGTACAACTCCCAAGGCATGTTTTGCTCTTGGAGCAACTTCTGACACAAATGGCAAACGTGGTTGTTTTCCTTCCATGCAAACTTTGCATGACTTCTCAGGCTTCTTAATTGCAGGAATTCCATGTACCAGCTTCTTTGAATTCAGATGTTTTAAGCTTCTAAAATTCAAATGACCAAATCTTCTGTGCCACAGCTCACTCTCCTTCTCAGCACATGTTGCACTAAGACATTCTGAGTCTGCAGTTCTGACATTCACCTTGAATGTTCTATTCCTTCCCTGTTCTGACTCCATAATCAACTTCTGATTGCAGTCATACAGCTTCAGAAGATTGTCCTTCATGGTAACTGAAAAACCTTTCTCAATTAATTGTCCCACACTCATCAGATTGCTTCTGATGCCAGGTACATAGCACACGTTCTGAATCAATGCTGTTTTCCCATTGTTCAGAGTTACTCTGACATTTCCCATACCTTCTGCATTAAGATATTTGTCATCAGCACATCTGATCTTTGTTCTCTTTTCAGAGTCAAAGTCAACCAGCCATTTCTTGTTTCCAGTAAGATGATTTGAACAGCCAGTGTCCATATACCACCAGTCTATCAGATCCATATTATCAGATTCAGAAGCCATCAATAGCACAGATTTGTCATCAGAACTTCTGGCTATATTTGCTTCTTCTGATTTTATCTCCTTGTTTGACCAACAATCTCTAGCAAAGTGACCAAACTTCTTACAATAGTAACATTGGATCTTCTTCTTGTCATACTTCTCTTTTCCCTTCTGAGCATTCTTTTGTCTATCAGAGGTTGAGCTTTCTGATTTCTGACCACCATCAGATCTTCTCCTGGCTTCTGACTGCTTCTGATACCTCCTATCAGAAGTTGCTTTCAGAGCCTACTGCTCTACTTCCTTTTCAGAAGTTCTCTCAGTCAAACGCAACTCTTGCGCTTCTAGACTGCTCTGTAGCTCTTCAATTCTCATGGTGCTCAGATCTTTGGAATGTTCTATTGCTACCACAATGTAATCAAATTGAGGAGTAAGGGATCTCAATACTTTCTCCATTATTATTTCTTCTGAAAGAGTTTCTCCACACGCCTTCATCTCATTAGTGATCAGAATCATTCTGGAGATGTATTCAGAGACTTTCTCATTATTCTTCATGTTGAGATTCTCATATTGCTTTCTCAAGGACTGAAGCTTCACCTTCTTCACTGATGCGTCACCACCATAACATCTCACTAGTGTGTCCCACGCAGCCTTTGCTGTTGTTGAATCTGCAATCTTCTCAAACACATTTACATCCACACATTGATGAATAAAGAATAATGCTTTCTGATCCTTCTTCCTTACTTCCTTCTGCGCGTTTTTCTGTTCATCCGTTGCATCTGCTGCTACTGGAACATAACCATCAGTGACAAGATCTAGAACATCTTGAGCACCAAATAGTACACGCATTTGGATCATCCAACGATTCCAGTTTTTACCGTCAAATACTGGAAGCTTGGTGTTCATGTTGCCGTTTCCGTTCATCTTCACCTTGCACAAGACACTCAATGTTTCTCACACAGTGTTTCCCAACCCACAGAATAAAATTCTGATCAGGTTTTGTTCAAGATTCAACACGAATCTAAGAATCAAAATCAAACACACAAGACCTCACGTTCACTCGTGTTTCCCGTGTTTCCCAATGAATCCGAACCGGAGCTCTGATACCAATTGTTGGTGCAAAGGTGAATAAATGATGAACAAAGGAAATATTCTATTAAGAATGACGGCTACAAAACATGATTAAAGTTACAATGATTGTCACCCTATTTATAAACTAAAATTAGGGTTACTAGAATAAGATAAAATACTAAAATACCCTCTAACAAATTTAGGGGCTAAGAAAATAGTATAACTAAATAAATATGAATTACTATTAATATTCTAATAGGAATAAATATTAAGTTTGTGCAGAAATGAAGGATAAAGAAAACATCACAGAGATAGAAATTAATACTGAAAATAATATTATCTTTAAAATTGGCATGAATTGAAGCTCCATTAGAAAGATTTATGCAAACCGGTTGAATTTCAACAAGATGAGTGAAAATATTTCTAGAACGACACACATGATATTGTGGTCCTTGTGTCTATTATTTCGTTATCTAAGTGACTAGTAATAAAATAGAAGGAAGGAGAAGTACCTGATGGAGAGTTTATTGTAATATTGATGTTTGTAATGTTTGGAGAGGAAGAATTGGAAGCTTGTTTCATAAGAGAAAATAGAGGTTTATGATGCTCAACAGTGAAATCAATATTGCCATTAGATTGATAAGAAGAATCCACGAGATACGAGTCATTAGAAGTGGTCAAGTCTTCAATGCAGGAGCTTTGTGTGATGTTGGTGCGCTTAAAGTAGGGCAGTAGACCATGTTTATTGAAACACACATCAATTGTGTGTCCTGGTTTTGAAAACATGAGCATATTTGTATACCTTTTCCACGCCCAACAATAATTAATTTTAGATTTGCTTCTGATTGAGATTTCTTGTAAACAAGTTAATTAATATGGGCCACAAGCTTGTCATCATATGGTGAAGAGAGAAGGTTCCTTTCTTGTTGTTTGAGCATAAAAAAATGCTTTTTTGATTTGAGGAAGTGGGTCATTAACATAATTTGGGACCAGGCTTTGATAATATTGTTCATTTAAGCCTTTCAAAAAACAGATGGCATAGTCTCCTTCACGATATTCCTTGTTTATTGGTAGAAGCAAACAAGAACATTTGACGTTGCAGGTAGAAGATGGTAGAGGTTTGAATTTTTCCAGTTCCTCCCATAATTTCTTCATATTTTTTTAAATATTGTGTAACACTGAGATCTCCTTGACGAAGAAAATATATTTCCTCTTGGATATCTGAGATACAAAAGTTATCTCCTTGATGATGCCTATTTTGGAGTTCGAGCATATTTCAAGCGCAAAGTTCATTCAAAGGATGCTTTTAGCAATTTTGACTTTGATTGAGTTTGTTAGACGAGCCATCACCATCTTATTACAGAGATCCCATGTGAGAAGAGATGAATTTGGTGTTTCTGAGTAAATTAGGTTCCCTCGAAGAACCCTAACTTACTCTTTGATCAAAGTGCGAGTTAGACAAATATTGACCAACCATGATAGTTTGTGTTGTTGAGCAAATGAGAGACGATTGCAAGCCCATGATTATCAATGAGATGCATGTAAAAAGAATCAATCATCTCAATTTGATAGTTTCAGATGGTGGTTTGAACGGTGGATGAAGCGGTGGTGGGAATGGTAACGGTAGGACGATTAATCTGGGAAGTAACTGCATTTCTGGGTTCCTGTTCTTCATCCATGGTGATGAAGAACGATGAAGAAAAATGATTCTTTCTGGGTTTTTTGGTGGAATAAAAGCGAGAGAGGAAAAAAATTGAAAAATGAGGGAAAAACAAAAAGAAATCGTTCTTGATGAACCCGTTGGAGATAAGGTGAAATCCACCCCACCATTGATAAAAGGACATGTAGGCGGAAAGGAAAAAACGGGGCAACGCATGCAGAAGAGAAGAAAAATTAGGATGCAAAGAGTGATGAAGACCAATTAGTGTAAAGGATAGAAAATATTAGAGTATTATTTCCGATACCATTTTAACATATGACTATTGAACATAGGAATGACAATGAGCAGAGTTTGGACAAGGTATAATAGTACCCCATCCCTATAGTTGAAATAAATCTCCGCATCCGAGCCTATACCCGTTTGGGTACAATCGGTAGCACTCGTATTCGTGCCCTCTGAGTATGTAATGTAAGTATCCATACTAATACTCGTTATCCGCATTTCTAATAAAAATAAATATATCAATTATAAAATATAATATCATTTTATATTTTTAAGATCATTAGAATGTTTTTAAAAAAAAATTATTGTTGAATTATGAAATAAACAAACACTTATATTAAATATGTAATAGTTTAACATTAATGTAGTCATAAAAATTGATAGACATTTATTTTTATATAATAATATAAATTAAAATATATAAATAAATATATTGTGTAGGTACGGGCGCGAGTTGAATACTAAGGTACTCATACCCACACCCGTACTCCCTTATTTAAATGGATAATTATCCGAACTCGTACCTGTACCTATCTTTGCAGATTTTTACTATACCCATTATGAATATTTTTATGAATATCTATTGGAGATGAGTCAAATTGTCATCTCTAATTGAACACTGAATTTACTCTTGAGAAAAATAAATGAATAAAATATAAAATAAAAGAATATTTTTATTAATATGAAATGTTAAAAAATATACAATTATATAACCTATATATACTACAAACTATAACTGCCTAGATGAAAAAATCTCTAACTAACTTACAAAATTAAAGAGAAAATAAAAAGGACTAAATAAAAGAATTTAGAATATTAACATTAACTAATAACAGATTGAGATTTATGGTTGGATTATGAGTGTGGATGTTCCTTACTTTTTCTTAATAATCTTTTTTCTTAATAATCTTTGATTAGGTGTTGGGAGTCCTAGGTTAAGTTCTAACTTGTTTATCATTATGGTGCAATTTAAAAGAAAGTTAAAGAAAGTGTCTTTGGACTTTTACTCATGGTGATTTTTGTTACCTTTTGTTTTGTATTTATTTGTCTTTTTTTCTTTGTCTGAATTCTCATGTATAAGTTTTGACATTTCTTGTATCATTTTTACGCATATGTATTTGGTTGGATTCATCATTCTTTTCTCATTTTTATTATATATAATTATTATTTATTTTGAAAAAAATGATAGTTACAAATATTCATATTATTAGTAATGATGTTGTATGATGTGGTAATAGGTAAGTTAGTTCATCAACAAGATGGAAGACATGATTATTTTTTTCTTAAATTTTATTTTCAACACATTCGATTTATCAAATTCTAATAGGCTAAGCAAGAAATTTCACACGTAGACGTAGGCAACAATAATATCACTAAAAATCGAATCCTGAACTTATAATTTAAGTTATCCTTTTAAGTATGAAAGCAAATATATCAAATTAATAAGTGGAATTGATTAAGATAGCAGTAGTTGATATTTTCCTTCTCCAACGATTTCTCACTCCGACAATTATGGTGGTGGTCGCTCACATTAAAGAAACAATTACACGCTCTTGATTTGGTTTTTTCTTTCTATATATTACTTTTTGCTTGGTCAAGCCAAGCTCAAAATAACTCAAATTTCAAACTCCTGATTTATTTCTCCTCATATGTCACGTACGCATGCATGTACTAATTTCCATTATTATTATTAAAATTATTTTTTAAGTTTATTTTATATATATATATATATATATATATATATATATATATTATAAATATATATATATATATATATATATATATATATATATATATATATATATATATATATATATATATATATATATATATATATATTATATATATATATATATATATATATATATATATATATATTATATATATATATATATATATATATATATATATATATATATATGGACGGATTCAGAAATATTAATTAATAGGGGCAAAATAATACTTATTCGCCTCATAAAAAATATTTTATTTGATCAATACAGTTTTTAGAAAAATAATTATATATATTAATTTTAATAAAAAAAACCAATGTCATTTTCTAAAATACATTTATTAATTATAGTAAATAACATAGTAGAATTAAATTAAAGTTAATAAATAATAAAAATAGTAATAAAAAATAATAATAAATATTGTATCATATTTTTAAGAGATAATTATTTTAAAATATTAAAAAATATAAAAGTGAAATACTTTTTATGCGAAGAAGGAAGTACACATATTTAAAATATTACATATTGCATATTAGAAATTTTTACATAAAAATTTATTAAAATAAATATATATTTTTCTTGTGAATTTAATTTATTTAGTACTTGATTGTTGCCATTAGAGTACTACATCAAAAAATTGAAAAAGATAAAATAATATATAATAGTTATTCAAACAACAAATTATTAATCTTTAAGTTAGATATTCAGAATAATTGTGTTTTTTTAATTTTCAATATTATTACATATATATTTATGTGTATGTGGTCAAATAATATTTTAACAACTTATCTTTTAATTTATTTTCTATTTAATTATTTAGAATTAAAATTAATTAATTCATTTTATGGGGACAATATTTAATTTTTAAGAAAAATTAAACTAAAATAGTTAATTATTTAACACAAAATAAATAAACTAGTGGGGTCATTAATACCACCTAGATCCGTCCCTGATAGGGGGAAAAGAGTATGAAGGGACCAATACTAATCTAACAAATAACAGAACCCAAATCACCATTTGTTGTGATAATGAAATGAAGTTAAAAGTCATTATTGTATCATAAAAGTGAAATAGTATTTTCTGTGAAGTTTTAAGTAAGCCGTTTATCATATTTATAAGAAGAACCCATCAATTATTGCTGATGTAATACAATTTTTTTTCTTCTTTTAATATCTTGTTCAAACTCTAAGCAAACCACCCCTAAATGATATTATTTCTACTTACTGCTAAGGTTTATTTTTACTAAACAATCTAAATATGTGATGTGGGTCATAACAAAACAAAACAAAATTTGTTCAAACTCTTAGTAAACCACCCGTAAATGAACTATTTCTACTTACGGCCATTGTTTACTTTCACTAAACAATCTAAACATGTCATGTGGGTCATAAACTTATTCTCAAAAATTAATTACCCACCCATATATAGGATGAATTACAAAAGATTATTTTCTAAAAGTCAAATCTACAAACTATTTTATGCATATATTTCAAAAATAAATGAGAAAAAGACACAACTCATAAAGTGCAACATGACAAATAACATATAAAATTAAGTGCAACATGACAAATAACATCTAAAAAAACACAATTCATTAAGGGGGCCTATCTTGAAATATGAATCTAAAATAAGATAAAAGAGAAAGTCTAACCTGATGCTATCATTCAATGGTTTAAAACCAAAGATATACTCTGTTTGAAAATAAAATTGAATCATTAACCTAAGGGAATATGGTGAGTCAAAGTCATCAGAGCATATATCAAACTCAGTTAAACAGTCTTGAAAGCTTGACAATAATTAATTAAATTTAACATTCAAATAAATCAAATCTTTAATTTAGATTAACTAAAAGATTAATTAAATTTTTTAAAGAAATTTCACAATTAGACTTTTAACTAACAATTAATATTTAAGATGAAATTATTATCTAAACTAAAAAATAAAAGAAACTAATAATCTATAAGAGGGTAAATTTGAATAAAGGGAGTGCGGAAAGAAACATGCCTATGTCGTTGTGGTCCAAAGTAAATAGGAGAGTACAAAAGAAAAATTGTTTTTTCCCACACAAAAAAAAAAACAAAAAAAAGGACACGGGCCTAAGCATTAATGCCTACCCGGTGGATAAGGGATCAAGAGAGGAGAGTTAAAAACTAAGATCCTCTCCGCGAAAAATACCAACAGCAATGTCACACACTCAACATCATACCCCTTTTCGTTCACCCATCTTGGTTGTGAAAGCTTCCTCCGTCGTGCCCCCACTCTCCGCTTTAATTTTCGCAACGTTTGCTTCCGTCATATCTGCTTCTGCCTCGTGGCTTCTCCATTCTTCTCAACAGCGTGTTACCATTTCGTCTCTATTTTAAAAATCAAGCCTCTTCAACGAGTCCAATGTAGTGGGTTCAGTTTGAAAACATGAATTGAAGCTCATGGTCGTATTTCACAAATTTGAGAATAAAATCGCGTTAGTACGTACCTTCAGAGGGTTTCGGCATAGCGGCTCGTGGATGACAACTTCTGGTATTTATTCTATCTTCTACTTTTTTTTTTCAAATTCGATCGAGTTGTAATGGTTCTCTGTTGCTGTTGATGTTCTACGTCAACTGTTATTGGTGTTGTTGAATGATTGCTCGTGTATATGTATGATCTACTTTTGTGAATCTTTGAGTGTATGCTGCTGGTTGTCTACAACCTGTGCTTTTTCACTGCAGGTATCTGTGTATGGTGCATACTGCTCTAATGCTTGTGTGTGTGTGTATTTGATTTTTTTCATGTGAATATCGGTGTTATCCGCAATGATTGTGAGTGTACATAATAACTATATGTGTGTAATGCATTGTGATCCTGTTTTTGTTTTGTTGTTATGGCTTGTTTTCTTTATCTTAATTTTGTGTTGCCCTCTATGTGTATATTGTAGTACTCGTGAGACCCCCCCTATGTTCTGAATGTAAATCACATTTATAGTCTCCCTGGATTAAGTCCCAGATTTTGAAAATGAATGCTGATCTGGTGATGAAATTTGATAAATGCTCATGATTTTGGCCTTGAATGGTGTATGATTATATTTGATTATTGTCTGAGACATGTCATAGTTGACAATTGTACTATTTCAAATGATGAATTTTCTTCTTATTTAGGCGTGTTTGTAGAAATCATTGAAGAACTTTCCTTTCTCGTTTAATCGTGTCAGAGACATTTTTGGGAGTGTTTGATGGCTATTTATGGAACGTGATCTTGGTTTCTTTAAATTTGTAATGGATTATGTTTGGCCTTTATTAACGTCACCTTCATTCGTTTTGCAGCAAACAAACTTGGGATGGTAAAGTACTGTTATTTGTGATTGTTAGGACGAGTTTGGATATTGGTGACGATGTTGGCTCTTGCTCAGTTCAACTTGTGAATAAATGGCAGTGAAATCTTGATACGTGGTTCATCCATATGGTCAGCCTTTTAATTCACCAAAACAAATCTCCTAATACAAACTACTGCCATGGCCACAGGATCCTTTCTATTGATGAAAAAATCACACTTTTGATGACGTTTACTTATGCTCTTTCTCTTTAGGACTAGAATGAAATTTTGTAAGAAAAATTGTAGGTGCAAAGGATGTGCCATCTTGGACTTGTAATAATATGAGCATTAATTTGAATCTTAGAATCAACTTAGGCTTGACTTTTGGAATAGAACTTGGTGAAACTTGTTCTTTGCAAATCTTGATTTTGAATTTGAATAGGTGAATTCTTCATGGTGAGACTTGAACCGCTTCTTGCATATGTATCAAAGTTCACGAATTAAAATAGAAAATATGGCAACTTGAGTGAATCATAGCTTGAAGTTTGAAAAAAATGGAACATGAACTTTGGGTTCGAAACTCAAATACTCGCATTTTCTTTAAGAAACCTACATGAATCTTCTTTCCTAGACATAGCATGTTTATCTCTTGATCCTGTTCAATCAAATAATTTGAATTCCAAATATTGTGAATTAAACCTTGATGCCACAAACCGAATCACCACTTAGTCACTTTACGAATATTGAATTTGAAGCGTACTTGAATCTTAATCCCGAATCCAAGCCATCTTACTTTGTAAAACAACAAGACCTTAATCTCAACGTACCCACCACTTCAACTTTTGCAACATAATTCGTGCCTTGCCCATTAAGCAAATCTCTTGTCTTCACACACCTTTCTTTCCCTTAATATCTTGATCTCGAGGTATCCTTGGCCCCGATCTCAAATTTAACGAGATATAGCCAGAAATTCCATCAAAAATATCTTCAAAGTCTTCATCCAAGAATGGCCCAAGGATGAAGAATGAATTCCAGAAGTAGATCCTATATCAAGTAGAAACCCTGGGATGTCCTTAAGTCCGAATCAAATGGTCATGCCTTGAAATATCTGACTGTTAGAATAAGTATTATCTCCCCTTTAAATCCAATGCACCTACACAAGCTAGTTAGTGATGATAAGCACACACACAAAACCTCATGACCTAAAGATGTTATGCAAGATGATGGACAAAGAATTGGGATTTTAGGGTCAAAAATTAGGGCGCGACAGATGGATACTGTAGCGGACAAAGATTAACCTTTTGGTTTTTTTTATAGGAGTGTATATCATTAATCTTTTAAACCAATTAGATTGCAGGAAAATTATGTGTATGTATGGCTAAAACAATGTGTTATCTACATGTAATTTTTTTAAGCCATATGACTGGTCTACATGTATAAATACATGCTTGTGTTTTAATAAATGTAGATAGAGTTTCAAGACATGTAGACTAAACATAGTTCATCATATTTGAATGGGTATAACAAACTTAACTTATCATGTGCTGAAAAGATTTAAATTAAGAGGGCTAATTTATTTAAATGAGACATTTATTAAAACACTAATTTATTACAAACATTTAACTTAAATCACTTCATAAAATATATAGCTTTATAATTTTTATTGTAAATCTTTGATCATAGTTTAATATTTTTACTGTGAATCTTTAGTAACAGTTTTAAAGACTTGAGAGTTATAACACTCAACTCTTGATAGAACAAACAAATTTTTTTTTGCTAAAAGAGAAACAGAAAACGGTGTAATTCATTGGAACGAGACAATGCCATAAGCAATTAAACTAAAATTTTACACTAGATTGTTTCAACACGTCAAACAAGAATTTTTTCAAGAAATCATGAAAGATACATTAAAAGGCCTCTGATTAAATAAATGTAAAAAAAAAATCATGAATGATACATTAAACAGTAATAAGAAAACCTCCTCTAGTTATATATCTTGGAGTCAATTTTAGAGCATAAAAAAACAAAAGATACTTTAGAGTTAACCTTTTAACTAAGAAGATTATAACTTTATTTATTTATTTGTTTATAGATTACAAACACTTTAGAGTTAACCTTTTAACTAAGAAGATTATAACTTTATTTATTCATTTGTTTATAGATTACAAACCATTATTACGGGAAATATACTTCAACCGGACAATTGATAGTAAGTTGACCAATACAATCTGTATAATCGACACTAACTTTATTCAAACAAACTCTAATTTCAAGTAAATAAGACATTTTACATCAAATCTGTGGTTTTTTTGCCAATACCCTTCTCTATGGCGTTGAATATATCTGTGATCTTTTCTTTCTTTGTACCACCAGGTTTAATACCATTCAAATCAAGGATAGTCTTGAGCTCATTTTTATGGTAAATTTGTAATGCTAAATTAAAGAACTCTTGTTCATTCGTTGATGAACAACTCCCGTGTAATTCCCACTGTTTTGACAAAAAATTATACCCATCATTTCGTCCTATCCCCACTAAGTTTGGCCAAATTTGTCTAACTTAGCCTTTATAGGAACCACCTGATAAATCAACAACAAAAAAAAATATTTTTAATTAATATATAGGTAATAATGATCATAATAGTAGCAAACATCAACATTAGTAAAATAAACACAATTCATTAAAATAAACTTACTTTGCTCTAGCAAACATCAACAACAGTAAAATAAACTTACTTTGCTCTAGCAAACATCAACAACAGTAAAATAAACAAAATTCATTAAAATAAACTTACTTTACTCTAGCAAACATCAAAAATAGTAAAATAAACTTAATTTGTCAAGATTAAAAGGATTACCACCGCAGTCACGTGGCTGAGGATCGGTTTTGTTTGACGGTCACAGACCGTGTATTGTGAACATGGGAAATATTGGTGTTTTGGGACATAGGTTAAACTTGCAGAATGATGTCGGCCATATTTCAGCCAACTTCCAATAATCAAATGGTGTCACAAGTGGTGATGGTGGAGGAGTTGGTGGCCGTTTTTTCCGTTTTTTAAGAATAGCATACTTAAGATTTGGATGGTAAGATGATGGAGAATGAGAAAGAGGAGATGGCGGAGTTTTATTATTGGGGTAGAGACGGATCCAGGAATATTAATTAGTAGGGGAGAAATAATACTCATTCGCCTCATAAAAATATTTTATTTGAGCAATACAGTTTTTAGAAAAATAATTATATATATTAATTTTAATTAAAAAAAACCAATGTCATTTTCTAGAATACGTTTATTAATTGTAGTAAATAACATAGTTGAATTAAATTAAAGTTAATAAATAATAGAAATAGTAATAAAAAATAATAATAAATATTGTATCATATTTTTAAGAGATAATTATTTTAAAACATTAAAAAATATAAAAGTGAGATACTTTTTATGCGAAGAAGGAAGTACACATATTTAAAATATTACATACTGCATATTAGAAATTTTTGTATCAAAATTTATTAAAATTAATATATATTTGTCTTGTGAATTTAATTTATTTAGTACTTGATTGTTGCCATTAGAGTACTACATCAAAAAATTGAAAAAGATAAAATAATATACAATAGTTATTCAAACAACAAATTAATCTTTAAGCTAGATATTCAGAATAATTGTGCTTTTTTTTAATTTTCAATAATATTACATATATATTTATGTGTATGTGGTCAAATAATATTTTAACAACTTATCTTTTAAATTATTTTTTATTTAATTATTTAGAATTAAAATTAATTAATTCATTTTATGGGGACAATATTTAATTTTTAAGAAAAATTAAACTAAAATAGTTAATTATTTAACACAAAATAAATAAACTAGTGGGGGCAAATTCCCCCAATTAATACCACCTAGATCCGTCCACACACACACACACACACACACACACACACACACACACACGCACACGCACACGCACACGCACACGCACACACACACGCACGCGCGCACACACACACACACACACACACACACACACACACACACACACACACACACACACACACACACACACACACACACACACACACACACACACACACACATATATATATATATATATATATATATATTGTAATATCTTAATTTTTACCCCTAAAATCCCACATGTCATTTGCATCTCATTACACAAACAAGATCACAACTTTTGATTCTCTTGCCTTCCTCTGCGTGTTTATTCTTGAGAGATCACCGAGCAACCTTCATTTCTTGTTTGTTTGATATTTATTTATGTTTATGTTTACTAACCATTATTCAAAATAAAAAAAAAAGTGTTTGTTTTTTCTTTACTAACTTTTTCATGAAAAATTTGGATCAAAGATATCAAGTACCAGTCCCTCAGCTCGAATGAATTTCATCTGAACAAAGTCGAAGTTGATCTGCAAACAATTCACAATCATCTGATCAAGGATTTTCAAGATTTAATTGATAATTATTGAAGAGACTCCAAAGTTCACATGTTTATAATTTTTATGTTTTCTTTGACAAACAAAAGAATCGAGACAGAGCCAAGACAACACATCAAAAATGCAAATTTTCACATTTTTTAGGTAATCAATTGCCCTGTGCGCATTTTGTGAAAATTGGGCAAATTCAAATTATGCAGCATTTTTGACACCAAATTCAATGTTTGCATCATGAGAATATTCTAGATCACTTCATTTTAATTCCCCTACCTCATCATAATTAATTCCCACTGTTGCGGTGAAAATTTGATATCAAGCTATTAATTAACTTGAACCGTATTTCTTTTTACAACCGGACTTTAATTTATCCAAAGGATAGGTCTAAAGAAAGAAAGAACCTTTTTCGCGATGTAACGACAACGCTTTTAAGAGATTCGGGGATTCGGGGGTTGGTTATATCTAGGGAAGGTATTAGCACCCTAAATATCTGTAGTACTCTACAGGAACCTTTTGTTTAATTAATTGCTAAGTTTGTGAATTGTGCTATGGTTTAAGGATTGGGAATTGAGATAAAATAAATAAAAAGGCCTAAGTGGTTTTCTAAGTTTGCTCGCAAAGGTATCGCACCTTTTGCCTACGTATCCTGACTAGGATAGAATTAGAGCAATCGTAGTTCGCCTCACAAGGGGGAAGAACACTTGATGATGATCAAAGTTCAAAGGGAAACAAACATGACAATGTTTGTGTGGAGTTTGACAAAACTCCCTAAGCTAAGTTGAAGGGGAAGTAAGAAGTCATGACGATGATTCTTACACAGAGTTGACGAACTCTTTCCTAGGGTTCTAGTTGAAGAACACTCCTAGTATGGGTGGGTTTCTTAGACTTCAAGAAAAGTCTAAAGGTTTCTAAACTAGGGTTAAGGTGACTTAACAAAGTCAAAGGATAGCAGAGATTTTGGTCCAAGACATTGACAGTCGAGTGGACAAACCTTCCTTTGGAGGGGGAGATAGTGGGCAACTGGATGAAAGCTAGCCAGCTTCATCATCTTGGGGATAAAATAAAATATAACATAATACAAAAGCATTCATGGTGACAACCAAGAAAAATATTAAGGATGAAAAAGCAATGATGTCAATCAAAGCAGATGATTAGTACGAAAACTGTGACGACAGATCGCACCTGGAGTACAGTTAACAAACAGATGATATGAACATGATAATAATTCAAAGTAATAATCCTAGCATGTTGGCTAACATGTATAGGCATGAGAACAATCAATTTTCACAAAGAAAAACAAGTGGAACCCTTTTAACTTTCATCTGCAATAATTAGGGTTAGTACTGTCAATATGACAAGTTGCACATAGTCAAAAATGGTGAAAAATTAATCAAACATGGAAAATAAAATTATGACATGAAAGTACACATTAAAAAAACACAATGAAAAAAGAATGGGTGAAAAATGATAAAAAATGAGAGAGTTATGATTTTTTGAAGTTTCATGTGAAAAATGAGAAAAAGTGGCAGCAAGGGTTATCACAAGGGATCAAACCCATGCCAAGTACAATACGCGCGCAAGTCTCAACCGCTGGGGCGGCCATACATCCATTAACCAAATCACAAAGATAAATATATAATGTATGTTCCTTTCATGGTTGGGCAAAAACAAAGGATTTTCAAGATTTGCAAAATGGTTCATAACTTCCTCAATTTTTGGTCTTTTTTCACAAACTTTATATGCTTTTGGGGTAGAAAATCATGAGGAAGAGGATGGTGGTGTTGGTTTTTGAAAATTATTTTTCTACTGGAAAACCCGATAGGGTGTTTGTTTATGTTCAAAATTTGCAAAATGTCATGAACAACTTCACACAATCATGCTAAATGCCAACTAAACTCACATACACATCAGTTACATGATATTTAAACAAATGAAAACATGTTCATGGCCAGGAGGTACAGATTATGGAAAGTCATATTCAATTTGCAAATGGTCATAAAAACAACAATGCATAACAATATGGTTTTTGAGTTCCAAAGCAATTCAGACCAAAGTAAGATTATGAACACATTCCAAACATGATTTCAAGTGTGTGTGTGTGAAAAAATTCAAGCTGGAACAGGTGTGTGGAAGTGTGGTATCCAAAGTGCATTCTTGTGTATTATGTACATATGATGGTACAAGTTGGTGTTCATGAGGTTTTCAGTGGTTTGGTTCATTCAAACATGTCACACATGATCAGATTAAACTGCTGTAACACAAAAATTTCAAAGATAATCATTGGTTCAAAATCTGGTATAAGATGTGCAAGCATGTGAAAACAAGAAGCAACTCATGAGTGACATTATGGTACAAAGTGTTTTGATGCCAGATGAGTATGCTAACAAGTTATAATTGATTAGTATGAGGTGTGTGTGGTGTTGTTTGAGTGAAAAATGATTTCATGTAAAAAGTAGCTTTTTGAGGGACTTGTGTGTTTTGAAAATGCATTTTGGAAAACTCAAAAATGGAAGTAGATGAGATTAAGGGTAAGTCAAGGTTTGAACAAGTTCTAACTATGATATGGGAAAGATTTTGACAGTAGGTATGATATTCAATCAACCCTTTTTTTAAAATTCCATCTTGGCATAAATTCATACAGTTTCAAATTGTGAACTCATCTTACATGAATTTGCAAAAAGTTTTGAAAAGAAAACCTGTTGGTAAAGGAAACTGATAGATTCAATGCAGCACAAATTCTAAACCAGATATGATCATATGCAAGGAGTTTCTCAAATTGATTATGAAAATAACCAAAGTATTGAAATTCATGAGTCAACTTTAAAGTATACCAACTGGTACAACTTGAGAAAACAAATTCATCCACAAGTTAACAACTCAAAGTAGAAGAACAACAGCAGTGTAACATGAGTTGACACAACTTATTTCTTTCAGAATAAAGCAACAGCAAAGTATGCTGGCAGACCAATATTGATCATCATAAGTTTCAGCATATGTGAATTATTTTCAAAGGGACAGCAACACACATACAAACAAAGTCTGACCAACTTGTCACAATGCTGACAGCCCATGGGAGTTTAGAATTCAAGAGGATTCTTAATACCATTTTAACCATAACAGATGCTGACTAAGAAGCATCATATGCCTAACAACATTTGCTCATCCTAACAAGAACTTGTACTTCTAACACACCATTCAAACAGAACAAGTCATGAACAACTAGATATATTACCAACATCAAACATAGCAAATAACTGGTTATCCTATTGTAACTGCAAACATTGACTAGACCTAGGTAGTACTTGACATCATTCTTATGACTTGCAAAAAAAACAAGACAAGGCCCCTCAATTGATAACCATAGGCAAGATTTGATAAACTCAGATTCAAAAGGGTCTTGGATGGCCATCTTTAGTGTAAGACAGGAATTCAACATGTTGGTAAACTCAGGCAGCCTCTATTTGTTTTACATAACAGCAAACAGTCTCAAAAAGCTATTATAAAGTCAACTAAGGGCCATCTGGCATGAGCTAAAAACAACCTAACAACATTATCACAAACTTCTAACAAGGCTTGAAATTTAGTATATGTCTGGTAATGTATCATCAGGGGTACTGCTACTCCATGAAGTGAGAGGCAAAGGTTACCTCCAACACTTTCCATTGCTGCAGCAGAAAACTCAAATGACAGTCCTTACCAACCCAAACTAGCAAATAGATGACATGACTAGCAACAGAAAATAACCAAATTCTGATAGTGACTAACATGATGATGTTGAATTTCTAAATGCCCCTGGTGTTCCTAACAGCCTGACAGAATTTCAGAAGTTCAAAAAGCTGTGACCAACACAACACAAATCAACAATAGTCCTCTCTATCATTACCAAGTGACTCTCAATAAGTCATATGTGAATTCTCATTATTTGATAGAGATATTTTCCTCATTGCATACCTCAAATAGCAGCCTTATGCACAACAGGTTTGAAACAAACACTAAATTATTGGACTGAGGGTTCTTATGGGAAAGGTGGAACAATATCATACCAACCCAACTTATTAACTTACTCCCAGCAACCAAAAACCTAAGGGCAAACAGCCTTAGCAAAACTAGATTTTGGCAAAAATGAGAACATGATGTCATCTCAATCACACCAGTTTAGTATAAAACAAAAGACAATATGTGATGTGATTGCACACTAGTTGTAATTTGATGCAGTCCTCAAACAGTGGCAGTGTTAGGTTTCTAAATTCCTCAATCATGAATTAGTGTACTCTTGGCATGACAGAAGGGATCTTTGAGTGATAATACAAATAAAATGTCATAGCTTGAATACATTTACACCCTGACAGTCCCATGGTTCAAAGTACAACAGAAAACATACTAACATTACAACAGAAATCAACAGCTTGTAACAAGCTTATGTTTAGCATGAAGCCAATATCCATCAATTTACTCATGTGTTCTAAAACAGCATATCCATTGAATTAGTACACCAATATGACAGAAACAAGTTAAACTACCTAGGCTAATACTCATGAGAACCTCCACCATCTCTAACAGCATACATCATGAAAATTCATCAAAGTGTACATAGCTCAAATTCTACCAAAAACACTCAAAAATGCCAATTCATGAAAGATAATGCTAAAGCCAATAAAAAACAGCTACATACCTCTTAATGACCCTTTTGAATATGTTAGGATAGTTGAGAAAACCAGAGATCTTGAATTCCACTCTTTGCTTTTGCACCTTGCTTCAAGCTTAAGTAAACAACCACTTATGATTCCAAAATGAGAATTATGAGTTTCCAATGGTTGCTAAGGCTCTTGACAGTTGAGATATATTGTTTGTGAGGTGTTTAAGTGATCACAACCTCAAGGAAAGGATTAGAACTCACTTTGGTGATTTTTATGGCTTTTGGTCAAAGTAAGCTAGGTATGAGATTGACTTTTTGATTTTTCAGTTTTCTTGGTGGTTCAAAGGACTAGACACCTCCCATATGATATTTAGAGGGTGTATGGAGGGTTGTTGGGGTGTTTGAAAGGGTAGAAATGATTTTGAGCAAATTTCACTTCATGACCATTTTTGGTGTTTTCATGAATCTTGTGATTTTGGAGATTTGGTGCAAGATATGGAAAATGTAATTACAAAACTTCTCTATGGTTTTTATCAGATGAATTGTGTATGGAATGAAGTGAAATAGCTCTCCTTTTATAGAGAAAGTGATTGAGGTGCTTGCTAGGGAGATTTCTTCAACATGAAGTAATCTTTGGATATTTTGAACCAAACCTCCCTTTGAGAGTTTTCCACTTAATTCTGATGCAAATACAACTTGCCCATGTTCTTTGATGGTTTTATGATGTTTGTAGCAGGCTAGGATCATAGGGAAGGGGCTGGTACATCCTTTTACTTTCCACCTCATGCTTGGAAAGTTCAACTTGCCAACTTGCTCCACTTGCAAGGCAATGAACTTCAAGCTTTGATTTTGTGGTATTCTGCATAATTCTCTATTCTATCATGCTACACACATCTTATATGTCACATACAAAAAATTAGATCAAGAAAAAAATGGCAAATTTAGTGAGGTAGGTCTCTTTGAAAATTCAGCCAATGTGGGACTTAACATGTGAAACCCTTAATTTTGAATGCATGTAACTTTCTGCTCATAACTCCTCTTGAGATGTTCTAGTATAATTTAGAAAGCCCTCACATAGCTCTAAAACATTCATGTTTGTCAAGGAATCAAAATCCAATTGGAACTAGGTGAAAAATCCCCTCAAAGTTGGCTGCACACAAGCTTTTAAAGTGAAAATAACTTAGAAATTTTCTAAGTTATTTTCCCTTCTAGGAATGTTTTTGCTTCTATCTCAAAAAGTATGCATTTTCTGGTTGTGGACTAGTATGAGACTTTTGTAGTACTTGTCAAGAGCTTCCAAATGAGATTTGAACCAACTCAATTGGATGTGTGGTTAAGGAGTTATGGTTTAGCCCTTTTCAAAACCCTAATTTCCCGATTTCTTGATTACTCTCTCATCCTTGATCCAATGATCATGAAAATTTATATGCAAGTCCATTATGAAATAAGGAACAACTTTGATTCACAACTTGGATTCCAATTCTCAAAATTTGAGGAGTTGACTTTTCGGTCAACCGTACGATCGATCGGTGCCGATTGAGTCGCCTGTTGACATTCTGGATATCCTGAGACTTTGATACTTCTTGAATGGTCTTTAATAAGCTATATGAACTTCATGGACCTCAATCCCACCTTTAAAAAATCTTCCCACATCAAAGTCAAACCACAGTTGACTTTTCACTAGTTAAAAACCCTAATCGGGGCCTCTTGACTGCACTGTTCTTGATTCTGCAATGATTTCTTCAAATTGACTTCTCATTTGACTTTGATATTATCTTTGATTTCATTCCATGATTGAATTGGCCCAAATCATTGGTTGATCATTCCTTGGTTGTTTTGAATTTGTCGGTGCGAAAACCCTGATTCCTCTGTAACTTGACAATAATGAACTTGCACTGATTTAGGGTTAGATAATTCATGATCATGCTTCTAAAATGATAATGAGAATCTAAGGGGTCAAAATTTGGGGTACAACAGTTGCCCCTATTTAAATATCTTCACTAGATGGGGAACGAGTGATGACAATCTTCGTTAAATTGCAGTGAAAGGTATTTAAATATAGATAACCGAAAATTTTGTCCCTTAGATCCGATGTCATGCTAAAGGACAAGTTATGATATGCCATGCACTCTAAATGATGCTTTATGATGCTTGAATGCAAACAACATAGACGCAACGATAATAATAAAAGAAACAGTAAAACAAACAATGACAAATACAAGGACTCGACACTGGGGACTCGTACTGAAAAACTGAATTAACAGTTCAGACATGACTGATAGCGTAAGCAGGGAAACTTCACATGGGGAAGAGACAAATCCAATAAAGATGACAATCTTATTGGAACAGAGATACTCCACCGGGGAGAAGAATTGATTTCCACTGGGGGAAAGGATATACTTTTACTGGGGAAATGGAAAATTAATTCCATCAGGAAAAGAGAATCAGGATTCACCGGGGAAGCGAAAGACTGGATACAACCTCACTGGGGATGATCAGATGAGGAACTTCCTATAGCAAAGAGTTCAAACGGGATTTTCAGGAATGGACTAGAAACAAGACTAATCACACACGGAGGACACTAATGACGACTAGATCTCCAGGACTTGACTGGGAACATGGATCACTGGGGATATATCCTCAGCTTCTGCAACCAGTTCACACAGTGCTGGTAATCAAGAAACGTCTTGGAGAAATTGGTAACGACCAAAATTCCAAGTAGTGCCAGTGGCGACTGGTCTTTTAATGGTGATTGGTGACGACCAAATCAGGGTATCAATGACAATTAGTTACGAGGATGCTAGTAATTACTAGATCCTAGCTAGGGTGTTGGTAACGACCAAAACGAAACAGATTCCAATAACGATTGGACTCTAGATGATGATACCAGTTACGACCGGGTTTCAAAGGGAAAAATTGGTGACAAACAACAAGATACCAATGACGATTGGTTTTAGGCAGTGCCAGTGACGACTGGACTTCATGGGGAGAGTTAGTAATAACTAACAAGATGCCAATAACAGTTGGAACAATACCAGTGACAACTGGATTCCCCGGGGAAAGATTGGTAACGACCAAACCAAGAGGCGCCAATGACCATTGGACTTTTATTTAGTGCCAGTGACGACTGGACTTATACGTGGATTTGTTAGTGACGACTAACGAGATACCAATGACAATTGGATTTAGAAAATTCCAGTGACGACTGGGCTTAAAAGGAAATAGATGGTGACGACCAAATGAATGCCAATGACAATTGGTTTGAACAAAATGCCAGTTACGACTGGACTTATACTTGGGAAATGAAGTGAGTAATAACTTAGACTTCGCGGGGATTGATAGATGTCACCGACCCGGGGAACAAACGAATCACACTGATCCCATGATGAGGGGTGTACGTAGACTTTGGGAAATAAACCCTAAAATCTACTAGGGAATAGAGCCTGTAGGTAGCTTGTGCTGAGGTGAATTCAAACAGATGTCCAGAAATACTTCGCTAGGGAAAGAACCTTCACATCATCATAAGAAATCCTGAGGGATAATCTTCAATCTTGATAACCATACATGGCCAAAGGACTCTTCGTCGCCCCACTTGCTAGCATTTCATTGGGGAATGTAAATTCTGACTGTGTATCAAGACTCCTGCTATCCTGAAATTTCGGGGAAGTATGATTTTCCTCGAGTCTTTCCACAAGTTAAAAACATTTTGTAAAACCTTTCCAAGTTATTTTTCAAAAATTTGGACTTTAATGCTTTCAAAAACAATCTTTGACTAACGAACGGTATTTTGCATAACAAAGAAAATAAGGAACTGATAATTTGCACAAGAAAGAAAGGCTCAAAAGGCTGATTTTATTTAAAGGATGAAATCTTGCCAATGACAATATTCCATGGAAATTTTTACAAGTAAAATGGCAAAAGTGGATAAGGTTACATTGAATCCTGTGACCTAACTATCCCTAAAGACTAGAATTCTCCAAGATCCTTGCTTCTGACGAGAGCTGTTGAGATGAATCTTTGTTGAGTCTGCAGTGTTGATGACTTCGTCTGATGCAGCGAAACGCCTTTGTCCCTAATTTTTGCCTGGATCGCCCTTTCGGATTTTCAATCCACCGGGACGCTCATTTTTGCCTAAGCCGCCCTTTCGGGTTTTCAACTTAGCGAGCTTTTTTATTTCTTTTCTCTTTTTTCTTTTTTTCTCTTTTTTCTTTTTTTACCCTAACTTTTGCATAAACCGTTCTTTTGGATCTTCCGGTTTATCGGGTACTTTTTTAGGCGTAATATTTCCGAACTGCGTCAGAGTTTATCGGGTGCGTGAGTTGTTCTCCGTCCATGGTAGTAAGGATCAGTGAACCTCCGGAGAATACTGTCTTTACAATAAAGGGGCCATCGTAATTAGGCATCCACTTCCCTCTTGCGTCTTTGTGAACTGGTAAGATCTTCTTGAGCACAAGTTCTCCTTCGCGGAACTCTCTGATACGGACCTTTTTATCGAACGCTCTCTTGATTCTTTTTTGATACAACTGGCCGTGACACATCGCAGACATGCGCTTTTCATCGATGAGATTCAGCTGATCAAATCTTTCTTTAATCCATTCTGCCTCTTCTAACTTGGTTTCCATGATGACTCTGAGGGATGGTATCTTGACCTCGATAGGAAGAACTGCGTCCATTCCATATACCAGAGAAAAGGGAGTTGCCCCTGTGGAAGTGCGGACGGAGGTTCTGTATTCGTGCAGGGCAAATGGTAGCATTTCATGCCAATCTTTGTAGGTTTTAACCATTTTCTGCAAGATCTTCTTGATGTTTTTATTTGCAGCTTCCACAACTCCATTCATCTTTGGACGGTAAGGGGAAGAGTTGTGGTGTTCGATTTTGAAGTCATCACATAATTCTTTCATAACTTTGTTGTTCAGATTGGTGCCATTGTCTGTTATAATTCTGCTTGGGATCCCGTAGCGACAGATGATCTCCTTTTTAATGAAACGAGCCACCACTTGACGTGTAACATTGGTGTAGGATGCAACTTCAACCCATTTTGTGAAATAGTCGATGGCAACCATAATGAAACGGTGTCCATTTGAAGCTCTTGGCTCAATTGCCCCAATCATGTCAATCCCCCACATAGAGAAAGGCCATGGTGACGACAGTACATTCAATAGTGTTGGAGGCACATGCATTTTGTCCGTGTAGATCTAACATTTGTGACATTTTCTGGCGTACTGAATGCAGTCGGTTTCTAAAGTTAACCAATAATAACCAGCTCTCAAGATCTTTTTGGACATGGCGTATCCGTTGGCGTGAGTACCAAACATTCCTTCATGAACATCTTTCATTAACAAGTCCGCTTCTCTTTTGTCAACACATCTGAGTAAGACCATATCATGGTTTCTTTTGTAAAGTACACCATTACTGAGGAAGAATTTGGATGCTAATCGTCTCAGTGTTTTCTTGTCAAGTGCTGTAGCATCTGCGGGATATTCTTGTTTCAACAGATAATTCTTTATATCATGATACCAGGGTTTGCCATCGGTTTCTTCTTCGATCATTTGACAGTAAGCAGGCTCTGTCTTGCGTTCAATTTTGATAAGTGTGCCATCATTGACATCTCTAGTTTTCCACATCGAGGCCAGCATGGCTAGGGCGTCAGCGATATGATTCTCTGCTCTTGGAACATGTTTAAAGGTGATTTCATCAAAATACTTGATTGTTTCAACGATATAAGCTCTGTAAGGGATCAGGTTTTCATGTCTTGTCTCCCATTCACCCGTGACTTGGTAGATAACTAAAGCTGAGTCTCCACTGACTTCGAGATTTTTGATTTGGAGATCAATGACTGCTTCGAGACCAAGGATACATGCTTCGTATTCAGCAATGTTGTTTGTACAATCAAAGTCTAGTCTGGCTGTAAACGGAGTGTAACCACCTTCAGGATTCATTAAGACTGCACCTACGCCATGTCCGCTATAATTGGAGGAACCGTCGAACATCATTTTCCACCAATTATCTGTCTGTTGACCTTTGTCAGAACTTGTTTCTTCACAATCTTTTACTAACATGATATCTTCATCCGGAAAATCAAACTTCAGAGGTTTATAATCTTCGACAGGTTGATCTGGGAGATATTCTGATAACACACTGCCCTTGATAGATTTCTGAGCCACATATTGAATATCATATTCTGATAGTAGCATATGCCACCGGGCGAGTCTTCCGGTTTGTGCAGGTTTCTCAAAGATGTACTTTATTGGATCCATTTTTGAGATCAATAAAGTGGTGTGACAAATCATATACTACCTCAAACGCTTAGCAGCCCATGCTAAAGCACAACAAGTCTTTTCTAGGAGTGAGTATCTGCTTTCACAATCAGTAAATTTCTTGCTCAGATAATAAATGGCATGTTCTTTCCGCCCGGATACGTCTTGCTGGCCCAGAACGCAACCCATTGAATTTTCAAGTACTGTCAAATACATAAAGAGAGGCTTTCCCGGAGCAGGTGGTATCAAAATTGGAGGTTCTTGGAGATAACCTTTGATTTTATCGAACGCTGTTTGACAATAAAAATTCCATACAACTGTTTGATCCTTTCGTAACAACTTGAAGATCGGTTCACAGGTAGGGGTCATATTGGAAATGAACCTGGATATGTAATTCAACCTTCCAAGGAAGCTTCTAACCTGATTTTCGGTCTGCGGAGCTGGCATGTCTTGAATGGCACAGACTTTGTCTGGATCCACCTCAATCCCCTTGTGGCTGACAATAAAACAGAGTAATTTTCCTGATCTGACTCCGAAAGTGCACTTTGCGGGATTCAATCTCAATTGATATTTCCGGAGTCTTTTGAATAACTTCAACAAATGTTCTAGATAGTCTTCTTCATTTTGAGACTTGGCGATCATGTCATCCACATATACTTCTATTTCTTTGTGCATCATGTCGTGGAACAAAGCCACCATAGCTCTTTGATAAGTTGCGCCTGCATTCTTTAAACCGAATGGCATAACCTTATAACAATAGGTGCCCCATGGAGTGATGAAGGTTGTTTTTTCCATGTCGTCAGGATCCATTTTGATTTGATTGTAACCAGAGAAACCGTCCATAAAGGAAAACACTGCAAACCGAGCTGTATTATCTACCAAAGTATCAATATGTGGTAAAGGGAAGTCGTCTTTTGGACTGGCTTTGTTTAAATATCGATAATCCACACACATCCTTACCTTTCCATCTTTCTTTGGTACAGGAACAATGTTGGCTACCCATTCTGGATACTTGGCCACTGCAAGGAAGCCTGCATCAATCTGCTTTTTTACCTCATCTCTGATTTTAAGAGCTATGTCGGGTCTAGTTCTTCTGAGTTTCTGTTTAACCGACGGGCATTCAGGTCGGAGTGGTAACTTGTGAACCACTATGTCTGTATCCAAACCAGGCATATCCTGATAAGACCAAGCAAACACATCTACATATTCTTTTAAGAGTTCCTTTAACTGCTGTTTTACTTCTGCCCCTAGGGCTGCCCCAATTTTGACTTCTTTTCTGTCTCCTTCTGTGCCAAGATTAATGACCTCCAAATGTTCCTTGTGCGGCTGGAGCTCGGTGTACTCAGACTGTGCCCATCTTACCAGTTCCTCAGGGATTTCAAAATCTTCATCCTCGTCTTCGGCTTGGTATATTGGGGAATCCACGTCTGGAGGGAATGCGAGGTTACAGGACTCAATGGGGTTATGGTCATCACTGCATGTTTGAAGGGTTTACTTTATTAAAACACACAATCAACAAATGCAACACATATAGAGAAAGAGAAAACTGTTTTTGTTTTGGTTTTTTTGTATTGCCATTTTTCTTTCAAAGTAAAAGCAAAAAGACGGTAAAGAAACAACACGAGGATTTTTAACAAACTAGTCCATTCTCATTGATATTTCTTTGAAAGCATGGGGCCCTTACAAAACATTCCTATAGCCTTGGGCACGACTATGAAGATTTTAAAAATAACAAAGAAAAACAACAAATTACTTTAACTCGGGAAAAACTACAGGAACTTCGATAGCCTCCCAGTTGTTCAGAGTAGCTTCGTCATGATACACTAGCGTTCCTATGTCTTCACTTTCAAGATTTCCTTCCACGGCGTTGATTTGAAAACCGCCACTGGTAAATATTTCTTGAATAGCCTTTGGCTGGCTGTTGTCATGCATCGGTTCTTCACCTTGAGTTGGTTTGTAACCCAACCCTTGGCGATTCATCTTCGGTTTTACCTCAATGACTTCTCCCCATCCTGCGGGAGTACCTTCTTCCAGCGTAGCTTTGGCGCCTTGAGCAGATGCGAAAGTTGGACCACTTTTTGCCACCGTCTCCTCTATCATCACTGCGTTTGCTATTTCTAGTGCTTGGAATGATGTCTCTAGCGCGTCCTCTTCTGCTTCAATGTACCGGAACGATGAAAGATTACTGACCATTAATTCCTCTTCACCATGAACAATTACTAGCTTATCATTTACCACAAACTTCATTCTTTGGTGCAGGGTAGAAGTTACCGCCCCTGCTTCATGGATCTAGGGACGTCCCAGTAGGCAGCTATAAGCTGGATTTATGTCCATCACCTGAAATACAATGTTAAATTCATGGGGTCCCACCAAAATCGGTAATTCTACTTCTCTGATGACCGTTCTCCTCGAACCATCAAAAGCTTTTACAATTAATGAGGTTGGTTTCATCTCTGCCTCGACATAGGCTAATCTGGACAGTGATCTTGCGGGTAGCACGTTTAACGAGGATCCTGTGTCGACCAGTACTCGTGCCAAAGTATCTTCCTGGCATTTGATGGATATGTGTAGTGCACGATTGTGATCACGTTTTTCCTTCGGTAACTCAGCATCGCTGAAACTTAAAGTATTGCATGCCGTGATGTTAGCCACTACTGAATCAAACTGCCCGAGTGAAATATCCTTGGTTACGTGTGCTTGTCTCAATACTTTCTGTAATGCTTCCCTGTGAGCTGGAGAATTTATCAAGAGTGACAAGATTGATATTTTTGATGGCGTCTGATGAAGCTGATCTATCACCTTGTAATCACTTCTTCGGATAATCCTCAAAAATTCATCATTTTCTTCTTCTGTGCTCGGAGCTTCTTTTTCTTTGATTACCACAGCAGGAATAACTTCTTTTGGAATAGCTACTGATTTTTTCGGCTGATAGATCCGACCGTTGCGGGTCATCTTGCTAGTGCCGGCAATGTTGGTCACATCTTTCTGATTATCTGTCTGAACAACCTTTCTCATTTCTTTGTCTACCACGGTCACATCGTACTTCCATGGAACAGCTTTTGTATTGTCATAATGGCACAGTCTTGTTTTTTGAACTACGATTGGTCGCGGTTGACCAATAGCAGCTCTGTTGAAAACTGGCCTGGCACCCCTGTTAAACACTGGAACTTTCTCTCTTTTCCTGGACAGGTCGAAAACTGGCTCTATTACAGTAACCTCTTCTTTCCTTACCTTACCACATACTTGTAACATCCCCTCATTTATCAATCTTTGTATATCTTCCTGCATCACATTACATCCACTGGAACTAACAGTACATTTTTCACATTTGTTATGAACACTTCCCAACAACCCTGCTTCTGTCAGCTTATCATGCAATGTCTTCAATGGTGTTCTGATTTTTGACACATCATTAATTATCTCTTCATCTGACTTTTCAATGGCATTGACCCCTCCATGGTTTGGCAGTGGGTTACTTTTGACGTTAGGTGGTACATCATCAAAGGACAGGATTTTCTTCTCCATCAACTCTCTTACCAGATGTTTTAAGGCAAAGCATCCTTCTAAGTTGTGGCCGGCAGCACCTTCATGGAAAGCACAATGGGCATTTGGGATATAATGTGGAGACGTGGTATCCGGATTAAGCGGTCTTGTCGTGATCAACCCCTGATGGACCAAAGATGGATATAACTCAGTATACGTCATTGGTATCTGTGGGAGTGGAGGTTTTATGGTCGTCCTCCGGTTCTGATATTGTTGTCTGGGTTGTGGTACCCTCTACTGCTGATTTTGTTGAAAGGGCGGAGCGTTGGGCGCTCGTTGATGCCCTTGCTGGTTTTGCTGATACATGGGCGCTGGTTGCCCTGGTTGATAATTTGAAATAGAATGGTTGAATGTTGGGGTCACAGCTGCCACATATTGCTGAGGGGCATACTGTACCGGGTACATGGGCCTTTGTTGATGAAACTGTTGAACATAGTTAGGTTGGACTGGCTGGATGAAACTTTGTTGAGGCAGCTGATATTGCTGATATGGAGGTCTCACGGTACAATTTCTTCTTCCCATTACGACATTTGTTTCACCTTCTTTCTTCTTGTGAAACCCACAGCTGACTTTCTTAATACTGCTGTTGTTAGAACTACTGGAGCTGCTGGCTATCTTTCCACTTTTCATTCCCAATTCTACCCTCACTCCCACGACCACAATGTCTGAAAAACTTGCAGACACACTGCTGATCATTTTCTCATATAATTCTGGTCTCACTGTGTCAACAAACCAGTCTGTCAGTTCTTTCTCACTTAGAGGTGGTTCTACCTGGGACGCTGTTTCTCTCCACCGCTGAGCGTATTCTTTGAATGATTCTGTGCTTTTCTGGGACATGCTCAACAACTGCCTTCGGTCAGGCACCATATCCATATTATATTTGTAATGTTTCATGAATGCATAAGCCAAATCTTGAAAACTGTGGATTCTTGACTGATCTAGACTTAGATACCATTTTGCTGGAGCTCCTTTCAGACTGTCTTGGAAGCAATGGATCATTAACTTGTCGTCTTCGACGTGTGCTGCCATTCTTCTATAGTACATGATTAAGTGAGTTAGTGGACAAGTAGCTCCTGAGTACTGATCGAAATTTGGGATTTTGAACTTTGGCGGTATTACTAGTCCAGATACCAAACACATTTCTCTGGCGTCAGTGCCAAAGGTATAGTTTCCTTCCATCGCTCGGATCTTTCTCCCTATAGTTTCAACACTTTCCCTTAACTTTGCACGTGATTCATTCTCCTCTTCATACCCTTCGGGTCCTTCGTATACTGGTGGTGGATTATGAAAGATGGGGCGCGCTTGAACCTGAACTGTAGCTGGAGTGTAGGTGGGAATAGCTTGTGGAATCTCTCCTCCCAAGGGAATTGTCTGTTGAGTGACTCTCGGCGGTGGCACAAAGCCTGGAGACAAACCATAAGGCGGTTCATTTGCAATGGTTACAGCTGTCGGGATTGGTTCTGCAGTGATTTCAGAGACAACAGTGGCTTGAGTGTCCAACATTGCACGGATGACTTGTAAAGCTTCCCTGATCTGTCCCATGCCTCCTCGGAGCTCTCCGAGTTCATTGTCGATTCTGTCTACATCTAAGTTCTGTTCTTCCATCCTTAAGCGAGCTTGGGCTCGTGTGTTGTACTGATGGCGAGGTCTCAGTGTGATTCTGTTGACAAGACAGAGGGATGAGACTCGACTCAGGAACATGCATATGCAATGTTTATGAAATGCAAAATGCAGATTTTAAACATTCAAGGGAATAAAAGCTTTATTTGCAAATATTTTAACAATAAATAGGAAAAACAGACAAATCTTCATTGATAACATCTGGAGAGTTTACAACATCAAACGGGAAATGGAAATACAAGCTTCTACAAAATACGAAAAACAACAACAACAGATTCTAGATCCTTTGACTGGATGACCCTTCACCTCCCGGTTGATTCTTTCTTCCACTTTGATACACCACTTCTTGAAGTTCTTCTTTCTCTTGCATATCCTTGAAATACTTATCTCTCCACGCTTTCCCTTCTTTCTCAGCTTTTGCCAAAGCAGCTTTCAACTCTTCTACGAGGGTAGGCTTGGGCGAGTCAGGCTCAAAGCGGGTATAGAACATCTTCATTGCCGATTCTCTTACCCATGATAGGTAAGATTCTGAAACAGTAGCGTTGTGGGGGCCTAGGGCAGTTACTCCCCTTGTGTGGACATATCGCCAAGCATACGCAATTCGAGCCCTATAAGCGGGATTCTTCCTTTCCTCCAAGTAAAATTTTCTCAAACAGTCTGGATCTGGTTCATCTTCCATGGGGTGCCCCAACTGTCGACGAGCCAGAATAGGATTATAGCTGATGCAACCATTGACGCTGATGAGCGGTACATTCGGGAAATCTCCACAACTTTGGATCATGGTAATTCCTCCATACATATGATCATACCATTTAATGTCTGAGTGTTTGAGAAACAACAACTTTTCTGTCCATGAGAGTCCATTTTGCTTATCCCAGATGGCTGGAATTTCTGACAAGTGTGAAATAAACCACTTGTGCAGGAGAACGGTGCAACATTCAATTCGTCCAACCCCATAACGGTTCCTTCGGTGGAGGGTAAAATAAGTGTCGGCCAGTAAGGTAGGTACATGATTTTTGATCAAGAAGAGATTGATCGCATCTGCGTCCACAAAATCACTAGCAGTTGGGAACAAGAACAATCCGTAAATAAGTAAAACCAGGATGGCTTCAAATGCTTCAGTATTTTGTGACAAGGCATAGTTCTGAGCTTTTTCATATAGGAACATAGCTGAAAATCCATACAATCCTCCCTTAGCACCCATATGAGATCGCACTTCGTCCAACTCCAAATACGCGGCCTCTGCAATTTCTCTTTCATTAGGAGTCCCCTCCCTTCCAGAAAATGGACTAGGAGTAACGCCTACTCCCATTAGGGCGGAATACTCTTCCAAAGTTGGTAGCAACTGATAATCTGGAAACGTGAAACAATGATAGGTTGAATCATAGAATTGCACGAGTGCAGATAACATCTCTTCATACACTTGAACTTCCAGTAATGACAACATGTTCCCATGTCTTTCTCTGAACGCCTCGGGGTCTTCTACTAAACTTACCAGTTTCTTCAAGTTCTCCAATCTTGGTCTTCGGAACACAACCTCTTCTTTCTTTCTAGAATCCATCCTATAATATCTGCAAACAATCTTTTAGTTCCTTGAATGTTTAAATAACAAGAATGCAAATGTAAATACAAAAGTTTTATGGAACTCAAATTTACCAAAATATCCTTTCATTTCATTGATTTTTCAAAGGGGTTTTACAAAAGATTTTAGTACGTCTTACAAAAGCCCTAACATTACAACTCAATATGCTCTAAAAGAAAATCCTCTCTCTTCTTGATTCTTCTGAGATCTTCTTCCACCTGCGCTTTCTCAAGGATGAGTTTGTCTACCATAGCCTTCCAAGGAGTTGATTGATGGTTGGAATAAAATGCATCTTCCTGGGCCTTCCTTTTCTTGCTTGCAACTGCTTCCTCTTCCTTCAACTGAATTTGTTTGCGGAGTTCCTCGTTCTCTTCCATAGCCACCTGATATTTGTACTTCCAGGATACCTCAGTCTGCTGTGACTTCCTCAGAGCAATCTTCAGCTTCTCTTCCTCAGACATGAAAATCAACGGCTGTTCTTCTATTAAGACCATAGGCTTTTGTGGAGGATAAGGCATTTTTAACTGAATGACCCTCTTTCGAACCCATTGGAGATAAGGTTCAAAAGAGATGCAGTTAGGTCTTCCCAAGTCCTCTTTTCCTTTCCTGTGTATATGCCCTCATGCTTTGAGAATTTCATCTTTTAATTCTGAAACTCCTATGAAGAAAATACCTTCTACGTGAGCACTGCAAGGTTTGTCTTTCAGCGGATAACCAAATTGTCGACGAGCAATCACAGGGTTATAGCTGATTCCCCCATTTGTACCAAGGAGAGGTATGTTCCCGAAGCTTCCACAACTATCAATGATTTTGATTCCATCGTAACTACGGCTGTACTAGTCAATATCGGAGTGAGTAAGAGCCATAATTTTTTCAGACCACCATCCTTTGCTCCAAAAAGTATGGGCTTTGGGTAGATGAGAAACAAACCATTTATACAACAACGGAACACAACAGATGATCATTCCTCCTTTGTGAAGATTTCTTAGATGAACATAGTGGTAAGCATCAGCTAGTAGAATAGGTACTGGATTCTTCTTCAAGAATATTTTGATGGCATTGAGATCCACAAAGTTGTCAAAGCTCGGAAACAGAAAGATCCCATAAATAAGCAAGGCTAGAATAGCCTCAAAAGCATCCATACTCAAGTGATCAGCATAATACTGAGCCTTCCCAATCAAGAATTTTGAAGTCAGCCCAAAGATCCCTCCTTTAGTAACCATGTTCTTCTGAATGTCTACCAACCCGATACGTGTGGCTTTAGCAATTTCTTCCTCTTTAGGGTCCTTCTCCATGACGGGAAAAGGAGATGCATCAAGGATGGGTACACCAATCAGACAGGAATACTCTTCAAGTGTTGGCACTAACTGATAGTCCGGAAATGTGAAGCAGTGATAAAGTGGGTCATAGAACTGGAGTAACGTGGAAAGGAGTCCCAAATCCATTTTCTTCCTTATTTTCAGTAGAGACAACAAATTCCCGTACCTGCTTTTGAACCCTTCTACATCTGTGATCAGAGTGCTCAACCTTTCAATCTCATCTACATTAGGGCTTTTGTAAGTGTACTTTATAGTTTTCTTTTTTCCATTGTCCATGATGTTCCTGATATTTTATAAGTAAACGACTCTGAGTTCCATAAAACTTTTATGACATGATGTTTATGGATGCATGAATGCACAAACACAGGTAATCACATATTCACAGATTCACAAGTAAACAGACAAGGTTTTTGGTTTGGAGAATATGAGAAAGGAGTCAAGGTCTACCCTCCCCAAAGGTATGTACTAAGGTTCCCGCAACTGCAGAACAAGGTTCTAAAAGAGTTCCTGGAGTCTTCGACCCATCTTTCGGATATTATCAATTTCCCAAATACTTGGTGGTCGATAATATTCTCAAGAGAGTCTCATCCAAGTGTAGTATCGCGTATCAACTACTTTGGAATTACTTCCTTATAGTCACCGCACTACATCCTAATAAAGCCATAGTGGGGGAAAAGGTATCTAAAGGTCCTCAGTGTCATGGGCACCTATGCAGAAAGTAGCATTGTTTTCACGAATACTCGATCAACAATAATAGCTCTCAAAAGGGCCTCTACTGAGCGGTGATTTTCTCAAGTCAGCTTGGTCGGGAATCTACTCCCTATAAGCCTTCTTGAATATATCACCTTCCTATCATAAGTACGCTCGAGCACGGGTGTAGTGCTGTCTCACCATTTCAAGTTTCCCAAACCAACAGAGCACAAATATATACAAGTATTCACAGATAGCAATTAGTTAAACAAAATAGGTTGAACCCTCAAAATAAAAGAAAAAGCAATATCCCCAGTGAAGTCGCCATTTCTGTTGTGGTGAAAATTTGATATCAAGCTATTAATTAACTTGAACCGTATTTCTTTTTACAATCGGACTTTAATTTATCCAAAGGATAGGTCTAAAGAAAGAAAGAACCTTTTTCGCGATGTAACGACAACGCTTTTAAGAGATTCGGGGATTCGGGGGTTGGTTATATCTAGGGAAGGTATTAGCACCCTAAATATCTGTAGTACTCTACAGGAACCTTTTGTTTAATTAATTGCTAAGTTTGTGAATTGTGCTATGGTTTAAGGATTGGGAATTGAGATAAAATAAATAAAAAGGCCTAAGTGGTTTTCTAAGTTTGCTCACAAAGGTATCGCACCTTTTGCCTACGTATCCTGACTAGGATAGAATCAGAGCAATCGTAGTTCGCCTCACAAGGGGGAAGAACACTTGATGATGATCAAAGTTCAAAGGGAAAAAAACATGACAATGTTTATGTGGAGTTTGACAAAACTCCCTAAGCTAAGTTGAAGGGGAAGTAAGAAGTCATGACGATGATTCTTACACAGAGTTGACGAACTCTTTCCTAGGGTTCTAGTTGAAGAACACTCCTAGTATGGGTGGGTTTCTTAGACTTCAAGAAAAATCTAAAGGTTTCTAAACTAGGGTTAAGGTGACTTAACAAAGTCAAAGGATAGCAGAGATTTTGGTCCAAGACATTGACAGTCGAGTGGACAGACCTTCCTTTGGAGGGGGAGATAGTGGGCAACTGGATGAAAGCTAGCCAGCTTCATCATCTTGGGGATAAAATAAAATATAACATAATACAAAAGCATTCATGGTGACAACCAAGAAAAATATTAAGGATGAAAAAGCAATGATGTCAATCAAAGCAGATGATTAGTACGAAAACTGTGACGACAGGTCGCACCTGGAGTACAGTTAACAAACAGATGATATAAACATGATAATAATTCAAATTAATAATCCTAGAATGTTAGCTAACATGTATAGGCATGATAACAATCAATTTTCACAAAGAAAAACAAGTGGAACCCTTTTAACTTTCATCTGCAATAATTAGGGTTAGTACTGTCAATATGACAAGTTGCACATAGTCAAACATGGTTAAAAATTAATCAAACATGGAAAATAAAATTATGACATGAAAGTACACATTAAAAAAAACACAATGAAAAAAGAATGGGTGAAAAATGATAAAAAAAATGAGAGAGTTATGATTTTTTGAAGTTTCATGTGAAAAATGAGAAAAAGTGGCAGCAAGGGTTATCACAAGGGATCGAACCCATGCCAAGTACAATACGCGCGCAAGTCTCAACCGCTGGGGCGGCCATACATCCATTAACAAAATCACAAAGATAAATATATAATGTATGTTCCTTTCATGGTTGGGCAAAAACAAAGGATTTTCAAGATTTGCAAAATGGTTCATAACTTCCTCAATTTTTGGTCTTTTTTCACAAACTTTATATGCTTTTGGGGTAGAAAATCATGAGGAAGAGGATGGTGGTGTTGGTTTTTGAAAATTTTTTTTCTACTGGAAAACCCGATAGGGTGTTTGTTTATGTTCAAAATTTGCAAAATGTCATGGACAACTTCACACAATCATGCTAAATGCCAACTAAACTCACATACAAATCAGTTACATGATATTTAAACAAATGAAAACATGTTCATGGCCAGGAGGTACAGATTATGGAAAGTCATATTCAATTTGCAAATGGTCATAAAAACAACAATGCATAACAGTATGGTTTTTGAGTTCCAAAGCAATTCAGACCAAAGTAAGATTATGAACACATTCCGAACATGATTTCAAGTGTGTGTATGTGGAAAAATTCAAGCTGGAACAAGTGTGTGGAAGTGTGGTATCCAAAGTGCATTCTTGTGTATTATGTACATATGATGGTACAAGTTGGTGTTCATGAGGTTTTCAGTGGTTTGGTTCATTCAAACATGTCACACATGATCAGATTAAACTGCTGTAACACAAAAATTTCAAAGATAATCATTGGTTCAAAATCTGGTATAAGATGTGCAAGCATGTGAAAGCAAGAAGCAACTCATGAGTGACATTGTGGTACAAAGTGTTTTGATGCCAGATGAGTATGCTAACAAGTTATAATTGATTAGTATGAGGTGTGTGTGGTGTTGTTTGAGTATTTCATGTAAAAAGTAGCTTTTTGAGGGACTTGTGTGTTTTGAAAATGCATTTTGAAAAACTCAAAAATGGAAGTAGATGAGATTAAGGGTAAGTCATGGTTTGAACAAGTTCTAACTATGATATGGGAAAGATTTTGACAGCAGGTATGATATTCAATCAACCCTTTTTTTAAGATTCCATCTTGGCATAAATTCATACAGTTTCAAATTGTGAACTCATCTTACATGAATTTGCAAAAAGTTTTGAAAAGAAAACCTGTTGGTAAAGGAAACTGATAGATTCAATGCAGCACAAATTCTAAACCAGATATGATCATATGCAAGGAGTTTCTCAAATTGATTATGAAAATAACCAAAGTATTGAAATTCATGAGTCAACTTTAAAGTATACCAACTGGTACAACTTGAGAAAACAAATTCATCCACAAGTTAACAACTCAAAGTAGAAGAACAACAGCAGTGTAACATGAGTTGACACAACTTATTTCTTTCAGAATAAAGCAACAACAAAGTATGCTGGCAGACCAATATTGATCATCATAAGTTTCAGCATATGTGAATTATTTTCAAAGGGACAACAACACACATACAAACAAAGTATGACCAACTTGTCACAATGCTGACAGCCCATGGGAGTTTAGAATTCAAGAGGATTCTTAATACCATTTTAACCATAACAGATGCTGATCAAGAAGCATCATATGCCTAACAAAATTTGCTCATCCTAACAAGAACTTGTACTTCTAACACACCATTCAAACAGAACAAGTCATGAACAACTAGATATATTACCAACATCAAACATAGCAAATAACTGATCATCCTATTGTAACTGCAAACATTGACTAGACCTAGGTAGTACTTGACATCATTCTTATGACTTGCAAAAAAACAAGACAAGAACCCTCAATTGATAACCATAGGCAAAATTTGATAAACTCAGATTCAAAAGGGTCTTGGATGGCCATCTTTAGTGTAAGACAGGAATTCAACATGTTGGTAAACTCAGGCAGCCTCTATTTGTTTTACATAACAGCAAACAGTCTCAAAAAGCTATTATAAAGTCAACTAAGGTCCATTTGGCATGAGATAAAAACAACCTAACAACATTATCACAAACTTCTAACAAGGCTTGAAATTTAGTATATGTCTGGTAATGTATCACCAGGGGTACTACTACTCCATGAAGTGAGAGGCAAAGGTTACCTCCAACACTTTCCATTGCTGCAGCAGAAAACTCAAATGACAGTCCTTACCAACCCAAACTAGCAAATAGATGACATGACTAGCAACAGAAAATAACCAAATTCTGATAGTGACTAACATGATGATGTTGAATTTCTAAATGCCCCTGGTGTTCCTAACAGCCTGACAGAATTTCAGAAGTTCAAAAAGCTGTGACCAACACAACACAAATCAACAATAGTCCACTCCATCATTACCAAGTGACTCTCAATAAGTCATATGTGAATTCTCATTATTTGATAGAGATATTTTCCTCATTGCATACCTCAAATAGCAGCCTTATGCACAATAGGTTTGAAACAAACACTAAATTATTGGACTGAGGGTTCTTATGGGAAAGATGGAACAATATCATACGAACCCAACTTATTAACTTACTCCCAGCAACCAAAAACCTAAGGGCAAACAGCCTTAGCAAAACTAGATTTTGGCAAAAATGAGAACATGCTGTCATCTCAATCACACCAGTTTAGTATAAAACAAAAGACAATATGTGATGTGATTGCACACTAGTTGTAATTTGATGCAGTCCTCAAACAGTGGTAGTGTTAGGTTTCTAAATTCCTCAATCATGAATTAGTGTACTCTTGGCATGACAGAAGGGATCTTTGAGTGATAATACAAATAAAATGTCATAGCTTGAATACATTTACACCCTGACAGTCCCATGGTTCAAAGTACAACAGAAAACATACTAACATTACAACAGAAATCAACAACTTGTAACAAGCTTATGTTTAGCATGAAGCCAATATCCATCAATTTACTCATGTGTTCTAAAACAGCATATCCATTGAATTAGTACACCAATATGACAGAAACAAGTTAAACTACCTAGGCTAATACTCATGAGAACCTCCATCATCTCTAACAGCATACATCATGAAAATTCATCAAAGTGTACATAGCTCAAATTCTACCAAAAACACTCAAAAATGCCAATTCATGAAAGATAATGCTAAAGCCAATAAAAAACAGCTACATACCTCTTAATGACCCTTTTGAATATGTTAGGATAGTTGAGAAAACCAGAGATCTTGAATTCCACTCTTTGCTTTTGCACCTTGCTTCAAGCTTAAGTAAACAACCACTTATGATGCCAAAATGAGAATTATGAGTTTCCAATGGTTGCTAAGGCTCTTGACAGTTGAGATATATTGTTTGTGAGGTGTTTAAGTGATCACAACCTCAAGGAAAGGATTAGAACTCACTTTGGTGATTTTTATGGCTTTTGGTCAAAGTAAGCTAGGTATGCGATTGACTTTTTGATTTTTCAGTTTTCTTGGTGGTTCAAAGGACTAGACACCTCCCATATGATATTTAGAGGGTGTATGGAGGGTTGTTGGGGTGTTTGAAAGGGTAGAAATGATTTTGAGCAAATTTCACTTCATGACCATTTTTGGTGTTTTCATGAATCTTGTGATTTTGGAGATTTGGTGCAAGATGTGGAAAATGTAATTACAGAACTTCTCTATGGTTTTTATCAGATGAATTGTGTATGGAATGAAGTGAAAGAGCTCTCCTTTTATAGAGAAAGTGATTGAGGTGCTTGCTAGGGAGATTTCTTCAACATGAAGTAATCTTTGGATATTTTGAACCAAACCTCCCTTGGAGAGTTTTCCACTTAATTCTGATGCAAATACAACTTGCCCATGTTCTTTGATGGTTTTATGATGTTTGTAGCAGGCTAGGATCATAGGGAAGGGACTGGTACAGCCTTTTACTTTCCACCTCATGCTTGGAAAGTTCAACTTGCCAACTTGCTCCACTTGCAAGGCAATGAACTTCAAGCTTTGATTTTGTGGTATTCTGCATAATTCTCTATTCTATCATGCTACACACATCTTATATGTCACATAAAACAAATTAGATCAAGAAAAAAATGGCAAATTTAGTGAGGTAGGTCTCTTTGAAAATTCAGCCAATGTGGGACTTAACATGTGAAACCCTTAATTTTGAATGCATGTAACTTTCTGCTCATAACTCCTCTTGAGATGTTCTAGTACAATTTAGAAAGCCCTCACATAGCTCTAAAACATTCATGTTTGTCAAGGAATCAAACTCCAATTGGAACTAGGTGAAAAATCCCCTCAAAGTTGGCTGCACACAAGCTTTTAAAGTGAAAATAACTTAGAAATTTTCTAAGTTATTTTCCCTTCTAGGAATGTTTTTGCTTCTATCTCAAAAAGTATGCATTTTCTGGTTGTGGACTAGTATGGGACTTTTGTAGGACTTTTCAAGAGCTTCCAAATGAGATTTGAACCAACTCAATTGGATGTGTGGTTAAGGAGTTATGGTTTAGCCCTTTTCAAAACCCTAATTTCCCGATTTCTTGATTACTCTCTCATCCTTGATCTAATGATCATGAAAATTGATATGCAAGTCCATTATGACATAAGGAACAACTTTGATTCACAACTTGGATTCCAATTCTCAAAATTTAAGGAGTTGACTTTTCGGTCAACCGTACGATCGATCGGTGCCGATTGAGTCGCCTGTTGACATTCTGGATATCCTGAGACTTTGATACTTCTTGAATGGTCTTTAATAAGCTATATGAACTTCATGGACCTCAATCCCACCTTTAAAACATCTTCCCACATCAAAGTCAAACCACAGTTGACTTTTCACTAGTTAAAAACCCTAATCGGGGCCTCCTAACTGCACTGTTCTTGATTCTGCAATGATTTCTTCAAATTGACTTCTCATTTGACTTTGATATTATCTTTGATTTCATTCCATGATTGAATTGTCCCAAATCATTGGTTGATCATTCCTTGGTTGTTTTGAATTTGTCGGTGCGAAAACCCTGATTCCTCTGTAACTTGACAATAATGAACTTGCACTGATTTAGGGTTAGATAATTCATGATCATGCTTCTTAAATGATAATGAGAATCTAAGGGGTCAAAATTTGGGGTACAACACCCACCATACACCTTTACTAATCACCATTTGATCATTAATTTTCCTCCAAATTCAAATTCTAAGCCTAATTTTGATTCCAAAACAAACTCTAATCCACAAAAATTTTCATTTATGGCTCAAACTTATGTTTGAAAGTCCAAGTATGGTTGATTATTTGTCTTAGGTCCATCACCTATGAAACTTGTTGTTATGAGGCTTTAATTTTATCAATCCTCTAATGAGTTTTCGTTAACTTTGGTCTAAATGCATGAGTTAACCATCGTTGATCATTTGTTCTAACAACTAATCACAAACTCACTAACAATATTATTTTGTTTATGTTTCCTTCTTGCTCCCTATCTCTCTTTTATTTTTATGCTCCATTTTTATCATCTCATATCATATTATTGTTTATGCTTCCGTTATTTTTCTTTGTCCGTTGGACACTTGTTTATGTTTCCGCCTTTTTTTTTCCTTCCATTTGTCCATTTGGACCATATCTTGTTAAAAACACTAATAAAGGATTAAACCCCTAAAAAACTTGTTCTCTTAATGGTGGACTATGGTTACTATCCTTTACATTATTCTTAGACCTTGGACTATTCTTGGACCCTTGGACTTAGAATTAGGTCTCTTTTCCATATGCTTGGAGTATTATGGATCTTTGTCTTTATTTGGCTTGTTCATTTGCTTATTCTTCAAGATGGATAAAATTCTTATTTTGCTAGCTATGAAGTGTGCTACAATTTGGTTAGATCCTTCTTATCTCTAGCTTTTATTTTGCTTTCTAGGTTAGTCACTTCATCTCCTCCCCTTCTTAAATTTTTAAAATATTCTCCCTTTTTTTAAAAAACCTTCTTGTTTTTAAACTTTAAACAACTTTCATAATAAAACCTTGACTTTTATCAAGTTATTTTCAAATTTTATTTTCTTTAATAAATGTCAATCAATGTTAATCATATTTTTAACAAATTTCAAAAAAGATATAAAAAACATAAAACCTCATTCAAACTTTTTGTGTCTTTGTGCATTTTTCATTTTAAAACTTTTCATAAAGTTTAGACATGAGCCATTTTTATAGTTGAGATATAGTTCTCCTATTCCCCATAGTATTTAACATATTGACATTTCCACTTAGATGTTGAGTGATAGACTTGTTGATTTTATTCTAAGCAAAATCCTCTATCTTTAGGTGATGCAAATGTTGTCTTATACTTGTGGGCGACTAGTCGTAGTTTTCTCCTTAAAATGACGACTTGTCTTTACATTTAAAATCAATCATAACTAACAAATTTTTGTTATTTATACCACGAACTACGGGGTTTTGATCCTATATTGCACTTTGTGGATATGTATGCGTGAGACCATAAGGCTCTCCAAACATAAAAATCTTAAAAAGTATTTCTCTTCTCATCTCCCCAATCTCATTTTAAGCAAACCATTTTCTAACCAAAAAGTGTAGATATTTCAAAGGACTCCTATAGAGGACTATAGACGTTTTTGGTGCTAACATGTTCCCGTCGTGTAACCAACCTCCTTACCCAAATCTCTGTTCTTGTTCTTGTTTTAAGAACTCTTTGATTTTGTTCGCTCTTTTTCCTTTCCTTTTTGGATAAAATAAAAGTGCGGTGTCGACTCTTACATTTTTTAGTTAAGTTAATCAATAACTTACACTCACAAATTTCCCTGCTACAGAAGAGTGGCGACTCTGCTGTGGAAAATGGTTCTTAGTGGGTTTAACCTACTTTGGTTTATTTATTGCTTTTTATTTGACTTGTTTGTTATTGTTTGTTCTGTTTGGGTGCCTGGTGATCTGTGTGGTGAGATAAGTCATATACCTGGACTTGAGTGCACTTATGATAGGAGGATGGTATAGTCTTGTTGCCTTACATGGAGGAGTCCTTACTAAGCTGACTTGAGATCCCCTACTCAGTTGAGGCCCCATTGGGATTACTGATATCTTACGAGTAGTTGTAATTGGCATTACTTTTTCCGACCTGGGAGCCTGAGAAGCTGAGGACCTTAGGACCCTTTAACCCATCTTGGCCTTATTAGGACGTGGTGTGGTGCCTATTCAGGTGTAGACTTGAATTAGTTGTTATGCAATACCACACTCAGATGAGTTTCTCTTGAGAATATTGTTGGTTGACGAGTAGTCATTTAAGCCGATAATATCCAAAAGATAAAATTATGACTCTTGGAACTTTTTAGAACCTTGTTCTACAGGTGTTGATATAACCTTAGTTCATACCATTGTGGGTTGGTTCTCGCCCTTGGCTCCATACTCGTGACTCGAAACCTTTGAACCAGTGTGTTTTATATGATCTTGTTTGTGGTTGTTGCATACATGCATCCGTGCATTTATGGGCATTTTCCTCAGTTTTCAAGGAACTCGGAGATTTCTTTTTGCAAATATCACAAATTTTTGAGAATCATGGATATTGAAAGAAGTAACACTAAGAAGTACACTTTCACGAGTCTTGACTTACAAGAGTTGAGAAAGCTTGGATCTTTGGTATCTAGTTTTGTGGATTTCAAAGGCTGTTTGGGAAATTCTTGTTTATTCTGAGGGCTGATGTTGAAGAGTGGATTCTTAATACCTTGGTCCAGTTCTAAGATCTGTTGCATCGTTGATTTACTTTCCCAGATTATCAGTTATTGCCAACCTTAGAGGAGTATGTTTATATTTTGGGTGTGCCAATCTTTATTGAGTTTCTTGAGCGACGTGTCATGAAGAGATCAAGGGAGCCAGATGATTTATTTTCCTCTAGCACTTCATCATATGCTCATCTTCCTACTTCCGGTTCTTGGAAGGGTATTGGGGATCGACTCGTGAAAGAGAAAGACACCATAAAGATCAGCTATGTAAGATAAATTAAGAGGCTTCACAAGAAGTATCAGCTCAGAGTAGGGTTGTTTTTAGACATGATTCCTTAGAACTAGCTTTTATTTTCTCTTGTGTTGTAAGATTGATGAAACTGTGCTTCAAAGCTATAATTCTTTCAATATCAATGAAATGATATTTTTGGTATATCTGGTGTGTTATCTTAATCTAATGTTTGCAAACTTCTTATTAGTTCCTTGAAAACTTGCATTTGCATTTGCACATCAAGCATCATTCTGCATTGGATCTTGCCTTTCCCAAGTGTCTTATTTGCTTCTTTTTCTTGGTCTTTGTTCAGACATGCTATATCACCGGTATAATACTCGGGCTAATCAGAGAAAGAAGATAAATTAGCTGATTTGCTGGCATTCATACTGAATTCAAAGTAGTTATTTAAGGACAATGGAGAGAACAGAAAATGTGGATCCCATGTCAGACTTTAGAGTGATGACCAACCCGATGTACGGTTTTCCTCCGGACGACAATGCTCCACAAGTGGATGTTCCTACTCAATATCAACCTATGCAAAATAACCTGGTTGTTCAAGTTGATGGAAGAGATTCCCGATTTCTAAGATGTATGCCAAATTCTCAGAATGTCCACCCTATGACAAAGATGAATGATCCTAGAGTTGTGGAAATCGAAGAAGGAGTTCGTGATCTCAAGGAACAATTGAAGATGATGAAAGGATGCAATACATCTGGTCTTAAGGCTCATGACTTGTGTCTGGTTTCGGTCATGGTTATTCACCTGAAGTTCAAAATGCTTGTCTTTGAAATATACAAAGGTGTTAGCTGTCCAAGGCACCATTTGATAATGTTCTGTCGAAAGATGACTGCTCATGTCGACAACGATAAGCTAATGGTTCACTTCTTTCAGGAAAGTTTATATAGGGGATCCTTGATGTGGTATATGAAGATAAAAAGGAACCATATTCATCCTCGGGAAGACCTAGCTGATGCTTTTGTGAAACAGTATAATTACAATTTGAACATGGCTCCAGACAGCGATCAATTGATGAGTATGAGTCAGAAAGACAATGAATCCTTTAGAGAGTATGCACAACAGTGGAAAGCGTTGGCAGCCCAAGTTCGTCCACCACTCTTAGAGAAAGAACTGTCCAAAATGTTTCTAAGAACGCTGTCAGACTCTTATTATGTCAGGATGGTAGGCGTTGTGCCTCTAAAGTTCTCCAAAATTGTGGAAGTTGGAGTAAACATTGAGAACCCATTCAAAAGTGGAAGAATCCAAGACGCCTCGAATGACCAAGCTAGTGAAGAAAAATATGTTAGTGATTCTCAAGTAGAAGAAAATGTTGAAGTTGATACAATTCTAGATTCTCCTCAGATTCTGCAAAATCCAGTTCCGTTGCCTTATCACCAATATCAAAATAAGTGCCATAATCAGCATAAACCTTTGAATAATCTAAAAGGAGAGACTCACCCGTTTAATCCAATCCCGATGACTTACAGTCAATTGTGGTCTTATTTTGCCCAAAACTTGGTAATGACACCCAGAAAGACCAGAGTCATGAAATCCTGTCCTCATTGATACAATCCAAATACCAGTTGCGAGTTTCATGATGGAGTAGTAGGGCATCCGATTGAGGAGTGCAAGGTTTTCCAGGAAAAGGTTCTAGAGATGATCGGCGATTTGGTGTTGACCTTCAAGGGAGGAAGCCTATTTGTGAATGGAACGCCTTTATACTGATGGATATAAAAGCTCGAGGAAATTCATGTTGTTGATGTTAGTGGAGTGACCCGTAACGGTCATGCATTTTCTTATGTGCCTCCAAAGAAAGCAGAGGATGTTCTTCCATGCTCAGATTGAGATAGTCTCCTCAGATCATTAGTTTATTACTGCAATTTTATTTGTAATCTTTTATGGTTATTAATGCTTTGTTTGCACGTAGAAACTTGTTTGATTTTGAATATTAATCATAATGCAATGAGTATATTTGTCTTGAAGTAATCCATTTGCATTCGCTCATAAATTGTTTTTCTGCATTGCGATACCAATTTCTTGTTTAAACTCTTGGAGGGAGGATGATGAAGTAAAAACGCGAAATTTCTGGTTGTATGCTTTTGAATATGACCCTGCTGATGATGTAAGGGATTGTTTTGAATTCTCAATCACCCGAGATATAAGGAAGATAATCCCTTTTTAACCTTTTTGAGCCACAAAGTAGGAGTTTCTTTTCTAAATCAAAAAACCCTCACATTTTAACCTGGGGAAGGGTATTCTTCAGTTAATTTGACCAAGTGTTAAAAATTTCAAAAGGAGTGTGTATCTAAGGACCAACCACAATGGTCATCCCACATTCATAAAGGGAAGAGACAATCACAAACATTTCAAGCAAGTCAGATAAACCAATGTCACATTATTTGTTCAACAAAAAAAGAAATCAAATGAAAAATAAAAATGTCGCTAAGTCAAAAATTTGAAAACAAGTGACTTAGGCAAAAATTAGAGCATCCCGCTGGACATCAAAATTTCAAAAGATTTAGTCCAGGAAAAAGTTAGGGGAAATAAAAAAAAAGGCGAAAAGATAGGATTACAAAGAAAAATCCTAAACAAATCTGTGTGACTAGAGATACAAAAGGAAAAAAGGGTGACTGTTATTCCTCGAAAAGCCTCATTGGTTCTTAAACCATCATTTTCATTGGTTTCTCAACCATCAAAAAATCCCTTTGAGAGATGAACATTTGTGTCAAATTAGCTGAATGTAGGACTGAAGAACATCATAGAGAATAAGTGGGTACAAATAAATTTTGAGCCTAAAAAACCTTTTTCTGAAAACTGTAAACCAGACCACGTTTCAGCCCTCAAAAGACCTAATTGAAGCAAAGTTTAGTTTGAAAGCATACTTTAACGAGATATCATTCTTGACTCCCATGAGTGATGCTAAAATATCTTTGTTGGTATTGCATGTGCATTTAAAAATCAATGTCACATATTAACTAGTGATTCGTTCACAAGGTTTTGTGACATCTTTTCAATAAAAACATCAAAATAAACATATGTAATTGCATTAGAATTATAATTCTCAGAATTAACATTTTCTGCTTGCATACATTTGTTTGACATCATGGAAGCTTACATATGAGCATCAATGATGAGTTTAATATTTTGAGGCCTGAAACTCTGATGAGTAATTGGCAAAGAGTGACCATACCCAGGGGCTTGTTTCCTAAAGACTTTGCTAAGCATGAGCAAGTTTATTTTCCCAGTTTATGCTTTCACAGGGGATAAGCTTGAATATTCTTTTGATCAAAGAATATGCAGAGTACAATCAATATGGGGAAGTTACGTCGAGATTCGACGAATCTCTTAGAGTTTGAAAATACTGGGGCAAATTATCCCAAGTCCTTATGAACTCGACATTCTCCCAATTTGAGTTTGTCATTGTTGATGTTCTCCCCGGTAGAGTTATATTGATGTTTCCCAATAGAGTTTGTTGATATTTCCTTAACAGATTTTTGTTCCTATAGATAACCAGATGGATGTTGTTCGGTCATCCCCAGCTAAGTCTTGATTCAAATCTTCTCCAGCTGAGTATGTTTTCTTCCTCCAGCCAAGTTATGGTCAAGCAGTTGAGCAGTTTTGAGGAGCACCTCTCCTTGATGTTAATACCCATGCAGAGATTTGTCCTTGTTGGTTTCCTAGTAGAGGTTATGCATATTTACTTTGGATGTTTTCAAAGCAAAGAGCAATGTTGCTTTCTTTTAAGAAGTGTTGATATAGTAGTCATCTGCCGGGTTTTCGCTCACCTTGTGTTGGGTGTTGATGTAAAATCCCCCACAACTTGACTTCTTGCTATAATGTTAAATTCTTATTTTCCCTGGCAAGTCCATGATGTTCCTCTCAGAGTTGGATAGTCCTCAGTTTTTTTTCCTGATATCCCCAGAAGAGTTGTATTATTCCCTAGTGGAGTTTGTGTAGTTGTTTACATGATTACAATCCTCTAGTGGATCCATTATTTTTTGTAGCAAATCTCTCCATCCCTTTTGAAGCGGATTTTGATTGATTTTGATTCTTATCCTCAGGATGGGTCAAGAAGATTTGGGTTGATATTCCCCTAACAATTTATCTTCTATCTTCGAAGCAGAGTTGATGTTGTTATTCCTTTTGTGGATTATTGATTATTGAAGATTGACCTTTGGATTTTCCCCAAGCAGTATCTCCCTACCCTCAGCGAGATTTGAGCCTTGTAGTAGGATTTATTTTCCTTTGATGGCTTTTGTTTACCTCTTGCGGGATTTCTTCAGTTTATCCCTAGCATGATCTCCAATGATGTCTCCAACTTGTTGATATTAGCCGAGTATTTAGAGGTGTTGTGATGTTTGTTCACCTCTGTTTATCCTTTTTGTCCATTTCTTCAGCATATTCATACTCATATGCATTGCATGCACATTCATTTTGTTGATCATAACACATTTTTGTTGCATTGTGCATCTTGCTTTTTTTGTTGGTGTTTCCTTATTCTCCGTTGTTGTTATCCCTGCAGAGTATGTGTGTCCTCTCTCCATTAGAGTGTCGACCTTAAGCAGGAAAAATTTATCCTTTCTAATTCCCCACTAAGTTTGATTCTCGTGGAAGATTTTGTTTCATCTTTCCTTTCCAGCTCATTATCTGGATGGAGTTTTTCCCAGTTGAGATATTTCCTCCTTGGGACGAGTCTTGTTTGGCCGTTTCTCTCTAGTTTGTTCCTGGATTGAACTTTGGTCCCTGATAGTGACTACTTTAAAACTCTCTAGGCTATGCAACCTAGATAATTGGGAGTGCATTTATTTTGTACCCTTTGGGATTTTGTATTCCTCAGTAAATGATATGTTTATATTGTTGCACCCTAAAATTTGCCTAACCTTTTCTTACTTGGCTTTATGTGGCATTGCATTAGCATTGCATGGTTCTAGCATTTGCATAGCATAGAATTAGCATTTATGCAGGGGATCAAGTGTGATATATATCAAGAGGAGCCTATCTAGAGGTTTTACTCAAGCTTGAGAAGTCACCAAAGTCATCAGGAAGTGATTCATGTTCTTGAGAAGTTTAGATGCTTGTATGTGGTTCATCTCCTAACTTGGGAGGCCAATTGAAGACCATCAGTGGGTTGTGAAGATTTGATTATGGATAGGGTATATGGATAGAGCTCATGGAGTGCCTTGAGGGTCATGGTGGAGCTCAGCCAAGTCATTTTGCCAAGTGCGAGCAGCCACAGTTGAAGGTATTGTAGTTATGGTTTTCACCTGGTCAACTTTGAGTCAACTGTGCTATTAAAGGAGGTTAAGACTCAATTCTAATTCATGGTGATCATGAGATATTGTGTTGAGGCATTTTAGATGTTATTCCAAGATCAATCCAAGAAAAGTTCAAAGTGTGAGGAGTTGCTAAGCTAGTGTTCTCAGGGTAAAATCCCCTATTTAGTGTCTAACTTCAAGACCACTTATCTCAAGATACAAGTTTCATATCAATTTTTGGCTAACATGGAACTTGTATAGCATGATCTCAGCTTTAATTTTAGTACTAGAAGTCCTCCATTGGATTTATAGAACTCAAGTTATGATCCAGACAAGTTACAGATCATCAGATGAATGTGAAATTTGTCTGCAAAAGTCAACCAACTTCCAAGGAACGTTTGACCTAGAAGGATGTTTCTCCTCAACTTTTGGACAACATGAAAGTTGTAGGTCTTGGTCTTAGATTTCCAAATTGTACTAGAAGTCTCTCATCTGATTTGTATAACTCAAGGTATGAGGTTTACAAGTCAGGAGTATTTTGGGAAAGTAAGATTACAGGTCATAAAATTACAGGTCAAGCTCACCACTTTGCATAACTCAAATGAACTTTTTTACAACATGAAAGTTGCTCCAAATGGGGTCATTTGGTCAACTAAACCTAAATTTATCAATGGGCTAGCTCATGGTTGAAGATTGGTGAAGGAGATTTTGTGAAAGGCATGTGAAAAGCCAAGTTTGTGATCTTGCCAAAATTATATCAAAGATAGTCATATTTGTGCTCATTTTGAAGGGAAAATATGTTTTAAGATCATTGGTGACAAAATTAATTGCATTTGAGACATGCTTCATGGATTATTTCAAGGTTTCTTCATGTTTAAGCAACATAATGGATCATAGCCATTGAGATTGAAACAAGGGGAGATTATGAGCCATTGATCTTCCTTACATTGCAAGTAACTGAATTGAATAAAAAACAAGGGATTTTGGCCATGAATTGAAACACTTCCATGGGCTTCCAACTTCACCAAAATCTAAAAATCCAATTTGATGTTCAAGCCACAACTGGGCCTCCAATTCATTGTAAACATCTTCTATATAATCTATGGAGTACATTCATCATTTTTTTTTGGATAATTTTGGTGTATGAGCAGAGTTATAGTAATTGAAAAAGTGAGCTCCAAGTGATTTTTGAGTTTTTCATTTTTCATCAATTCAAGCCTTCTCACCTATCCAAACACCTTCAACAACTATCATTGAGTGATTCTACATAATTTTCCAGAAGAATTCGTGTCCCATTGAAGCTCGACAACTCCATTTTCAGATGTATCGGAAAATCAAGATTACTCATGAATTACGCATCTTTCTTGCACCATTTTTGCACCATTACAATCCCCTTGAGGTCAATTTGGATTCTGGTATCATTTTGAGCATTTTCTTGAAGATTTATGGTTCTTGACATTTCTTGGATCCACCACAGGTTTAGAGATTCATGGGGCTTCACTTCAATTCATTGTGATATTCTTGTTCCTTGCGAAAAATGCTTCAATTTTAGTTCAAGAAATGTTGATTTTCATGAAGAAATGAGAGAGATAGAGAGTGGAAGAGAGCTCTGGCTGCCCCTCACGGTCACCAGCGCCGGAATGTGCGTGTTCCCTCTTCTAATTTTCAAAAGGAAGAAGATAACCCAGCACCCTTGGATCGGATTGGAAAAATTGACTTTGTACTCACATCCAACACTCCTCAGCGCGCCACATCACCATTCACTTAAGTGACTCAGCTGGGTTTAAGTGACTTGTTATCCACACCCCCACGCATAGCCCCAGTCCAGAAACACAATGAATGGTTTTGCTATTTGGCACACAGATTTGTTTATTTTTCAATTGTTTTCCTTATTTCTTCATTTTTTACATGTTAGTTTTAATTAGGTGAAAAATAGTAATCTTACTCCTAAATTCTTGAGATTTTTACACCATAATCTTTGACGTGATTAGAGATCCCAGGAATTGGAAAAACTGATTTTGGATTTATTTTCAATTTTTTTGATTTTTTCTATTTTTAATAGTCATTAAAAATACGAAACTGTACCATCTTTCTTGTAGAATTTTGTTGAGGTACCAAAACAACGAATAAACTCATAATATTTTGTGGGATTATTGTGTACATCCTGAGGGATTTATGTATATTTTTCTCTGGATTTTATTGTACCATTTTCATTGGTTTTGAGTGCCATTTTTTCACGCTCTAGTTTGCCTTAGTTCTGGAGCACCCTTGATGTTTGCCCTCTGTTTAGGAAATTCCTTTTGGATTCTTCCTATATCCTTTTAACCTATAATTTCTAGCACTTTGCAGGTCCTTGGAGATTTTATTTGGCATTTTTAGATGCATTTTACTATTTTTGCCTTATTTTGAAAGTTGACTCATAATTTGGCACTTTCACTTGGACACTTGTATTGTTTGGACTCCAAAAGCCTTGTATTGCTTGTGTGATGGATATTATAGTGTTTGCTTCTTATTGTGGACATATTATAGGTCTTTAGGACCAGTTGGTGGATGTTTATATTGTACATAGCTTTCCCATTTGATGTTATACTTTCATGCTTGTACATTGTGATTCCAAATAGTGGTTTATGTACTCTCATTATAGGTTTCTCTTGATTCCTTACCATTTTCTCCTTGATATTCATTTGTGGCATAGGTTGTATGATTATAATATTCCACCCTCTGTCCCATGACCTTGGTGTGCCACTTAAGGAAGTTTTAGGTCCCTCCTTTGGAGGTCTCTAAGGTATGCCTAAAGTGGTGAATCCTTGAGGACTTCCTTTGTATGATTTGCTCTTGTTGCATTTCCTTCTCCTATTCTCTTGCATTATTTCATACTTTGGCTTGAGGTTGAGATGGGCTTGTGTAGGCTCCTTCCCCACACATATTTCGTCCCTCACTTCCATTGCATCTTACCTTCCATGTTTGCATTTCATGTATGCATTTGTACAATTGTTTTCTTCTTCTTCTTTTGTCTTCCTTCCCTTAGGATTTCCATTCTTTCTTGTTCAAGATAGAATGTGATAGACATTAGGCCTTTAAACCATGCATGACAACAATAAGTAGTTCCCTCCTAAACTTGACCATAGGATGAACTTTGCATGACAACTTTAGGATTAGATTAGTTCCCCTTTAGTGCGTCCTTTCTCTTCTCATCTTAAAACATCTTTAAAACACTTAATAAAGATTAACAATGTCGTACGCTACGAGCCTTAAGCTACTTGAGAAAGGGTTGTTGAAGAGTTTCTTTTCAACAACTTGGATGTTTAGTATGGTACCCTTTGGGTGACATGCGACGCATTCACTCTCAGGTCATAGTCTCTAGTGCGATATTAGTTGCAAACATCCAAAAAAGACACTTCTTCTAAAAGACTTCAAAACAAAGATCAAACTCTTTTTGTCCTCTTGGACCATTAATCCTTGGAAACCCTTTTCTTAAGGAGAGTTCTGTTAACCCTCGGTTCTACCGCAAACGGTAAACGCCTAAGTCTCCAAAGGTCGAGCTGCATACACCAAACTGCTGGAACCGTCTGTTAATCCTACTCGGATAAAAAAGACAAACCTGTGTCTCTTGTTGGCCCGAACTACGTTTGCTCTGATCTTTCACGTCGTGTGAAAGTACGTAGGCACGAGATACGATATCTCGGCGAGCAACCTTCCCCCCTTTTCACCCGTAGTTAGGCGAACTACGTTGACTCTGATTTCTCGTTCCAGACGGGAATACGTAGGCATGGAAATGCTGTGTTCTACCGAGTCATTTTCTTTTCTTTTCAGACCAGACTTTTAGCGTAGATAGATGTAATCAACCCGTCAGATAAACACAACAAGCGTGGATCCCATCGAGTACGATGGACGTGAGGGGTGCTAATACCTTCCCCTTGCGTAACCGACTCCCGAACCCAGACATGGTTACGATGACCTTGTCTTATACCTTTTCATCAGGTTTTTCCGATCGTTTCCTTTCCCGTTCTGAGGGATAAATAACGAAAGGTGGCCACTCTTCTGTTTTGCCGGCACCTTATTTTCGTAGTAGCGACAATATTACCATCAGAATATGAAGATTTTGTTTCCCCAACAATGTTGATGCAACACTCTCTAGGAATATATTGTGTGACTTGGCATATCTTCATTTGAGAAGCCTGTTGCGACTCCGTCAATTTATCCCATCAATTGGTTTTTCTCTCCAGCAAACCTCGGCAGAAGGTGGCTCTATTTCAGATTCTTTGGTTAATGTCGACAATAGATTCTCTAGTAAATTTTGAAATAGAATTTTCAGCAAACTTCAGCAGAAGGTGTTTTCTTTCCAAGAATCTTAACAGTAGATTTCTCGGATAATTAAAAAAAAAGGATTACAACAAACTTTGGCAGAAGGTGTTTCCTTTCATTTCCTGGCAAATCTCAGCAAAAGACTTCCATTTGACCTCGGCAGAAAGTGTTTTCATCTGTAAATTCTCTGGTTAATCTCGGCAGTAGATCTCCAGCAGATTTCAGCGAAAGATATTTTTCTTTCCAGGATCTCGGTAGTAGATTTTCTGATTAACTTTGATGCTTCTTTAAAATTCGACAGATAGTTGTTTCTTTTCAGGATCTCGACAGTAGATTCCCTGGCTAATCTTGACAATAGATTCCCTAGTAAATTTTGATGGTTGACATATTTCTCAATAAAACCTTGGCAAAAGGTATTCCCAAATGAGGTCCTAAGTCTCAACAGTAGACTCCTCTATTTGATATCCTCTGAAATCCCCACAGTGGACCTCAGCAATAGGTTCTCCAAGTGGAATTTGTTAGAATATTTCGTTCAAATATTTCCTTTTGAGTCAGTTACCATCATTTTTTTCTACCTAGTGACGGATAGCCAGTAATATTTCTTCACCTTTATTTGTCTACCTAGTGACGGGTAGCCGGTAATGTTTTTCACCTTTTGAGTATATTGCCTTTATTTTTCTACCTAGTGACCGATAGCAGGTAAGAATTGTCTCTCTTTTGGTTAGTTACCATTATTTTTTACCCAGTAACCGGTAGTCAGTAATCTTTCCTTGGGGTAATATTCCTTTATCTACCTAGTAACAGGTAGTTGATATATTGTTTACCCTATCTAGTAACCGATAGTTGGTAACCTTTTCCTTCAGGTTTATTATTCTTGCTAAGCTACTCAATAACCAGTAGTTAGCAATGTTTCTTTTCCTACCCAATAACAGGTGGTTGATTATCTCTCGTCAGATTGATTACCTTTTACCTAGTAACCGGTAATAAGTAATACATCTCTTTGTTTTCTACTTAGTAACCGGTAGATGACAATTATTTTGTGTTTATTTCCCTTATTTTCTACTCAGTAACCAGTAGAAAGTATTTTACTTCTTCTCTTCAGTTTGAGTATCTTCGCCTAGCAACCGATAGTTGATATCTCTTCCCTTGTTGAGTCATTTCCTTTCCTTTATAGGAATATGATATTGCTCTTTTGTTTTCCTTTGCGGAGTCTCTTTTCTTCTTTTGCTCCCCAACTATTTGTTTGTCTATTGTGGTTTGTTTTCCCCACAGAGGTCTTGTGTCTATATATCATTAGCATAATCATATCATTTTGTGGCCTCTTAGGGCCAAAAATTGGGTTTACTTGTTATATTTAAGTTTCATATATATGGTTGAGACAAATATGTCAATCTTCATATCTCCGGATAGAAGAAACTTAAATAGGGGCAACTGTAATACCCTAATTTTTACCACTAAGATCTCACATATCATTTGCATCTCATTCCACAAACAAGATTGTAAGCTTTGGTTCTCTTGTCTTCCGCTGTATGCTTATTCTTGAGAGATCACCGGACACCCTTGTTTTCTTGTTTGTTTGATATTTGTTTATGTTTATGTTTACTAACCATTATTCAAAATCTAAGAAAATGTGTTTGTTTTTTCTTTACTAACTTTTTCAAGAATAATTTGGATCAAAGATATCAAGTACCAGTCCCTCAGCTCGAATGAATTTCATCTGAACAAAGTCAAAGTTGATCTACAAACAATTCAAAATCATTTGATCAAGGGTTTCCAAGATTTAATTGATAATTATTTAAGAGACTCCAAGGTTCATGTGTTTATTTCCATGTCTTCTTTGAAAAAGGCAAATTTTCACATTTTTTGACTGTGGTAATCGATAACCAGTATTAGGATAATCGATTACTCTGTGCGCATTTTGTGAAAGTTGGCCAAATTCAAATTCTACAACATTTTTGGCACCAAATTCAAATGTTGCATCATGAGAATATTCTAGATCCCTTCATTTTAATTCCCTTACCTCATCATAATTAATTCCCACCATACACCTTCACTAATCACCACTTGATCATTAATTTCCCTCCAAATTCAAATTCCAAGCCTAATTTTGATTCCAAACCAAACTCTAATCCATCCAATTTTCCAAGCCTAACTCCTATAAATAGAGGCTTCATTCTCTCATTTCACAAGCTTTTGATAGCCAAATTCACCTTGTCAAATTCTTTCTTGACTCTCTCTTTATTCTCCAACTACCAAATTCACCAAAGCTCTACCTTCCTTTAAAAGCTAGTAAGTTCGTCATTAGAAATTACTAATCTTTGAGCTAAACCTTTATCCATTCACGTTTTCATCATCAATTTCAGTAGATCAAGACTTTGGAGTGTGGTTTGTGGAGTTGATTTGAAGAATTTTCAGATTTGGAGTGGTAATTTCTTGATCCACCATTGTTGCTCTTGATACATCCTTCACAATATGATCTATTTGTTAATTCTTGTTGCTTGATCTTTGGATCTTGAAAATTGTGTCCTATTGGTGTTGTTTGCTGTTATTTTACTTGAATTTTCTTGCTCAATTGCATCCTTCATCATGAGGTGTGTGAAGAAATTATTGATCAAGTTTTGCACCTTTTAAAAGTGAATTTGTTGTTGTTTTAGCAGTGGTAATCAATTACCCTCTTGGTAGTAATTGATTACACAGTGTTGATTTTGGCTTTGTTTTGGGACTGTTTTGGTTCTTTCTTCTTCTTCTTCTTCTTCTTCTTCTTCTTCTTCTTCTTCTTCTTCTTCTTCTTCTTCTTCTTCTTCTTCTTCTTCTTCTTCTTCCATTTCCTTTTGGTTTTTTCCTTTGAATACACTTTTAAAGGTTATTTTCCTCTTTAAATTCATTGGACTTAGGGTGTAGATAAAGTTGGATAAACATTCACTAATTCAAATCTATCTTTAAAGTGGATTGTTCAATTCATTTTAGGTGCTTTGAGTTAATGATATGTTTAGTGCTTTAATCCACCAAGATGAGGGGATGAACTTAAAGATGGAATGATCTTGAGATTGTAATTCAATTTGACATTCCCTCTCCTCTTCTTTTTTTTTCTTTCTTTTGATCGATGAAAATCTTCGATATCGTTTGAACTTATTTCAAGTTCTTGATGAAGATCAGATCGTTACCTATTTTCTTTTCGTGCGGTATTGCTTTTGCAGATTAATCTACATATCACCTCTAGCATGCATTATCACTAACATTTTTATTGATCGGCCTCAGATAGTCATGGTTTCTACATAAACCCGATTACGATTGCTTAACATAACGCTAAATTGTCTTGTAATAGGAAAATGATCATTCGTGGCTTAAACTTATGTTTGAAAGTCCAAGTATGGTTGATTATTTGTCTTAGGTCCATCACCTATGAAACTTGTTGTTATAAGGCTTTGATTTTATCAATCCTCTAATGAGTTTTCGTTAACTTGGGTCTAAGTGCATGAGTTAACCATTGTTGATCATTTGTTCTAACAACTAATCACTAACTCACTAACAATATTATTTTGTTTATGTTTCCTTCTTGTTCCCTATCTCTCTTTTATTTTTATGCTCCATTTTTATCATCTCATATCATATTGTTTATGCTTCCGTTATTTTTCTTTGTCCGTTGGACACTTTTTTATGTTTCCGTCTTTTTTTTCCCTTTGTCTATTTGGACCACATCTTGTTCAAAACACTAATAAAGGATTAAACCCCTAAAAAACTTGTACTCTTAATGGTGGACTATGGTTACTATCCTTTGCATTATTCTTATACCTTGATCCTCTTGGACTATTCTTGGACCCTTGGACTTAAAATTAGGTCTCTTTTGCCTATGCTTAGAGTATTATGGATCTTTGCCTTTATTTGGCTTACTCATTTGCTTATGCTTCAAGATGGATGTAATTCTTAATTTGCTAGCTATGGATTGTGCTACAATTTGCTTAGATCCTTCTTATCTCTATCTTTTATTTTTCTTTCTAGTGTAGTCACTTCATCTCCTCCCCTTCTTAAAATTTCAAAATCTTCCCCCTTTTTTCAAAAACCTTCTTGTTTTCAAACATAAAATCGCTTTCATAATAAAACCTTGACTTTTGTCAAGTGATTTTCAAAAAAATTTTCTTTAATAAATGTCAATCAATGTTAATCATATTTTGACAAATTTCAAAAGAGATATAAAATACACAAAACCTCATTCAAACTTTTTGTGCCTTTGTGCACTTTTCATTTTAAAACTTTTCATAAAGTTTAGACATGAGTCAGTTTTATAGTTGAGGTATAATTATCCTATTCCCCATAGTATTTAAGATATTGACATTTTCCACTTAGATGTTGAGTGATAGACTTGTTGATTTTAATATAAGAAAAATCTTCCATCTTTAGGTGATGCAAATGTTGTCTTATACTTGTGGGCGACTAGTCGTAGTTTTCTCCTTAAATTACGACTTGTTTTTACATTTAAAATCAATCATAACCAACAAATTTTTGTTATTTTTACCACGAACTACGAGGTTTTGATCCTATATTGCACTTTCTGGGTACGTAGGCATGAGGTGATAAGTCTCTCCAAACACAAAAGTATTAAAAGATATTTCTCTTCTCATCTCCTCAATCTCATTTCTAGCAAACCATTTTCAAACCAAAAAGTGTAGATATTTCAAAGGGCTCCTACAGAGTACTATAGACGTTTTGGGTTTCCCACTTAAATGTTCACACTAATATTGGAAGAGTTTGACATACTCCTAACTTGTGGGTCGTAGCTGCGAGGGAGCAACTATCAAACGATCCAAAACTTTCGTCTCAAAGCGGTTAAAGGACAATTTAAGACCCAGGACCGTGAAAACACACTCGTAAAAGGGATGGCATTATAACGATACTTTATATAGATTCTTTCATTTTTACATGGAGTCAAGATGCCTAAATCCTAATAGGGACAACATCCATGAAGGCTCCATCAAGACTACCCTATCGAGCAAAGACAAAAACAGTTAAGGAATAGGCAGGATCCACTCAGGAAGCAAAAAATCTTCTTTTGAATATTGACTCATAATGGATACTCCTTTATCCAAGTATCAGGAAAGGAAATTTTGAAGGAGAAGAAATAGTAAAAAAATGAGAAACTGACTCTTCAAGAATCGTATAATGGTCCATTAAGGGGAAAACCATATTAACACTTCAGATTACCTACACTTAACATTGAAGTGGTTCAGTTCTCGAAGTGCATTATGAGAGTACCTCCGAAAAGAAATTTTAAGCATGAGGTGTATTAAAAGTGTGAATTCCAAAAAGACCATGACATCTTCTCTTTATCTTCAGTATAATCCAAAAGAATAATCGTCGAACAGGGAAAATACGACAATCTCTTGCATTACCATATAGAGACAAGGTTTGGGGGAAACTATTCTAGGTCAATTAGAATGGTCATCGTTCGAGCGCCCAGAGAGAGTGATAATTCGTCTAAAATACTTGCAGTGCATAGGTATTTGCATCACACACCTAACAAATAACAAGTTATTATAACACTCCATTATATAAAGGATACACGCGGAAAATTTAGGTATACATTTTCAAACTCTAATTTCATTCACTCTTTTCTTACACATACTAATTTGAGTGTTGGAGTGCTAACCTTGAGGTCAGCCTTTCCTCCATTGAAATTGAAGCTGACGTTTATCGTGGTTGATCAATTATGGTTCTAGTACGGAATAATATATATATATATATATATATATATATATATATATATATATATATATATATATATATATATATATATATATATATATATATATATATATATATATATATATATATATATATATATATATATATATATATATATATATATATATATATATATATATATATATATATATATATATATATATATATATATATATATATATATATATATATATATATATATATATATATATATATATATATATATATATATATATATATATATATATATATATATATATATATATATATATATATATATATATAAAGGATAGCATGATGAAGTTAAGTTTTTATCCATCGTAGTAAACTACTAGAATACATACGACTTCTTTAGAAAGCATACATAGTCAGGATGTTGAGGATCATTAAAACTGGGAGGTTGGTACATGCACACGATTTCATTGATATTTCCATGTAAATAAAATACAATTTTGACATATAATTGATAAAGATGTCATGATTTTGAAAGAGTGATACTCTGAATTGTACTTATAGTTGTTGGTTTAACCACCAAGTTGAAATTCCCCCCATAATCTGTTGATTAGAGTCATTTCCTACTAAGTGAGCTTTGTATATGTTAAAGAACAATCCAATTTCTTCTTATGCCTGAAAACCTACAAACTTTAAATAATGATAGCATTAGAGGGACATGACATTATATCTATCGTCTTATTTTTAATAAAAACATCATATTCACCTTTTACAACCACTTTCCAAAAATGATCTTGTAATGCATTAATAATATTTATAGAAAAAGGAGAAATATGGTTGTACTAGAAGGATTTATAGGAATTATAGATGAGGGGTGATTCACTAATGTCATTTAAGACATTGGATGATTTACCACTCTACTAGAGGTTTCAATATAGTTGATTATGGCCTATCTAGAACCTTCTCACAAAAGGTGGTACAAGGAAACAAACACCTTCTACCTTTTAACTAGACAGATGACAATGGAACTTGATTCCATGTTATATCTTATGATCTTCCTATCCAAGGACGTCTCCTTAACCATATGACTGTTACAAAGATGAAGGAGTAAATATGATAGTTGAACTACTAGTGTTTTTGTTCATTATGTTTGTCATGTATTCAAAAAATTTGGATTCTAAAATCTACCAGATTCAAAAATACGCTCCATATTTTAGAATATGGATGACATTTTTGTCAAAACAAGTGATTTTTGGAAAGTTTTAGGGATGAGAAAAGAATTTCACGATTGTTAGCTTTTGGTATTGATGATAAGAAGAACAAAAGCATTCTAAATATGGAAAGAAGCATCCTTAAAGAAATACAAATGTGAAACAAATTATGGGGTGAAACAGGTTCAACTTTAGTACATATTATAAACATGTGTCCAACAAAGAAGTTGATGAAAAAGGTCCCATATAAATCTTGGATAGGATTAAATCCAAGTGTTGGTTATTTGAGAATATTTTGATCACTTGGTTTGAGACATGTAACTGAAAAAATAAGAATGAAACTTGATGACAAGATTCAAGCCCTGATTCTCATAGATTATCCTTCAACAGGTACATATAAACTATTCTCACCAAATGAGAATAAGGTAGTAGTAATAAGTATAAATGTGCACTTTGATGAAAGTAAAAGTTAGAACTTGTTATTCCTTTTGGATTGACTGAATTATGAAAAAAAACATGGAGTTTCAAGATGTTTTGGTGAAGAAATGAAACATGCGGGACATAATATTCAAGCAGGTATGACACATCTAGCCCCTACTGCAATTCAAGCTTTAGTGCATTTTTTTTTTAGATTTCTGAGTGGGATTTTGGATTTGTGCGTGATTAATTTGTTGCTATCTTTAAGCAATCTAATTATCTATATTTGTTTGATAATTTAATAACATCAAAGTTAAATTATGGAGATATAAATTTTAATTCAAATCAAATCAAATATTTTAGTGGAGATGTTTTGAAAAAAAAATCTTAACCAAATCTCCACCATATCTGGTGATTAAAATACAAATGCTAATTGGAGAAAAGCGCAACTATGAATTTCTATTTAAAGAGACTCATTCTAATGTTGAAGACACAAGTTTGATTGAATATTATTCGTGTTAGAGTTTTATTTGAGTCCTTTGCTTATGTTGCTTGTACACCATGTTAGTACCCATATTCAGGTCATAAGGCTTATTGTTATTTTGTTTAGTTGAGTTGTAATTCAACATTCTTTAAGTTGTTTATTAAAGTTGATCACTAGGGTTAACGATTGAGAGAAAGTGAAAGAGGTTCTCATATTTAGGGGGAGTCGTAAATAAAATGTCATTTGTGGTATTAAGAAGATGATGTGAATAAGGTGTGTTCATGTAAGACTAAGTGTACTAATACTATTGATAGTGAATTTCATTTATTGGGTTGGAAGCCCCCCAGACGTATGTGTTGTTTGCACCGAACAGGGTTACAAATTCATTGTGTTCATTTATTGCTTTTATGTTTCATCATATTATATAAGTTAAATTGTAATAACCTGGTTGTACATATTGTCTCAGACATCGCGTCCAACATCTGTCCCATAGAACATAATTTCAATTGGCATCAGAGCAAACACCCTTTTCTATTTAGGTGAGCTCTAGGGAAGATAAATTTTATTCAGATGGACAACACGAAAGATGAAGGATCAGTCAATAGACCACATGTATTGCATGACACCAACTATGACTACTGGAAAGCTAAAATGGTCGAATTTCTTAAATCCATGGATAATAAAACATGGAAGCTGTGGTAAAATGTTGGAAACACCCTGTGATTATTTTTTAAGATGGTACATCAAGCTTAAAGGCAGAAGCTGAGTGGATTGATGTAGAAGATAACGAAGCTCTTAGAAACTCCAAAGCTTTAAATGATATTTTCAATAGTGTGGACAAGAACATATTTAGTTTGATCAACAGATGTACTAAAGCCAAAGATGCTTGTGAGATTCTCAAAATCACTCATTAAGGCACATTCAAGGTTAGAATGTCAAGGTTGTAACTCCTCGCTACAAAGTTTGAGAATATGAGAATGAATGAAGATGAATCTATATTTGACTTTAACATCAGAATACATGGTATTGCCAATAATTCCTTTGTATTATGAGAGAAAATTTTAGAAGAAAATCTGGCCAGTAAAATCCTAAGATCTCTTCTTAAGAAAATTGATATGAAGGTCACAACTATTGAAAAAGGCCAAGACCTAAGCATCACCAAAGTAGATGAAATCATTGGTTCCTTACAAATATTTGAGATGGCCTTAAATGATAGGTTTGAAAAGAAGAACAAAAGTATAGCCTTTTGTGACCAACACTAAAGAGGATAAAGATCAAGGTGAAGAAAGTCTATTAGAGGTTATTGCTCTTCTTGGTAAAAAGTTTAACAGTTCCTTTAAGAATCTGGACAGAAAATGGAGGAAAAATGTCCCAGATAAGGTATCAGACATTAGTCCCCATAGCAAGAGCAGGGATGAAGACAAACCTAACAGAGTTAAAGGAGCACAATGATATGAATGTGAAGAGTTTGGTCACATTGAATATGAATATCCTCATTTTCTAAAGAAACATGAAAAGGGATTGTCAATCACTTGGTCTGATTTTGATGATGAAAGTGAAGGAGAAATAGTCAATAAGGTGATGGCTTTTAGTGGTAAATATGAGTCTTGTAGTGAGTTTAGTGATGAAGATATCTCAAAATAAGAGCTAGCTGAAACATATAGACTTCTTTTCACTCAGTGGAAGGAATCTAGCTTCAGAGAAGAGAAACAAAAGAAGGTCATAAGTGACATACTTATGAAAAAGAGAAGCTTGGATCAACCATTGCAAGTATAGAAGAGGAAGTCACATTGTTAAAGTCCAAACTTGACAATATGAAAAAATCTATACGCAAGGTTGTCAAACTCACGAGTCTACTCAGACTTATAAAGGGTCCGTAGACTCTACTCATAAACTCGTACGAGTCTATGGAAAATTAAAAATAACTTTCAAAACCTACATGTGATACATACATGACACACACATGTATTTTTAAACTTGTAAATGCCTCATATATAATACAAATATATATAACAGAATACCAATTAACATGAAAATTTAAATTTCATACTCCATAACAAATTTTTTAACAAACAAACTCAATAATAAAACAAACAAAATAGAAAAGTATTGTTAGTTCCATGGTTCTATGATTGTCCATGGTTCTATGATTGGCTAAATTTTGGTAAAATATGATCCTGCACTGATGTTAAGCAGGATGTGATAACATCTCCATCTGCTGTGGTGACAGAACTGATGTGGAGTGTTTTAATGTGAATGTCATGCTGAATGTCATGACATCCATCTGTTGTCATGACAGAACTGCTATCATGTGTGTTTAATCACAATGTCATGACCAATGTCATGACATCTCTGTCTGATACAGTAGGAGCTTTGGTAACAGAACTGTTGTCATGTGTAATAAACAATAGAAGTTGTGGTGCAGCAGGAGCTAGCAGGAACAGATGACAGAACTGTTGTCATGTGTTTCAAACAGGATGTCATTACCAATGTCATGACATCACTGTCTAGTGCAGCAGGAGCTAGCAGGAGCTCATGACAGAACTGCTGTCATGGATGTCATACTGAATGTCATGACATCAATGTCTGGTACAACAGGGGCTGCTACGTTATATCTCTTGACAGAAGTGTTTTGGTCCTGTTGGATATTCCTTATCAGTATGTGTAGGCCAAAGAGAGTTATTAGAATCAAAGTGCAGATTTAATTAGTGTTCATGAAAGGGATCTTGATACTTTTTAAGGAACTATAAAACATTTGTTTCTACTGGCATGAAGAAAATTCTGCAGAAGTGTTCAGCAGGGCAAGCTGGAAAGCAAGTTTAAGTGAAGCTGAATGTCATGACCAATGTTATGACATTGATCGTATGACATCAAGCGTGCAGGGTTGTTTTTTCTGTTATGATACTTGATATATCTCAGGCTAAATTTCAGGAAACCTGTTATGGCTTCTTAGTTATCTTAGGTGAGATTCTAGTCAGGGTGGACATAATATGAAGCAGCCGTGACCTAAATTGACAGCACCTTAAATTGTGGAAATTAGGTTTACTTTGTTAAACCTAATGTTTGTTACTTGTGACCAGCCCAAGCCCAGTGTGCATTGCTATAAAAGGAGGAGCAGAAGTAGAGGAAAGATTAAGCACTCACATCAAGAAAAACCAGAGTGTAAAATAAAGGTCTAAGGTTTGAGAGTCCCTTGTGTGTAAGTCACCCCTTGTATCTTTTGATACATTGTGGTAGACATATTTGTGGGTGAAGAGTGTAGCTCTTCACGTGTGTTCTGTGAGTGATGAACTTGGTTCTTCACGAGTGTCTAGGGATCTTAGGATTCCTTGTGTACCAAGAAATTGTAGGTTGTATGATTGCTCTGGTTAATTATATGAACAGGTGTGTTCATTGTGCCACTCAAAGCTGTTAAGCAAGAGTGTGTGTCACTCGATTAAAGTTGTGAAGCAAGATCAAGATGTTTTGGAGTGAGTCTTCATAATTGTTTTGTAATTGTGTATTTATATCACTATGTTGTGATTGAGGGGGAGTGAGTGGGAATACTCAAGTCTAGAGTGTCTCTAGGTTGAAGTGTCATTGGGTAGAGATTAAGTGAGAAGTGCAAACTGGTTGTTTGACTTTGAATTGATTATGCTAATAGTGAATTTCCTCCCTGGCTTGGTAGCCCCCAGATGTTGGTGATGTTGCACCGAACTGGGTAAACAATTACTGTGTTATTTATCTTTCAGCATTTACAACTTTGCACAATTTAAATGTTTAGATAAACAGTATGTCAGTATGAAGATGTCACAACAGAGGTCATGACGTTGGTCATGACATTGGCACAATTTAAAGAAATTTAAATTGTTCATGATCTGTCCTTGTCCTTGTTTCAACAGAGATCCATGTTCTTGGGACATCTGAAATCTGCATCACAAAATTTCAATTGGTATCAGAGCAGGCATCCTGTCTGTTCTGGATGTGATCTTGGGAGATACTTTCTGGTGTTTTGGAACAAGGAGAAGTTGTAGCTGAGTTGTTGATCTTGCTGAATGTTTGAGCTACTTCTCATGGAGTTAAAGAGAAGCTTGTATCTGCTGTTGTGCCCTCTGATATAGGAGCTTCTATGACCTGCTGTATGTTCTGACTAAGGAGGAGTTACTACTTCTCTCCTATGACCTGATGAATGATCAGACATCTTGTATATGGCATGTTCTTTTGGTGGTTCCGCTGCATAGTTCTCTGATAAAAGAATTTTGATGCCCCTGGGAGAAGACTGGCTCATATACAGTTTGATGTATGGCTGTGGCAGATTGCTGGAAGCTGTGCTAAAGAAGATAGTGGGAGGTGATTTATTTTAACCACTCATGACTTGCAAGGATTCTATCAGCAGAGGAAGTCATAGGCAGGTTAAGTCAAGGATGTCAACCTTGATGTTTCAACAGTAAAGATCTTTCAACTAAAGAATACATTTGGTATTGCTGAAGTGTAAATGGTCTTCTCAACAAGCTGGGTGGATTTAAGATCAATTTTTATTTGTGGAATGCACAAGTATGTAATTGGTTATCCATGAAGTTCAAGATTACTGAAGTTCAGAGAAGGATTTTTTAAAGGATTTAAGATTCATTGCTATTTGAGATATTCACAAATATTTAATGAATTATCCTTAGTTGATCAAGGTGTCTCATCAGTTGTTGCACAAGGGTCAGGCCCCTGATTGTTTTGGTCTACTTCAAGGAGCTGATGTTAAACCAGATGTTGAGACATTCCACCAGCAGAGATTATGCAGAATTTTGTTGATTCAAGGAGTGAATCACTATATCAAAGTAGATAGAGCTGACGATCTTGGTACCATACGCATGTGTGGTAGGATCTGTCTTCATTCTAGTAAGGTTCTTGGCAAGAAACTTAGGCTAGAATGTAGTGCTGATGGAGTAAAGATGAAGACATTTTTTTTGTCATGAGTATTGGAGTGCAGCTGGTGTGTTCTAGTTTTTACTAGAAGTATCTGATCTTTATCTAGAAAGTTTCCTGGAAAGAAACATGTCTAGAATATGGTGATGGTAATAGCACTGCTTGGGTCAGTTTATTTCTGATCTAAGGAGCATGTGACCTTGCTCATCTTGGAGGACAAGGATAAGTGGCAGTTATCCTTGACTTTCTAAGAAGTCTCTACCTAAGGAATGCGGGAATCCTTGTGTAAATAATTTTATGATCTTCCTTCTCTAAAGAATCAAGCTCTGGCATGTTTGGTTTTCAATAAAGAGGAGATCTTAAAGCAAATGCACTTCAAGAATAAAAGCCTGAACTCTCCAGCTGGATGTCTTAACCGAAGTTGTGACATCAAGCAGCAACTTCAGGGTCTCAATGGATGTTATGGTACATCATTTGAAGATAATCTTCTCAGGTATGAATGGAATTGATACTATCTCATGCAGTTTGCAGGAGCTGTGTGAAGGGTAGGTGTTACAGGTCCAAGTCTTGGTGTATCTAAGTTGCCTTGGAGCATGTAGGATATGAAGATCAAGCTTGCTAGAACTCTAAAAGATGTTGAGTAACCAAACAGTGGCATTTGGTTATTTAAGTAGCGAGCCTTTAGAAAACTATTCTTGTGCAGAAGGGTAGTTAGTTGAAGACCACAGAAGGATCTGTTTGTGTTCATATATTAGAGTTTGTGGTAGAAGCCCTAAGTTGTGTATGGAAGATTACCCTCTCTTGGAGATGTTTTTGATCAAGCTGGTAGAGCTGTGTTCTCTGAAGATCTTTAGTTGGATTACTAGGTAGAAGTGGGCAGATAAAGAACTAGTGGATATGGTTTAGTTTCCCTTGGCAAAGGACTTGAAGATCTGGTACAAAACTTGTGATTTAGATCTTGGCTAAGAAGTACTCTATCTTGTCATACGGGAGAATGATAAGGTAAAAGGACTGTCTTGGAGTATGATGTGAAGGTATTGTACAAGAATGGAGTGGGTCATTGGTTGATTGCATTCTGATGTGATAAAGCCCCTAGCTGAATCAGAAGTGTTCTAACTTATCATATGGGAGAATGGTAAGGAAATAATGTCTTGGATTATGGGGTGTCTATCTTGTACTCAACCTAAGGTCATAATACTTATGGAGAAGTGGTCTCTTCTGCTACAAGTAAATATAGGAAGAGGTGGATCAGTTTGATGCCCTCTCACTGTATGAGCATGGAGTTGGTCATGAGAGATAATGTGGTGATCTTGGAGCATCTTTTGTAAAATATAGGGGGAGAGCTTTTGGTTGATGGGTGTACTATTTGCTTATGGTGAATGCGTTCAACATGTGTGTTGAACAGAGAATGAGTTCTTGAAGACATGAAGATGCGTCTTATGTTTTCCATTCATGTGCACTGGTTACCCGTGATATGGGGAGCTATACTTCTATCTAGGATGTGTTGCTGCAAAAAGTGCAGTTATGTACCAAGATTGTTTGTGGTTTCAAACAGTTTGGGATTTTATGAAGATAGAATGCCAGGCAAGATGTTTTGACATTGGGTTACTGCTCCAAGCTCATGGTGAACATGACAACTGTTGTCCTTTTGGTTCTGTTCTTAGGATGTCCATGGATCCAGTTAAGTTTGTAGGCCTCTATCCTAGTGTGTCTAGTGAAGATAAAGATCAAGACATCATCAACTCTGATCTTGTGCAGATGGAAGGACCTTTACCCTGACATCTTGGAGATCTTCCAGATAGTTATTCTGCAACTCTTCTGCTATCTGTTCCAGTATGGTTTGTAGGAATGTAAAGCTGCAGTATGAAGATGTTGAAGAAAGTCTTCATATGTTTGGATTATCTCTTTCAGGGGGAGTACTGAGTATGCATGACAGGGGAGCTGTGTACATGTGCTAATATGGAGCTGTATGCAAAGGGTGCTGATTATCAGGCAAACTTATGTTCTTGAACCACTAATGAGATTGTAATGTCAGACAAGATGTCTTGATATTGTGCTGGCTGGTGTATTGTTGTGCCTTGGCAATATGTTTATGGGTTACTGTCTGGGAGAATTTATTTTTCTCTGCAGAATATTTGTGTGTCTCAAATTGAGGATTTAAGATCAATTGTTACTTGTGGCAAGTATTTAATTAGTTATCCTTTAATTGATGATGTCAAAAGTGTCATTCCTGAAGGTGTAGCTTCAGACAAGACAAGAACCCAAGATTGAAGACTGATTCAAGGTGTACTCTCAAGGAGCTATGGTTTAGGGCTGATTTTACACAGGTTGAGTAAGTTCAGCAAGAAGTTTAAGTCATTGTCCATGATTGTTGGTGCAGCCTTTAGAGATCAAGAAATGGCAGACTTGGACACAATGTGCAGAATGTACACTTACTCCAATTTTTATCAATTTTTGACTAAGCCAAGGGGGAGTAAAGTGTTGTTATCTGTTGCAAATATCAAGGGGGAGCATGATAGTGTGTGAGGCTGGAAAAACTACTGCTACTGCCCTGATAAGGTGTTTGGTTGTTTTAGCCAAAATTTGCCAAAGGGGGAGATTATTAGTTCCATGGTTCTATGATTGGCTAAATTTTGGTAAAACATGATCCTGCACTGATGTTAAGCAGGATATGATAACATCTCCATCTGCTGTGGTGACAGAACTGCTGTGGTGTGTTTTAATGTGAATGTCATGCTGAATGTCGTGACATCCATCTGCTGTCATGACAGAACTGCTGTCATGTGTGTTTAATCACAATGTCATGACCAATGTCATGACATCGCTGTCTGATACAGCAGGAGCTGTGGTAACAGAACTAATGTCATGTGTTTTAAATAGGATGTCATTACCAAAGTCATGACATCACTGTCTAGTGCAGCAGGAGCTAGCAGGAGCTCATGACAGAACTGCTGTCATGGATGTCATACTGAATGTCATAACATCAATGTCTGGTACAGCAGGGGCTGCTACGTTATATCTCTTGACATAAGTGTTTTGGTCCTGTTGGATATTCCTTATCAGTATGTGCAGGCCAAAGAGATTTATTAGAAACAAAGTGCAGATTTAATTAGTGTTCATGAAAGGGATCTTGATACTTTTTAAGGAACTATAAAACATTTGTTTCTACTGTCATGAAGAAAATTCTGCAGAAGTGTTCAGCAGGGTAAGCTGGAAAGCAAGTTTAAGTGAAGCTGAATGTCATGACCAATGTTATGACATTGATCGTATGACATCAAGCGCGCAGGGTTGTTTTTTCTGTTACGATACTGATATATCTCAGGCTAAATTTCAGGAAACTTGATATGGCTTCTTAGTTATCTCAGGCGAGATTCTAGTCAGGGTGGACATAATATGAAGCAGCTGTGACCTAAATTGACAGCACCTTGAATTGTGGAAATTAGGTTTACTTTGTTAAACCTAATGTTTGTTACTTGTGACCATCCCAAACCCAGTCTGCATTGCTATAAAAGGAGGAGCAGAAGTAGAGGAAATATTAAGCACTCACATCAAGAAAAACCAGAGTGTAAAATAAAGGTCTAGGGTTTGAGAGTCCCTTGTGTGTTAGTCACCCTTTGTATCTTTTGATACATTGTGGTAGACATATTTGTGGGTGAAGAGTGTAGCTCTTCACGTGTGTTTTGTGAGTGATGAACTTGGTTCTTCACGAGTGTCTAGGAATCTTAGTGTACCAAGCAATTGTAGGTTGTATGATTGCTCTGGTTAATTGTATGAACATGTGTGTTCATTGTGCCACTCAAAGCTGTTAAGCAAGAGTGTGTGTCACTTGATCAAAGCTGTGAAGCAAGATCAAGATGTTTTAGAGTGAGTCTCCATAACTGTTTTGTAATTGTGTATTATATCACTGTGTTGTGATTAAGGGGGAGTGAGTGGGAATACTCAGATCTAGAGTGTCTCTAGGTTGAAGTGTCATTGGGTAGAGATTAAGTGAGAAGTGCAAACTGGTTGTTTGACTTTGAATTGATTATGCTAATAGTGAATTTCCTCCCTGGCTTGGTAGCCTTCAGACGTAGGTGATGTTGCACCGAACTGGGTAAACAATTACTGTGTTATTTATCTTTCAGTATTTACAACTCTGCACAATTTAAATGTTTAGATAAATAGTCTATCAGTATGTAGATGTCACAACAGAGGTCATGACGTTGGTCATGACATTGGCACAATTAAAAGAAATTTAAATTGTTCATGATCTATTATCGTCCTTGTTTCACTAGAGATCAATGTTCTTGGGACATCTGAAATCTGCATACCAGAATTTCAAGTATGTATTTGAATACTTAAAGTACTAATTTCTTCTTAATTGACTACTACATAAAGCCAAAAATATCATAAAAAGATATGCTAATATCACCACCAATATCATCACCATCATCTTCATCTGTATTTTGAGTATCATCATCAAATTCTACCCCGGATGAAACACCTTCTTCATCATTAACACAAGTTGGATAGCTTGAATTTCCATTTCCATATAATTTAACATTTCCACCACCACCACCACCACCACCATTTTGCACAACATTAGTAAGTAACAACAACATCAACTTACACAACATTGCTAACAATAACATCATATTACTCAGCAATAACTTCAGTTTGCATATTTTCCTCATTAGGATCTTCAGTTATCCATTCATCATCTTTACACAAGAGAATATACAAGAGAAACATCCAAATGAAATATATAAGAAAATACTTACACAACAAATGATTGATTTATGGGAACAAACATGAACAAAATAAGATACATAATAAACACACGTCGTCTATGAAGGGAGGAAGAAACTTTGCTGAAACAAGAGACTAGGGGAGAGACTTTCTAATTCTCGTACAAGAAAAAAAGTAAGGTTTTTTTTTTAAATCAAAATAAAATCTTTTGGGGAATTTGGGTTTTTTGGTTAAAAAAAGAAAATTCAAAAAAATTTATAGACTCGTAAACTCACCATAGACTCACGAGTCTATACGAGTTTATGTGAGTCTACCTGAGTCTACTCGATCTATCAAAAAATGATTCTATGTGCGAGTATACTCATTTTCGCTTCCTAGACTCATAAACTCATACGAGTTCACGAGTCTACCCGTGAGTTTGACAACCATGTTTGTACGTATGTTGAACAATGATTCTAATATGTTAGATGAGATATTAGAAGTTGGGCAGAAGTCTAGAAATATGAAGGCTATAGGGTTTGATTACAGTTCCATGAACAAAAAGGTTAAAATTCCAACTAAGAAGTTTGTTTCTCTTGAGAATAAAATTGAGTACCTAATGAAGGACCACATGTTCCAACATCCTGCTCAACATCCCTCATAACAGAGGCAACAAGAAATCATATTGGAGGTGTCACCACTGTGGTAGATATGATCATATGAGAACCTTTTGCTATATACTGCATGGTTATCCTCAGTTCCATAGTTAGCCAAGGCTTAACAAAAGGAAAAGGAATAAAATTCAAGCTAAGAAGGTTTGGAAACCCAAGGGAAATGTCACTTATCTTATAATTTATACCCCTATCAGAGTTTCATCAAGAGAAAATTGGTATTTTGATAGTGGATGTTCAAGATACATGACTAGTGAAAAGAGCTATCTTGAAGAGTTAAGACCCTATTTTAATAGCTATGTCACTTTTGGTGATAGAGCAAGAACAAAAATCAATGGAATAGGCAAATTAGTCTATCCAGGTCTCCCTAGCCATGATAATGTGCTCGTGGTAGAAGCATTGAATACAAATTTGATAAGTATAAGTTAATTTCCTGATCAAGGTCTGAATGTGAACTTCAATAAGTCTGAATGTATTGTCTCTAGAAAAGTTCATGAAATGTTAATGAAGGGTTCAAGATCCAAAGGAAAATACTATATATGGATATATCATCCCTCTTTATGTCTGATATCTAAAGTTGATGAGACTGCGCTATTGCACCAAAATCTTGTCCATCTCAATCTTAAGAGTGTGGAGAAGATCAAATCTGAAGATGATGTCAAGGAATTGTTAAAGATGAAAAATGAAGAAGGAAAAATATGTGGAGATTGCCAAATAAGCAAGATGTCCTACACGATACTTCATCATCTTACATTCTATAAAGCTCTTTTACTTCTAATGAACCTCATTGAATCCATGCAATTGAAAGGCCTAGGTGGAAGAAAAGGCATCCTATGTGTGAAGAATAAAAAAAAGAAAACTTCTTTATGACTTTAGGTGCGGTATGTCAGACAATATGTTAAAAATTATGTCCAACAAACAATGTCTGAATGTGAGATAAGTCTTGTAGGAAAACTCACTTATTTTCTTAGTCTTCAATTAAAACAAATAAGAGAAAGTATATGTGCATCTCAAATCAAGTTTGAACTTGAAAAGCAAAGGGGAACTATTGGAATTTTTTTAAATAAGAAGTTATTGCTTTCATTTCTTAGGAAACATGCAAATAGAAACTTTCTCACTCTTTTGATAATTACTACACAAGAAATAAGGCATATATTCTTATTTTAGAATTATTTTAGAAGCTTCTTCTGTCCACACACCTGAAGAAGGATATATCTCTCGTTTCCTCTCAAATTGTTCATTTCTCTCTCTCTCTCTCTCTCTCTCTCTCTCTCTCTCTCCTCTCTCTCTGTCTCTCTGTCTCTCTCTCTGTCTCTCTCGTCTCTCTCTCTCTCTCTCTTCTCTCTCTCTCTCTCTCTCTCTCTCTCTCTCTCTCTCTCTCTCTCTCTCCTCTCTCTCTCTCTCTCTCTCTCTCTCTCTCTCTCTCTCTCTCTCTCTCTCTCTCTCTCTCTCTCTCTCTCTCTCTCTCTCTCTCTCCTCTCTCTCTCTCTCTCTCTCTCTCTCTCTCTCTCTGCTATTAAATTCCTTAAAAAATGAGTCAAAAATATGATATTTTTAAGACTTTTGAGCTCAAACCTATCATCAACTCCTATGTGGTCAAGATGTTAGGAGTTGAAATAAGGAAGAAAGAAACACCAAAGAAAACTAGGGTTTCTGACAATGATGACGAACCTATTATGTTTTTGGACCCAGAACCTCTAAATATGATTGTTTCATTTGACATTTCGAATAGATAAGTAAAAGAGTATTAACACCAAGAATAAGAAATCATCTGAAAAGGTTAGTACCTCTAAAAAGGCATCTTCTAT
>OZ012741.1:467242575-467289973 GCA_963859935.3 Lathyrus sativus | reverse complement strand
ATGATGTAAAGCTTTCATTTTAAGTGGTATTAGAGCATACCTCTCCTAATACAATTTGATTCGGGGACAAACCAAGCAGAAGCTGATGGGCATGTAACATATGAGGCTGAAGAGGCTGGGGAGTGATTATAACACCCGAAGTCGAAGAGGGCAGGGAATGGTCGCCCAAATTCACATTGAAATGAGAGGACCTTGAGGTTGTGCATGTATGAGACTGCATGGTTGAAGTAATACTTATAAGGATTGATTGGTACTTGTCATACCCTAAATTTTAACCAGGTTTTTTTCCCACTTGCATCAACATAACGTAATCATTTCATTTTATCATGCATTACATCAGTCAAAAGCATTCATCATGGTTTAGATGAAAAGTCAGGATTTATGGAATTTTATCTGGTCTTGATGAGATTCATTCAGTCATCTGTTGATTAAGAAGTCAAAAGGCTTGTCTTCTTAATCTTAGTGTATTGTCCATTCCATTGCATAATGCTTTAGAGGTCCAGAGGGTAACAATCAAGAGTACTATTATCAACTGAATCTTTATAAGGATTTGATTATGACTGAGAGTTAGAAGTAAAGGGTCCAAGATTTGATTACTTTGCATCTAATTATCTGTTCATAATTACTCAATCAATAAATTGATGCATTCACCAGACACCATCATCATCTACTTATCCTAACATGCATTTTGTTTTGCGTAATGCTTAAAATGTCAACTAGAATGAATTTTCAAATCTACAGATAAACCGACTGAATCAAGAAGAATACAGAAACAGGATGCCAAATACACCCTACTTTGGAAAACTCTATAAGATGGAAAGGGTTTTTCCCATGTTGTGAGGCCTAGGTGACATGAAAATGCCATGGTGCTTGCAGAAGTACACAAAAAATCCTACAACAGTCACATTAATGGAAAATCCCTCACCCACAAGTTGTTAAGGACGGGGTTCTATTGACCTACTTTGATGAAAGATAGCATCACCTTTGTTAAGAAGTGAGATTAGTGCCAAAGACATGCTGACCTTCATCACGCCCCGATTGAGCTTCTTCAGCCGATGAAATTTTCCTTGGCCTTTTTATCAGTGGAGCATGGACATCCAAGGCACGTTTCCCCTGACGCTAGGTCAAATAGAATTCTTGATATTATGATTTATTTATTTCACCATGTGGATAGAAGCAGAAGTTGTTGCTAAAATCATAGCCGAGAGAGTTTGCCATTTCTATTGGCATACAATTATGTGCAGGTATGGACTCCCCAGAGCTTTTGTATATGATAATGGAACTCAGTTCTCCAATACCATGGTCACTAACTTTTGCAAAGACCTCGGAGTACAAACGAAGTTTATATTCTCCATACACCTACAAGCCAATGGAAAATCATAATCAACAAACAAAGTAATTCATAAGGGACTCAAGAAGAAGCTTGATGATGCAAAGGGATTATATGCAGAATTGCACCATGAGATATTATGGTCATACCACACTATTTCGTACACCACCACCAGGGAAACTCCATTCTCCATGGTGTATGGAGCGGACGTCATGCTGTCTATGGAGATTAACACGCCCTCATGGCGACAATCCTAGTTTAATGAAGAGGGAAACAAGGACAGATTGGAATGTGCGAAAGACCTGATCGACACATTAAGAGAAGTTTTCCTTGTCCAAGAATTTGTATCCAAACGTAGAGCCGCCCGAAGGCATAACTATAAACTCAGGCCAAAGAGATGCAAGAGGGTGATCTGGTACTAAAAGAAGTATTTCTAACTGCCCACCAGGAAAGTTCCAGCCCAACTGGGAGGGACCATATTGCATATTCCAGAAGCTCCCTAATAGAGCATACAAGTTGCATGAGTTACAAGGATCGCTCTTGCTCAGAACCTATAACGCTCACCATCTCAAATATTATTATATTTAAATTGTCTATTAATTTGATTGCTTTTAATCTTCTAATAGACACCATGACTATGTTCTTTTGAATGATTACTTAAGCGATTATGGCCAATAAGGATATTTATCTTAATATTTTATATGTTGGGCTTTATGATTTAAGACTGTTGCCATCCATTGAGGCAATATTTGTTTGGCTTCATGAACGAAGACCCTTTCCTCCCTTTAAGGCAATATTTGCTGGAATTTATGGAGAAGAGTCTTGTCGCCTGTTTAGGAAATACTTGCTGGACATCATGGAAAAGATCCTTGTCAGCCCTTGAGGCAATACTTGCTATACTTCATGGTGAAGATCCTTGTCACCCCTTGAAGTAATACTTGTTAAGCTTCATGAATAAATACCTTTGTTGCCCTTTAAGGTAATAGTTGCTAGAATTCATGGAAAAGATCCTTGCCGCCCCTTGAGGAAATACTTGATGGAATTCACGAACCAAGGTTCACCCTTTCTACCTTTTATGGAAATACTTGTTGGACTTAATGATCGAAGATCCTCCCTTGCCTTCCTTTGAGGAAATACTTGCTAGACTTCACGGTGAAGATCCTTGCCGCCCCTAGAGGAAATACTTGTTGGACTTTGTGAATGAAGATCCTCGTTGTCCCCTAGGGAAATATAGATGAGCTATTAATCACCTTGCCTGAGGGACTTGCATTCTCATCAGCCAGGCTACATACAAATTCGTCTGAGGGACCTAGATCTTCCACGCTAGTTAAAACCTCGCTTGAGGGACTTAGTGTTTCCTTGGTCTATACCAGACAAAGAAATTATGTCTAAGAGGTGCAACTGACTTCTAGTATAAAAGACTTTATCACAAGTCTCGTATGAGTTCTTAATAGAAGTCACACCTAAAAGGTCGATCGCCTCTCTTAGGGATCTTATAGTCTTATCAGCCATGGTGCATATAAATTCTCCTGAGGAACCTACATCTCCAAGGCTAGTTAAAACCTTGCCTGAGGGACTAAGTGTTTCCTTGGGGGTGGGGGGACTAGACAAAGAAATCACGCCTAAGAGGCGCAATCAACGTCTGACCTAAGATACTTAATTGTAAGTCTTATCTGAGGGCTTGATAGAAGTCCCGACCAAATGGTTAATCGCCTTTCTCGGGGGACTTGCAGTTTGATTAACCGGCCTGCATAAAAATATTTATAAGGGAATTAGATCTCCCAGGTTAGTTAAAACCTCGCCTAAGGGACTTAGTGTTTCTTTGGGCGGGACAAGACAAAGAAATCCCGCCTAAGAGGTACGACCGATGTCTGGCCTAAGAGACTTGATCACAAGTCTTGTCTGAGGGCTTGATATAAGTCTCGTATGAAGGGTCAATTGCCTTGCCTAAGGGACTTGTAGTCCCGGGCTACATAAAAACTCTCCTAAGGGACTTATATCTCCCAGGCTAGTTAGAACCTTACTTGAGGGACTTAGTGTTTCCTGGGGAGGGATCAGACAAAGAAATCATGCCTAAGAGGCACGACCAATGTCTGGCCTAAGAAACTTGATCACAAGTCTCGTCTAAGGGCTTGGTAGAAGTTCTATTCGAAAGGTCTATCACTTCACCTGAGGGACTTAGATCTACGCGGATAATTAAAACATCACCTAGGAAAGCATGTCCTAAAAAAATTACAGGTCCTCGAGATACCCCCCTGAGCCTCGATCAAAAAACACGTTGCTCTTTATCAAAAGGCCTCGTGTTTAAGGGACTATATAATGCTATATTTGTAAAAGGACCCTTAGAAAAGGTGACAATGATATGTCACCCCAAGGAAGGTATCGCCTCTCCCCAAGGTTTTCCTATCGCCCAGCCATGGGAAATACATGATAAGACGTATCTTGGGAAATAGGAAATAGGCGATGATAATATAACTCAATTTTTCATATTATTAGTTTCTAAATCATATTGAAATGTTACATGTTTATTGAGAAGTTATTGAAATAAGCATTCCGCATAAGTTATAATAAACTCAAGTAAACATATCACCATAATTAGAAGGTTGACTCATTGTGAAAAGTTATATGCTAAGTCTTTCACTACAGTTGGAACTTTCAACCGTGGTGACATGTCTAAAAATCTCTCAAAATCCTGGCTTTGAGTACCAAACACATGACCTCTACCTTTTACTAGGGTTGGTTTCTACAACCGTAGTGATATGTTAGCGCTTGTATGTTTTTACCATGGCTTCTAGCCTGTGGTAGTAAAGAGGAAACATACAACCACATCACTCGTTACCACGGGCCACCAACCATGGTGGAATTCTTCTTTCAACCATGGTAAGATCTTCTTTTTGTAGTAGTGTATGGATTAAAGAAGACCCTTTTGTGTTCATTATATGCACATCAGAACATGGAGCATATATATGAAGGATTCAAATGAGCATAATAAAATTATTCTATGCTTATACATAGATGATTTGTTGATTACATGATCATATGTGGATGTGATAATAAGGTTTAAGGCTAGTATGATGCATGAGTTTGAAATGTCAAACCTAGGAAATCTGTCCTATTTTCTGAGAATGGAATTCATGAATATAAGAAATGGATTTTTCTTGCATAAAAAATGCAGAAAACATTCTAAACATATTCCAAAAAGAGCAATGGCAATCCTGCAATCACTCTTATGGAGAGAAGTATACGACTGAGAAGATATAAAAATGATGATATTGTAAATGAAACTCTATACAAGAAATCATTGAATCGCTCAGATATTTGTGCAACATAAGTCCATACATCTCTTAGAGTGTTGGGCTTGGGAGTAGTTTCATGGAAAATCTTAGAATATGCCACCTTCTAGCCACTAAAAAGATACTTAGGTATATGAAAGATATAATTGACCATGGTGTGTTTATGCCAAACCATAAGAACCTATCTAGAAAGCAATAACATGTGGTTATTTTGACATAAATTAGGGACGAGATCAAGATGGTAGAAAAAAAATACTACGGGCTATCTATTCATGATTTGAGCAACTCCAATCTCATGGAGTTCAAAGAAGTAGAAAATAATGGATCTATCATCCTGCGAAGATGAGAATATAGCAACATCATATGCAGCTTGCCAAGCTCTATGGATGGAAATTTTATGAGAAAATTGAAGGTCACTAAAACTATGAACATCCGGTTTCTTGTTTATAACAGATCTATAATTGATTTCGCTAATCATCCTATAATTAATGGTAGAACCACTTTGATAGAAATTACCATTCATCTCATGTTCTTTAATTGTTAGAATCTCTTCAATGTTTCAAGTTCTTTACTTAACACTTTCTTTTCTACTAATTCATTCTTGAAAGCATACAATTTTATGTTTTGCAAAATGAACAAGTATGGAAGAAAGTTGAACGAAAACTAGATATATTGGAGAAATTTTAACCATTAAAGAACGTGAGATGAGTAATGAGTTGTATAATGCTTGAAAAACATTAATTAGTATAATATATAATCAAATACAACATAATTTTTCATATTATTATTTTGAAAATAAATTTAATAGGTCATATGTTCAAAGAGGGGTTAGTGAAATAAATAATTGATATTAGATATAATTGTTGGGAAAGAAAACAAATATAGAAGATAATAATAAAATGCGGAAGCTGTTGGATCAACTTTTCCACTGCGTGCAATTAAAAATAAGCTCCAAACAAAATTGCTCAGACAACAATAATAAGCACAAAATAGAGAAAATAAAATAAGGAGACACCAGAATTATTAACGTGGGAAAAAACCCTTAAAGGGAAAACAACCTACGAGACCAAGCCAGTAAATCTTCCACTAATAAATTAATGGGTACACCACAAGTCCTCCTAGAACCACCAGGGATCAACAGAGCAAATATAATCTTCACCGTACAAGGTGGATATCAAATCAACTAACCCCTCAACGGGTTCTACGACACAACAATAAAGAGACACTCTTTGATATTCTTCTCTCTGTCTGTAGAGTCGCTCATGTTGCAGCTCTCTTCCCCCTTGTTCCTGTTATATCTAACACACAAGGGTTAAAACCCTTTAACCACTTCATGGGCTTTGGCCCACAAAGCTAATTCCCTTTTTTTCTTCTTCTCTTTTAATAATAATAATAATAATAAGATTAAGTTGGCTCACTTATTTTGGTGACCCACACAACAATTCTCCCCCTCACCAAATTAAAGGGAGACCATAGTGTTGTACCCCAAATTTGACCAACCACTCTAGCATATGTTCATTTCATCTGCATCAGTATAAGGCATAAAAGCATTGCATAACACATCATTATTTGCATTTTTTACAGGGATCAGGAAAATGTGTATTCAAAATATAGGGAGAATAGGGAGGTCATTTTCCTAAGTAAAAAAAATATAATTGAGACAAGTGCACAAGGTGGGGTTTGAACCCACCACCTCTTGCTCCACACCCCTCACCTTTACCACTCAGCCAGGCGCACATTTGTGAACAACAATGAAAAGGAAAACTATATATTTTAAAGTATTGAAAATAAAGGCGCATGAATAAAAATGTGGTGGATTTTGCTCACACCAAGATTCGAACTCGTGACTGTATGGTAAACAGGCGCATGACTTAGCCACTGGGGTGGCGATACATCCAGTGATTATCCCACCCCAGTTTTGTTAAGTATCTTACTTTACTCCATATGGCTGGGCAAGCTTGAAGCATTTTGGCCGTGCGTGAAGAAGGGAGGAGAGGGCAAGACACGACCATTCTGGACGAGTCAAAGTTTTACTCCATCTGTTTTTTCACGAGGAGTATTTTGGTGTAGGTAATTTTCATGATTGAAGTAAGAATTCCAAGTTACAAGCCAAATTGCAATGTGGGGCATTTGTCCTTTTCATGAAGAAAATGGTACATAACATTGCTGTTTCAAGACCAGCACCAAAGGGTACTTGCTCTGGGCGTTTTTGAATCCATTGCCAATCCGGGAAAGGGCAAGCAGCCTCTACACTGGCCTGCTGCAGCCCTAGTTTGTCCCCACCTCTCCACTCCAACAAAAAGCAACAAGACAAAACTCAGCAAAGATTTTCGAACTAGGAACTGGGATATAAAAGGTTAAAGGGAGTAGGAAACCCTAGCGGCCAGAGTTTTTGTTTTCGGAGGCGAATGAGCAGAAGGAGTCTTGAGTTTTCTCTGGGACCTTATTCTCTCTAAAGATTTCGTGGGCTGCCTCAAGAAGGGAAAAGAGTCGTGTTCTGCTCAAAGAAGGTTTACTTTGTTCTTTTGAGGTTGCAAGCTGTTTTGTTCTTATTGAAAGTGCTGCAAGAGGTGAGTATCATGAACTTCCTGGTTTCATTTGTATCATTGGTTGTAGACATCGAGTATGTTCTTATCTTGAAGTTCACTAACTTTTGAGTGAGATTGGGCCATGTTGGTTACTGTGTGAATCATGTTTCTTTCTTTGCTTGAAGTTGTTTGACTTAGTTACGAAGGTCTGATTCTTGTTGTTTGTTTTATGTTTGGTATGAAAATATGTACATGTGTGTGATAATGTTATTGTTATTGACAAGATAGGGAGCTGTTGTGTTCTAATGAAGGTTTGTGTTCAGGTTGTTCAGGTCAGTTAGGTTTTGGTTAATGGTTGTTATATTTGCCTCTGCTGCCTTAAATCCTGTTTGAGGTCGGCCTGGATCTATGCTGGTTGGGTTTTTGAATAACATTGTTGTGGGTTTGGCTGTCTGACCTGAGTTAGGAGATGGTGTTGGTGTTTGAGTTCATGATGGATAGGTCATCAGTGGACTGTTAGGCTTGTTGTTAAGTTGTTGTGAGATGAGGTTTCCATTTCCTTTTCCTCTGATATCTGTCTCTGAGGGGAAAAAGAGTTTTTCTCTTGTTTAGGTTTTTTTTTGAGTTGGCAGTCTTTAGGGCAAGACTTAACTATGGTTGTGTATCTCAGTTTTACCCAGAACTTTGATGGAGGTATATGTTTGGGGCTGGCTGTTCTGTTAAGCTGTTGCATTTAGACCTATTTAGGCATTTGAGGATCAACCATATTTGGTCTGAGCCTTGTTTATAGGTTGGCAATGGTTTGAGGTTGGTGTTCAAGTTTGGTTGTGACATAAATCATTTGCCACAATTTTGGAGTTCCAAGTGATGGTTGTTTTCGCATTTTGATAAGTCTGTTTTGTTGTTGATCTTTGTCAACACATTTAAGTTCTTGGGAGGCAATCAGCTTGGTTGGTAGGTTAAGGGAGTTTTTTTTAGTGTGGTCTCTATAGGACCCTGTTGCAGCTTGTCCATTAGTAGGTGGGACTGTCTTTAGGCTTTAGTTTTGTTGTGGTTAAAGTGATGTTTGAATGAGGAAGTCTTTTTCATAGGCTTGTGTTGAACCCAATGATAGTTGGAGATCCCTGGTTTTACTGGTATGGTACTGCTTTAACACCGAACCTGCTGTCTAGTTTTGTGAAAAGTCATGGAGGGTTTGTTATAGGCTGAGATTTTGAGTCTGTTACAAATTCTTAATAGGACATAGGATTGTTGCCAAAATTAATACACTAATGGATTGATTCGGCATCCAGATCCATAGGGAGTTTTGGTCAGCCTAAGTGCCATTGGATTCTCTGCCAGTTAAATGATGCTCTAGTTTGAGAACGCCATGACAGTTTGTTGCTCCAACAACATTGTGAAAAATCTTGAATGTTGTGTTGCTTTTTCTTTAGAGTACTCTTTCATTAGAGTACCCTTTCATTGAGAGCATACTTTTGGATTGACTGGTGATTGTATCAAGATTCTGTTGATGCTATTGGCTGAATTAACAGGGTTTTCGCGCGAAACCTTCAACCTTGATAAACTAGCCTGGTGTCTAACCATTTGGTTTGGAATTGGTGAGTTATGCCAATAGAGGACATTTATGAATAACTGTCAGGCATTGGCCTCGTTGAGTAAGATACCAAGGTCTTGTCTTGGCTTGTATTCTGTTAAAATGGATATTGCACTGAAGGTGTTTGATTAAAGTACTGAACGAGCCTCATGCAACGGCTGGGGCGGAGCAGTTCAAATTGATGGTTTGTCTTGACTCTGAAAAGAGGGCATTTGGAGGATTTTAGCTCGTAGCAGTTTCTGTCATGCTTGGCTGATCTGCTGTTGATGAAAGGGTCTATGTTTAGGGGCTGTTAGTTTTGCTTTGGTGAGTTTGGTTGTTACACTTTGTGGTTTGAAACATATAATCTGTTGCAGAGTAACTGATGTTGGTGTTTGCCTAAGATTATTTGATTTGGTTTAACTTTTTGAGCAGACCTGCTGCTACTTTCGTTTGGAACCCTGTACTTAAAATCAGTTTCATATAATTATTTGAATTAAGTTTTATTTGTGTTAATCAAGTCCCTTTAGGCCTTAAAGTTTTCTTTTTCTTTCCCTTTTTTTTAACTTAGTCTAGGAGTTGAGATTCTATGTGGTGGAATGGTATCCTTTTTTCTAAGGTTCATCCATTTGCAACTCGCGTATCATGTTCTTGTTTTAATGTCTTTTGATCGAATCACTTATTGAAGTTCGTTCCTTTGCGTATTTGGAGCTTGCTCAAAGCGTTTTCTACCTCTGCTTATATTTAATTTGGATTCGTGAGTTTCACAGTGTATCCCAAGACGCCTCATTGCGTAGGACTTCATTTTTCTTTATGTGATCAATATTTGGAAAATCTAATAGGTCCATTTTCTTCCTTTAATTTTTCTGGTCAGTATTGACATGAGGCTTGCGTGGTTTGGTTGAGGTACGGTTGAGTTACGTTGCGAAACGTATTGGGGGCGGTTGGTTTTGTTCTTGGTTTTGCCCAGAAATCTGCCTCGCTTTGGTACTTAATTTGATGGGGTGGCATAAATACACGGATGTATCGCCACCCCAGTGGTTAAACACAGGCCTTTAAGTATCCTGCCTCGCCCCAGTGACCAGAGTTCGAGCCCAGCTGGGGCCTTTTTTTCGCTTTGTTTTTTTATTTTATTTCTTCATTTCTTGTTTTTTATCTTTTTTCTTCCATACCCTGTCAGCGTGCGCGCCTGGTGCCTTAGTGGTTGGGATTGCTAACTTTGAACCAAAGGGAGGTGGGTTCAATTCCCACCTCTTGCATTTTTCCTAATTTAATTTAATTTATTTATTTGTTGTAACTATATAATTCCCAAAATCAATATTTTTTGAATACTTACTTATTCTTGATCCATTCTTTTTGCAAATTAATTATAATTTTAATTATTTTCATTTAATAAAACAACATTTCAAATCATTGATGATTTTCAAGAGCCTGGACTTACTTGAAAGTTGACCCTCTATTAGGGTTTGCTCGCGTTGTATCTTGTAACGTTTCTCAAAAATAACTGTTCTTGGTATTGAATTAAAATAAGAGGATTGGGTGTAGTCCTCTTCTTCTTCGAGTGTTGGGACGCCCACTGTAGTGAGGGTGGTCCCGATACTCGTCTTTCAATACGAAGACACTTCCAACATTTCCTCATAAAACCTCGGTCTCGTACTGAGTACACTTTCAATAATAAGCCATTTTCTCTTTGCATTGAATTAAAAAGAGAGGATTAGGTGTAGACCTCTTCCTCTCCGAGTTTTGGGATGCCCACTGTAGTGAGGGTGGTCTTGATATTCGTCTTTCAATACGAAGACGCGACTTTATCCACCATCTCGCTTTCACAACTTCCTTCCACAATTTTCACACCTAAAACCTCGGTCCTGTACCGAGTGCATTTTCAAATCTTTTCATAACAAAAACTCGAATGGTCGTGGAGTGGTTAGGCGTAGGCCTTCTCCTATCCCGAGTGCTGACGTTTACCGTAGGGTTCTCTGTCGCAAAGCACTTACCATTCAAAACCAAAAACACTTTAATAAGAGAAAGAAGTACTCTTTGCATTGAATTAAAGAGAGAGGATTGGGTGTAGACCTCTTCTTCTCCGAGCGTAGGGATGCCCACTGTAGTGAGGGTGGTTTCGACGCTCGTCTTTCAATACGAAGACGCCTCGTTCGTCACATCCTTTTATAACAAAAACTTTGAGATGACGAATTGGGTACTACCCGTGGGGGTTACTATCCGAGGACCTGTCTCGCCCCCCCCCCCCCCCCCCAAAAAAAACAATCCAATCAATCAAACGTGACTTCTTGCCCCGCGCGGCGAAAACTAATCAATTTTTCAAAAGGATATGTTACGTCCGTTCTACCGCAAACAGGTAACGCCTAAGTCTCCAACGAGCGAGCAGCGAAATACCTAACTGCTAGAATGCGCACGATAGCGTCATCCGTAAAAAACATCAACACACCGTAGGCCGAACTACGGCTGCTCTGATTCTTTACTTCTTTTAAGTAAAGATACGTAGGCACAAGGGCCACAATCCTTGCCGAGCACTTTCCCCCCAATATCCGTAGCCCCGAACTACGTCGACTCTGACTTTCTCACATCTATTGAGAATACGTAGGCATAGGACTGCGAAGTCCTACCGAGTCTGTTCTTTCTCTTTTCTTCCCCGTTCTCTCTTTCCTCCTAACTTTCTTGTTTCTAACCCTTCTTTTACCCCGTGGAACACTTCTTATAGCATAATGTTTAAAGCAAATAAATTCACACATCGACAAACAAAAGGTTCCCATCGAGTACGATGGATGTGAGGGGTGCTAATACCTTCCCCTCGCATAACCGGCTTCCGAACCCGTTCTTGGTCGCGAGACCATCTTATCCATTTTATTTTCTTAAGGTTTTCTCGATATTTTCCTTTCCCCTCATGGGATAAATAAAGTTTGGTGGCGACTCTTCTGTCCTTTCTTCTTCGCCTCCCCGTCGTTGCGCGATGCATTTTTCGAGTAGCGACAGCTGGCGACTCTGTTGGGGACTCCTAGCAAGCCGCGCCTATTTTGTTTGTCGCATTTGTGCTTTATTTGTTTTGCTATTTATTTTATGGTTATGTTTCTTTCTAACTTGTTGGGTTCATTTGGTTTGGGTTATGAGGATAAAGCTTTCTACCCGAGCTTTCAAGTATGCACTAAGTTAGGAGGTGGTTTCTTTCTGATTTGCGAGACTTAGGACTCGTTGAGTTGGATCGAATTCCACCGCTCAGATGAGACCCCATTGGAATAATTATGTCTTACGTGTAGTCGTAATGACGTTCTTATCTTCAACTTGGGAGTCCGCGATTCTGAGGACCTTTGTAGAACCTTATTCCAAAGGTTACTAAAACATGACGCTGTGTTCATCCTTTTTGAAAGGAGTACCGTCTTACGAGTAGTCGTTATGATGGGAAACTTTTGAGGGTTAGTGCATAGGACTTTGTTTGAAGAGCCTTTTGGAACGCCCTTTCGAACCAGTAGATTGCTCACCCTATGGAAAGATACCTTGTGTTCTTGCCTTGCAGGATTTGTGACGTTGATCTTGTTGTTGTTCCATTGTCATATGCATTCATAAAACATTGCATTACATATCATTTTGCATATCAAGAGACTTAAGAAGCTATGATTATCTCAGGTATTGGTGAACTCAATGGCTGATATAAGAAAGAGGAGCACAAATTCCATAAAGTTTAGGGAACCAAAATTGGAATCAATTCAAGACCTTCTGATTGATGTGCCGAAAGTTATCAAGATCAACTTTCAAGGGGAACATGGGAAACTACTTGATCTCCTCCACTCTAGGGTTGATACTTGGGCCTTGTATGCCATGACTCAATTCTATGATGCGCCTCTCCGGTGTTTCACCTTTCAAGACTACCAGTTGGCTCCCACCTTGGAAGAATATTCTCACATTTTGAACATTAAAATTAAGGATCAACCTGTCTATACTGGTTTGGAAGAAGAACCGAAGCCTGCTGTCATTGCTCTTGCTCTTCATATGACCAAAGAAGAAGTCAGGAAGGGTCTAACCAGTAAAGGGGGTGTTCAGGGTTTTCCATTGAAGTTTTTGCTAGAAAAGGCCGCTCAATACAAGGTTGATGAAGATTGGGAAAAGTTCGGTATAAGTGTTGCTCTAATGATCTATGGGATTGTCCTCTTTCCAAATGTGGACAATTTCATAGACATCACTGCCATCGTTCTCTTCATGCAGAAGAATCCCATCCCTACACTCCTTGCCGATGTCTATCACTCTATCCATTGGAGGAGCGAAAAGAAGGCGGGAACGATCCAATGCTGCTCTCACCTACTGTACAAGTGGTATGCTTCTCATTTGCCCAAGAAAGGACCGTTCGTGGAAAACAAGAAGGAATTGAAATGGTCTCAGCGCATCATGTCTCTGGAAGCTAGTGACATTGCTTGGTACTCTCATGAGTACTATGATGTGGAAATCATCTTTAGTTGTGGAGAATTCAGAAATGTACCTTTAATCGGTAGGGCCGGTTGTATTAACTATAACCCAGTCATGGCATTACGTCAGCTGGGCTATGCTATGGAGGGCGAGCCCGAAGCAGAGAAGGTTCAGAGTTTCTTTCTGCTAGCCACATCAGAAGACCCTGCGTTTGTCAAGAAGATTTCTAGGGCTTGGGGCAAGATTCATACAAAGGGAAGGAAGGAGTTAAAAGCAAAGAATTGTGTGGCAAAAGAGCCATATAATCGGTGGTTACTAGCTAGAGTAGCTGAAAGGTCGTTACCATTTCCCTTAGAGCCCTCTATGCGAGAAGCACCTCCTGCTCCAACTCATGTATCCATAGAAGAATATGAAAAACTAAAGCTAATAGTGGAGAGATTGACTAAGGAGAATCAGGACCTTCAGAATGAAGTCCACCAAGCAAATGTAGAGAACGGTCAGTACAAAAGAAAGGTGGAGTTTGAACAGGATCAAGCGGCTGAGAGTAGCAAGAAGTTGAAACTAGAAACAGATTTGAGAGTCAGGTACCAACAGGGTTACGAAGGGGCTGATGCATCATTAACAACTCTCCGGCAGCGCCTAAAGGACACCAAAGCTTCTTATGATAGGGCATGGCACTTCTTTGAGATTGCCTCTGCCGAGAAGAAGGAAGTACGAGAAAATCTTGAGGCTGATATTGGGAATCTTGAGGAACAACTAAGAAGTGCCTTGACCCTAGCGGAAAGTGAACGAAGACTCAAAGAGGAGGCCTTGAGGGGTTCATATGTCACATCTGACATATGGAATAACAAGTGTCAAGAATTAGAGACCGCCCAAGAGACAGCCCTTCTGTGGAGGAATCGTTTTGAGGCTTTGCAAAGAGATGGTGCGCAGTGGCTCGAGAAAGAGGCTCAGCTCAATGAGTTGCTGGACACCCATGTGGATTCTATTTGTTATTACCAGTCGACTCTGGATGCGTGCCGTGCTAGGTACAACAATTTGGTGGAGCATTGCAACCTTATGATCCGTGATATCCCATGGAGATTAGAGAGCGCCATTCAAGATTTGGAAGGAAATGATATTCCCCCTTCTGTTCACCACTTTATCCAGCTCTGCGACCAAATGGTTAGGAGGTTCATGTTCGAGACGAAGAAGCTTGAAGAGCGTCTCCAAAAGGAGAAATTCTAGTTTTAGTACTCTTGATTTTTTTTAGTCATTTAGTGTCTTCCTTGTAATGAGAATTGTTATTCGGCATAGTCAGCAAATGTTTGTATTGAATCTCCCCGAATTAATGAGAATTGGCTTTTGGTTTAATTGTGTTTTCTTTATTATTTGCTCATTCGCAATTCTATAATACCGGTTATAATCATAAGTTTTGAAAGTCTCTTGAACATTTACATGGACTTGTGCATCATTCTGCATCCCCTGAAACTCGACCTCACACCGCTTGCCATTTCAGAAAGAGATAAAGAGGAAGAGCAAGCTGACTTCTCGACACTCTTACAACACGCGAAGAAATCAACAAAGGATTATGGAACAGGTTCAGGCTGAGCTTACGGAGTTTCGTGAGAAAATGGCGCAATTCATGGAGATGATGCAGGGGGTGGCCAATGGACAGGACCAGTTAAGGACATTGGTTCAACCTTTAATAGCTCAAGTGGATGGAAGTGGCGTTTTACACGGTGGGGCTGCTGCTGTTCCCCCTCCTGCTCATGGTGGAACCTCGCAGGTCAACGGTGGCCCAACTATAGTCAACCTTCCGGGCGGAAGAGAACAAGCTGGAATCCCCATCCCAGTTGTGGCAGGCGCCATACCTACTAGCGTGAATCCTCAATGGGACCAAGATGAACAGGATGATATCTTCTCCATGAGGGACCTTGGGGGAGGGCTACGATCCGACACCAATAGAAGGTTTGATGAAATAGAAGAAAAGATGAAAAGCATTCTGGAGAATCAAAATACTATGGGGCTTGACATGTCCAATCTGGGACTGATTCCGGGACTTAAGATTCCTCCAAAGTTCAAAGTACCGGACTTCGATAAGTACAAGGGAACAACATGTCCAAAGGTGCATATCCGCTCCTATTTTCGAAGAATGTCTGCATACTCTGATGATGAGAAATTGCTTATGCACTTTTTCCAAGACAGTCTGTCCGGGACTTCCTTGGAATGGTACATGGGTTTGGAACCTGTCAATATCCGAAGCTGGAAAAATTTGGCAGAAGCTTTTGTCCAACACTATCAATACAACAGTGACTTGGCACCTAATCGAGTGCAGCTGCAGAATTTATCCCAAAGGAGTAATGAGTGTTTTAAAGAATACGCTCAAAGGTGGCGGGAGCTTGCCGCTAGGGTTCAACCTCCCATGGTGGAAAGAGAACTAATTGATCTATTCGTGGGAACATTGCCTGGAATCTACTACGAGAAGTTGGTGAGTAACATGTCGGGAAGCTTCTCAGACTTGATCATCACCGGCGAAAGAGTCGAGAACGGCATAAAGTTGGGGAAAATTCAAACAGGAGAAGGAACTTCTTTGGGAGGGGGAAGAAAGAACTTTGGAACTAAGAAGAGAGAAAATGAGGCAAACGCGGTGTCAAGTTTCAGGAATCGGAATCGGAATCAGAATCAATATCAGCAACAACCCTACTATCATCAACCATCACAGGTAGCTAGTATTGCCATCCCGGCAACATTACCACCACAACAACAACCACTTCAGCAACAATTACCTCAACAGCAACAGCCACGCCTGCAGCAGCAGCAGCAGCAACCTCAACAGCGAAATTTTGCTCCAAGACAATACCCAGACCGAAGAAGGGTGGTGGATAGGCATTTTGACACCCCAACAATGCCTTACTCTCAGTTACTACAACACTTACTGCAATTAGAGTTGGTCCAGAAAAGGACGTTGGCACCTCTAATTGGCCAGCCCCCTCCCGAGTATGACGCCAACGCTAGGTGCGACTTCCACTATGGCGCTCCTGGTCACCATATTGACAATTGTAAAGCTTTTAAGCACAAGGTGCAAGACCTCGTTGACAACAAGATTATCAACTTTAACCACGATGCGCCCAACGTCGTTCAAAATCCTATGCCGAAACATGGGGCAGGTGGAGTGAATGCTGTGGTTGAAGGAGAAAATTTAAACTTGGTATATGATGTCAAAGAGCTAAAGACTCCTTTGAGTTTTGTGAAAAGCAAGCTGTTAGGAGGTGGGGTGTTTCCTGGATGTGAAAAGGACTGTGAAGAATGTGCCGCCCATCCTGAAGGGTGTGAGAATTTGAAGAATCACATACAGCGCATGATGAATGAAGGTGTTCTACAATTTGATAAGATCTGTGAGAAGGATGAAGAATTAAATGATGAAGAAGAGGATGAGGTGGCCACCATCTCTATCCCTTTCAAGACAATTACTATCTCTGCGCCTCCGGTGCGACCTACCATTATATTCACCAAGGCGGGACCTGTGCCTTATGAGAGCTCCAAAGCCATTCCTTGGAACTATGGAGCAGAATGCTATTACAACGGACAGAAACAGGAGTTGGAGAATTCGCCTTTTGATTCGGTCGACAATTTGGTAGGGGCTGGAGGAATGACTCGGAGTGGGAGAATATTTGCGCCTCCCGAAGTAAACGCAGAAAGGGCTGATAGAGGTAAAGGGAAATCTGTAGTGGAAGAAAGCTCTCATGCTAGAGAAAAGGAGGCTGCACTGAAAGACACCGAGGAGTTCATGCGCATGATAAGGAAGAGTGACTATAAGATTGTGGATCATCTCCAACAGACACCTTCAAAGATTTCCATCTTATCGCTGCTGTTATGTTCTGAGGCTCACAGAAGTGCTTTACTCAAGGTTCTTGATAACGCTTATGTACCACAAGAAATATCTGTGAACCAGTTGGAGGGAGTGATGGCCCATGTTAATGCAGGAAATGGGTTGGGATTTACGGATTTTGATTTAACACCAAAGGGGAGGAATCACAATTCGGCATTGCACATTTCCGTCGAATGTAAAGGAGTTGTTTTGTCTCATGTATTGGTAGACACTGGGTCATCATTAAATGTGTTACCCAAGAAAGCCCTCATGAAACTGGATATTCAAGGAGTAATGTGCACTCCAAGCAGCTTAGTGGTTAGAGCCTTTGATGGGACAAGGAGGTCAGTACTTGGGGAACTGACTCTGCCAATTCAAGTTGGTCCGGAGGTTTTTGATACAGTGTTTTATGTAATGGATATCAGCCCGGCTTATAGTTGTCTTTTGGGGCGACCATGGATACACTCAGCAGGAGCTGTGACATCAACCTTGCACCAGAAATTGAAGTACATGGTGGACGGTAGCATTGTGACTGTCTGCGGTGAGGAGGATATCATGGTAAGCCATCTATCTTCATTCAAATATGTGGAGGTTGATGGTGAAATTCACGAAACCTTGTGCCAAGCTTTCGAAACAATTCAAATCGAGGAGAAGGCACCTGTGGAAGAAAAGGCGCCAGAAGTTTCTATGACGTCTTACAAGGATGCTCAAGCCATAGTGAAGTCTGGATCAGCACCAGGATGGGGGCAGGTGGTAAACGTCCCAAACAAGCAGGATAAGTTTGGACTAGGGTACAGCCCGTATGCTTCATCTTCACAGAGCGCTCCTCGCTACAAAGGTCCTGTTCAGTTTACTAGCAGTGGGGTCATCTTCGATCGTATCAACGCCATATCAGATGGGGAAGGAGATAGCGACTGTGATATGGATACATGGATCCAGCCATGCGTCCCCGGCCAAGGATTGAAGAATTGGAGCATGGAGAAAGTTGTCACAGTGACCTATGAAGAGTAATTGTTTTGTTTTGATTAATGTATTTCCATATGCTCTGCCCAAGGCATAATGGACTTTATTTGTAGGGCCCTATCTTTTATGCATGTGAACAATCTTTTATTATCAATTGAAAGTCGTCTTTTTCATTCAAAATTTTGTGATCCTTGTTTTTCTTGTTTTCACTTTTTACAATAAAATGGCAATGTGGTTTGTGTTCGTTTTGTTTGCATATCATTTAAAAGCATAAAATCATCATCATCGCAGGTTATATATTTCAGATGCCACCGACTCAGACTCGTCTATGACCCGGTATGACTTTGACAATCCGATCTTTCAAGCTGAAGAAGAGATCGAGGAGGATGAAAACCTGCCTGAGGAGCTTGCCAGATTACTCAGACAAGAGGAGAAGGTCATCTTGCCTCATCAGGAGGAAGTTGAAGTTATCAACTTGGGAACCAAAGAGGATAAGAAGGAGGTCAGAATAGGGGCCACATTGCAAGATGAGGTCAAGCAACGATTGATTGAGTTACTCCAAGAGTACAAAGATGTGTTTGCCTGGTCGTATGAGGATATGCCCGGACTTGACACAGATATCGTGGTTCATCGTCTGCCTCTTCGTGAAGAATGTCCTCCTGTCAAACAGAAATTGAGAAGAACGAGGCCAGACATGGCGGTAAAGATCAAGGAAGAAGTTCAAAAACAGTTAGATGCTGGATTTCTTGCCGTAGCCCACTACCCTCCTTGGGTCGCTAACATCGTGCCCATGCCTAAAAAGGACGGTAAAGTTAGGATGTGTGTTGACTATAGAGACTTGAATAGAGCGAGCCCAAAGGATGATTTCCCGCTTCCCCATATTGACGTGCTTGTCGATAACACCGCACAATACTCAGTGTTTTCTTTCATGGATGACTTCTCCGGATATAATCAAATCAAGATGGCGCCCGAGGATATGGAGAAAACAACTTTCATTACACCTTGGGGGACTTTTTGCTATAAGGTGATGCCTTTCGGGTTGAAAAACGCAGGGGCAACTTATCAAAGAGCAATGGTCACGCTTTTTCACGACATGATGCATCACGAGATCGAAGTTTATGTTGACGATATGATTGCGAAGTCTCAAACAGAAAAGGGGCACTTGGTGAACCTTCTAAAGCTGTTTGAGAGGTTGAGGAAGTTCAAATTAAGGCTGAATCCGAGTAAATGCACCTTCGGCGTGCGGTCAGGAAAGCTTTTGGGTTTCATTGTTAGTGAAAAAGGTATTGAGGTTGATCCCGCGAAGATCAGGGCAATTCAAGAAATGCCAGCACCAAAGACTGAGAAACAGGTTCGGGGTTTCTTAGGTAGATTGAACTATATTGCAAGGTTCATATCTCACCTCACCGCCACTTGCGAGCCGTTGTTTAAACTTTTGAGAAAAGATCAGGCTGTCGTTTGGAATGAGAATTGCCAAAAAGCGTTTGATAAAATAAAGGAATACCTACAAGAACCCCCAATACTGATGCCCCCGGTGGCTGAGAGACCGTTGATAATGTACTTAACAGTTCTTGAAAATTCTATGGGTTGTGTTCTCGGTCAGCACGACGAGACTGGAAGAAAGGAGCACGCAATTTACTACTTGAGTAAAAAGTTCACGGACTGTGAATCCAGATATTCAATGTTAGAAAAGACTTGTTGCGCACTTGCTTGGGCCGCCAAGCGCCTAAGGCAGTACATGCTAAACCACACAACCATGTTGATTTCAAAGATGGACCCGATTAAGTACGTGTTCGAAAAGCAGGCGCTATCAGGAAGGATCGCTAGGTGGCAGATGATTCTGACAGAATATGATATTCAATATGTATCTCAAAAAGCTATTAAAGGTAGTGTTCTGTCAGAATACCTTGCAGAGCAGCCAGTCGATGATTATCAGCCAATGAAGTTTGATTTTCCTGACGAAGACATTATGTACTTGAAAATGAAAGATTGCGACGAGCCGTTGCCGGGTGAGGGACCGGAATTGGGTTCCCAGTGGAAATTAATCTTTGACGGCGCTGTTAACTCATACGGTAGTGGGATTGGGGCAATCATTACAACTCCCCATGGGTCCCATATACCATTCACCGCAAGGTTAACATTCCCATGCACCAATAACGAGGCCGAGTACGAAGCGTGTATCATGGGTATTGAAGAAGCAATCGACTTAAGAATCAAGAACCTTGATATCTATGGAGATTCAGCCTTAGTGGTCAACCAAATCAAGGGGGAGTGGGAGACGCGCCAGCCTAATCTGATCCCATATATGAACTACGCAAGAAGGTTGCTACCTTTCTTCGATCGAGTAGAGCTTCACCATGTGCCAAGAGCAGAGAATCAGATGGCCGATGCTTTGGCTACTCTATCCTCGATGTACAAAGTTAACTTCTGGAACGATGCTCCAATAATTGTCATTTCGCGGCTCGATAGACCAGCATTTGTGTTCGCAATAGATGAAGCTCCTGATGGTAAACCATGGTTTTATGACATCTGAAACTTTCTTAAGAACCAAGAGTATCCGCCTGGGGCATCTACCCAAGATAAGAAGACTTTGAGGAGATTGTCCGACAATTTTTATCTAAATCCAGACGGCGCGCTCTATCGGAGAAACCATGACTTAGTGCTACTAAGATGCGTGGACGAAAAAGAGGCAAATTTGCTTATGGAAGAGGTCCACGAAGGTGCTTTCGGAACACATGCAGGTGGGCATGCCATGTCCCGGAAATTGTTAAGGGCAGGATATTATTGGTTAACTATGGAGTCAGATTGCTTCAAGTACGCCAAGAAATGCCACAAGTGTCAAATTTATGCCGACAAGATTCATGTACCGCCGTGTCCTTTGAATGTCATGTCGTCGCCGTGGCCTTTTTCCATGTGGGGCATTGATATGATTGGAAAAATCGAGCCGACCGCGTCCAATGGACACCGTTTTATCTTAGTGGCTATTGATTATTTCACCAAATGGGTCGAAGCGGCCTCTTATGCCAATGTCACAAAGCAGGTAGTGGCCCGATTCATCAAAAGAGATATCATCTGTCGATATGGGATACCCGAAAGGATCATTACTGACAATGGTTCTAATTTGAATAACAAGAGGATGAAGGAACTGTGCCAGAGTTTCAAAATTGAGCATCACAATTCTTCTCCCTATCGTCCGAAGATGAATGGCGCAGTAGAAGCGGCTAACAAAAACATTAAAAAGATAGTACAAAAGATGGTGGTGACTTATAAAGATTGGCACGAGAAGTTGCCCTTCGCTTTACATGGATATCGTACTTCGGTACGTACTTCAACTGGGGCAACTCCTTTTTCGTTGGTGTATGGCATGGAAGCTGTTCTGCCATTGGAGGTTGAGATCCCTTCTCTGAGAATACTGGCTGATGTCAAACTAGATGAAGAAGAATGGGCAAAGAACAGATTGAATCAACTTAGTTTGATGGATGAGAAAAGATTGGCGTCTCTCGCTTACGGTCGTTTGTATCAAAAAAGGATGAAGAGCGCCTATGATAAAAAGATACGTCCTCGGAACTTTCAGGCAGGCGACTTGGTGTTGAAGCGAATTCTCCCGCCACAAAACGATCATAGAGGCAAATGGACTCCCAACTACGAGGGGCCATATGTTGTGAGAAAGGTGTTCTCCGGAGGAGCCTTGTTACTTTCAACTATGGATGGTGAAGATTTTACGTCCCCGGTGAACGCAGACGCAGTCAAAAAATATTTTGCTTAAGGAAGCCCGCTGAAAAGAAAAGAGTATCCAGGCAAGAATGAGGCATCCCGGCGAACCATAAAAAGATAGGTTCGGGCAAAAATTAGGGATATAAGAAAAATGTAAACCCGCGAAGTTGAAAACCTGAAAAGGCAACTTTAGCAAAAATGGGTATCCTGGTGGATCGAAAACCCGCAAGGGCGATTCAGGCAAAAATTAGGGATTTTAAAGCAAATGACTGCGGCCTGCGCATTGATTATCACAAGCATAGTGGATTCTAGGAAGAACTCGAAGATCGCCCCTTCAAATCATTCTCTTCGGAAGTTAAAGTATCGGAAAACGTCGGAGTCACGCCAGTCATGGATGAGTCGTTACATGGTGTTTGTCTGTACCACATTGCCGACATTTTGTATTTCTTTTCCTGCAAATGAGCTTTTTGCGCAGCTTTCTCTTTTCAGGAGTTGCATCTGATGTAAATTTGCCTATTTTCAGGCCTTCCATCAATAAAACGTACTATTCAGAAAAGCTTTCTGTTTCCGTTTTTACCATTTTGATTACGAAAGACGTCTAACATTTTTGATGAGAAAAGAAATTGCATACATAAAACGTATGGGTTTTGCTAACTGTTAATCAAGACATTTGATTTTTAACTAAGGTCACAATTGACAATCTGGCGTGGGCCGTACAACACCTTTGTCCATTTATTGTTGCCTCCAAGCAGAGATCGTTAATCTCCACCCCCCCAGCAGAGAGAGTGTGGGATAATCTCCCAATAAATCTTGACAATATCCCTAGCAGATAGTGGATTCAATCTCCAGCAGAAGGGAGTAATTCACAGCGCGCAGCTGTTGTTTCCCCAGTAGAGTTATTCTGTTTAATCATTCACATTTGATTTCCCCAGCAAGGTGGACTATGTGCTTATCAGAGCAGTTTTACCCAGTTGTTCCTCGGAGGATATCCAGAGCTCGTTTTCCCAGCAGGCGTTTACTTGCGCTAGGTGTATCAGACATTGCCCCAGCGGAGTTGGCCCTTTCTCTTTAGCATTTATTTTGCTAAAAGAGGTCCATTTGCATCTACATTCATGCATAACATCTACCCAAATGCGAAGCATTTCCATTTCGTATGGAGCATTTCGCCACATTCAAACATACGTATGTGAAACATATGCCAGGTTGTTATCCTTTTTATTCTCAGGCGTATCTTCAGCAGGTATCAATATATTTATCAAGCCTGCGTGGAATACAGATTTCCAGCAAAGATCATTGACCGTTGTGTTCATCTTATCACTCTCCCTAACAGAGCTTGTTTCCCGACTTTTGGTCGATGATCTTTCTCAGTGATTCTAACTCTTGGTTAGTAGCTTGTTTCCCGACTTTTGGTCGATGATTTTTCTCAGCGATTCTAACTCTTGGTTAGTAGCTTGTTTCCCGACTTTTGGTCGATGATCTTTCTCAGTGATTCTAACTCTTGGTTAGTAGCTTGTTTCCCGACTTTTGGTCGATGATCTTTCTCAGTGATTCTAACTCTTGGTTAGTAGCTTGTTTCCCGACTTTTGGTCGATGATCTTTCTCAGTGATTCTAACTCTTGGTTAGTAGCTTGTTTCCCGACTTTTGGTCGATGATTTTTCTCAGCGATTCTAACTCTTGGTTAGTAGCTTGTTTCCCGACTTTTGGTCGATGATTTTTCTCAGCGATTCTAACTCTTGGTTAGTAGCTTGTTTCCCGACTTTTGGTCGATGATCTTTCTCAGTGATTCTAACTCTTGGTTAGTAGCTTGTTTCCCGACTTTTGGTCGATGATCTTTCTCAGCGATTCTAACTCTTGGTTAGTAGCTTGTTTCCCGACTTTTGGTCGATGATCTTTCTCAGTGATTCTAACTCTTGGTTAGTAGCTTGTTTCCCGACTTTTGGTCGATGATCTTTCTCAGTGATTCTAACTCTTGGTTAGTAGCTTGTTTCCCGACTTTTGGTCGATGATTTTTCTCAGCGATTCTAACTCTTGGTTAGTAGCTTGTTTCCCGACTTTTGGTCGATGATCTTTCTCAGTGAATCTAACTTTTGGTTAATAGCTTGTCCCGACTTTTGGTCGATGTTATTTTTCTAAGCAATCCTAACTTTTGGTTAGTAGCTTGTGTTCCGACTTTTGGTCGATATTTTTGAATGTTATCCTTTGATGGGCGCTCGTTCCCCACAAGAGTTGTCTGGTTTAGCTTTTCCCAACGAATTACCGTTGCGATCAGTGCATGTTATCTTCGGACCTTTGTTTGCGTTTCCTCTTTCTCCTACGGTTGGCAAATTTCTGGTTCTTTGGTATTCAAACCGTCTTTTACCCTGAATGTTCGAAAGCTGTTCGCATTCATCCCTTCAGGCCCAAGCCGTTTGAATAGGGGCAGCTGTTGTACCCCAAATTTGACCAACCACTCTAGCATATGTTCATTTCATCTGCATCAGTATAAGGCATAAAAGCATCGCATAACACATCATTATTTGCATTTTTTACAGGGATCAGGAAAATGTGTATTCAAAATATAGGGAGAATAGGGAGGTCATTCTCCTAAGTAAAAAAAATATAATTGAGACAAGTGCACAAGGTGGGGTTTGAACCCACCACCTCTTGCTCCACACCCCTCACCTTTACCACTCAGCCAGGCGCACATTTGTGAACAACAATGAAAAGGAAAACTATATATTTTAAAGTATTGAAAATAAAGGCGCATGAATAAAAATGTGGTGGATTTTGCTCACACCAAGATTCGAACTCGTGACTGTATGGTAAACAGGCGCATGACTTAGCCACTGGGGTGGCGATACATCCAGTGATTATCCCACCCCAGTTTTGTTAAGTATCTTACTTTACTCCATATGGATGGGAAAGCTTGAAGCATTTTGGCCGTGCGTGAAGAAGGGAGGAGAGGGCAAGACACGACCATTCTGGACGAGTCAAAGTTTTACTCCATCTGTTTTTTCACGAGGAGTATTTTGGTGTAGGTAATTTTCATGATTGAAGTAAGAATTCCAAGTTACAAGCCAAATTGCAATGTGGGGCATTTGTCCTTTTCATGAAGAAAATGGTACATAACATTGCTGTTTCAAGACCAGCACCAAAGGGTACTTGCTCTGGGCGTTTTTGAATCCATTGCCAATCCGGGAAAGGGCAAGCAGCCTCTACACTGGCCTGCTGCAGCCCTAGTTTGTCCCCACCTCTCCACTCCAACAAAAAGCAACAAGACAAAACTCAGCAAAGATTTTCGAACTAGGAACTGGGATATAAAAGGTTAAAGGGAGTAGGAAACCCTAGCGGCCAGAGTTTTTGTTTTCGGAGGCGAATGAGCAGAAGGAGTCTTGAGTTTTCTCTGGGACCTTATTCTCTCTAAAGATTTCGTGGGCTGCCTCAAGAAGGGAAAAGAGTCGTGTTCTGCTCAAAGAAGGTTTACTTTGTTCTTTTGAGGTTGCAAGCTGTTTTGTTCTTATTGAAAGTGCTGCAAGAGGTGAGTATCATGAACTTCCTGGTTTCATTTGTATCATTGGTTGTAGACATCGAGTATGTTCTTATCTTGAAGTTCACTAACTTTTGAGTGAGATTGGGCCATGTTGGTTACTGTGTGAATCATGTTTCTTTCTTTGCTTGAAGTTGTTTGACTTAGTTACGAAGGTCTGATTCTTGTTGTTTGTTTTATGTTTGGTATGAAAATATGTACATGTGTGTGATAATGTTATTGTTATTGACAAGATAGGGAGCTGTTGTGTTCTAATGAAGGTTTGTGTTAGGTTGTTCAGGTCAGTTAGGTTTTGGTTAATGGTTGTTATATTTGCCTCTGCTGCCTTAAATCCTGTTTGAGGTCGGCCTGGATCTATGCTGGTTGGGTTTTTGAATAACATTGTTGTGGGTTTGGCTGTCTGACCTGAGTTAGGAGATGGTGTTGGTGTTTGAGTTCATGATGGATAGGTCATCAGTGGACTGTTAGGCTTGTTGTTAAGTTGTTGTGAGATGAGGTTTCCATTTCCTTTTCCTCTGATATCTGTCTCTGAGGGGAAAAAGAGTTTTTCTCTTGTTTAGGTTTTTTTTTGAGTTGGCAGTCTTTAGGGCAAGACTTAACTATGGTTGTGTATCTCAGTTTTACCCAGAACTTTGATGGAGGTATATGTTTGGGGCTGGCTGTTCTGTTAAGCTGTTGCATTTAGACCTATTTAGGCATTTGAGGATCAACCATATTTGGTCTGAGCCTTGTTTATAGGTTGGCAATGGTTTGAGGTTGGTGTTCAAGTTTGGTTGTGACATAAACCATTTGCCACAATTTTGGAGTTCCAAGTGATGGTTGTTTTCGCATTTTGATAAGTCTGTTTTGTTGTTGATCTTTGTCAACACATTTAAGTTCTTGGGAGGCAATCAGCTTGGTTGGTAGGTTAAGGGAGTTTTTTTTAGTGTGGTCTCTATAGGACCCTGTTGCAGCTTGTCCATTAGTAGGTGGGACTGTCTTTAGGCTTTAGTTTTGTTGTGGTTAAAGTGATGTTTGAATGAGGAAGTCTTTTTCATAGGCTTGTGTTGAACCCAATGATAGTTGGAGATCCCTGGTTTTACTGGTATGGTACTGCTTTAACACCGAACCTGCTGTCTAGTTTTGTGAAAAGTCATGGAGGGTTTGTTATAGGCTGAGATTTTGAGTCTGTTACAAATTCTTAATAGGACATAGGATTGTTGCCAAAATTAATACACTGATGGATTGATTCGGCATCCAGATCCATAGGGAGTTTTGGTCAGCCTAAGTGCCATTGGATTCTCTGCCAGTTAACTGATGCTCTAGTTTGAGAACGCCATGACAGTTTGTTGCTCCAACAACATTGTGAAAAATCTTGACTGTTGTGTTGCTTTTTCTTTAGAGTACTCTTTCATTAGAGTACCCTTTCATTGGGAGCATACTTTTGGATTGACTGGTGATTGTATCAAGATTCTGTTGATGCTATTGGCTGAATTAACAGGGTTTTCGCGCGAAACCTTCAACCTTGATAAACTAGCCTGGTGTCTAACCATTTGGTTTGGAATTGGTGAGTTATGCCAATAGAGGACATTTATGAATAACTGTCAGGCATTGGCCTCGTTGAGTAAGATACCAAGGTCTTGTCTTGGCTTGTATTCTGTTAAAATGGATATTGCACTGAAGGTGTTTGATTAAAGTACTGAACGAGCCTCATGCAACGGCTGGGGCGGAGCAGTTTAAATTGATGGTTTGTCTTGACTCTGAAAAGAGGGCATTTGGAGGATTTTAGCTCGTAGCAGTTTCTGTCATGCTTGGCTGATCTGCTGTTGATGAAAGGGTCTATGTTTAGGGGCTGTTAGTTTTGCTTTGGTGAGTTTGGTTGTTACACTTTGTGGTTTGAAACATATAATCTGTTGCAGAGTAACTGATGTTGGTGTTTGCCTAAGATTATTTGATTTGGTTTAACTTTTTGAGCAGACCTGCTGCTACTTTCGTTTGGAACCCTGTACTTAAAATCAGTTTCATATAATTATTTGAATTAAGTTTTATTTGTGTTAATCAAGTCCCTTTAGGCCTTAAAGTTTTCTTTTTCTTTCCCTTTTTTTTAACTTAGTCTAGGAGTTGAGATTCTATGTGGTGGAATGGTATCCTTTTTTCTAAGGTTCATCCATTTGCAACTCGCGTATCATGTTCTTGTTTTAATGTCTTTTGATCGAATCACTTATTGAAGTTCGTTCCTTTGCGTATTTGGAGCTTGCTCAAAGCGTTTTCTACCTCTGCTTATATTTAATTTGGATTCGTGAGTTTCACAGTGTATCCCAAGACGCCTCATTGCGTAGGACTTCATTTTTCTTTATGTGATCAATATTTGGAAAATCTAATAGGACCATTTTCTTCCTTTAATTTTTCTGGTCAGTATTGACATGAGGCTTGCGTGGTTTGGTTGAGGTACGGTTGAGTTACGTTGCGAAACGTATTGGGGGCGGTTGGTTTTGTTCTTGGTTTTGCCCAGAAATCTGCCTCGCTTTGGTACTTAATTTGATGGGGTGGCATAAATACACGGATGTATCGCCACCCCAGTGGTTAAACACAGGCCTTTAAGTATCCTGCCTCGCCCCAGTGACCAGAGTTCGAGCCCAGCTGGGGCCTTTTTTCGCTTTGTTTTTTTATTTTATTTCTTCATTTCTTGTTTTTTATCTTTTTTCTTCCATACCCTGTCAGCGTGCGCGCCTGGTGCCTTAGTGGTTGGGATTGCTAACTTTGAACCAAAGGGAGGTGGGTTCAATTCCCACCTCTTGCATTTTTCCTAATTTCATTTAATTTATTTATTTGTTGTAACTATATAATTCCCAAAATCAATATTTTTTGAATACTTACTTATTCTTGATCCATTCTTTTTGCAAATTAACTATAATTTTAATTATTTTCATTTAATAAAACAACATTTCAAATCATTGATGATTTTCAAGAGCCTGGACTTACTTGAAAGTTGACCCTCTATTAGGGTTTGCTCGCGTTGTATCTTGTAACGTTTCTCAAAAATAACTGTTCTTGGTATTGAATTAAAATAAGAGGATTGGGTGTAGTCCTCTTCTTCTTCGAGTGTTGGGACGCCCACTGTAGTGAGGGTGGTCCCGATACTCGTCTTTCAATACGAAGACACTTCCAACATTTCCTCATAAAACCTCGGTCTCGTACTGAGTACACTTTCAATAATAAGCCATTTTCTCTTTGCATTGAATTAAAAAGAGAGGATTAGGTGTAGACCTCTTCCTCTCCGAGTTTTGGGATGCCCACTGTAGTGAGGGTGGTCTTGATATTCGTCTTTCAATACGAAGACGCGACTTTATCCACCATCTCGCTTTCACAACTTCCTTCCACAATTTTCACACCTAAAACCTCGGTCCTGTACCGAGTGCATTTTCAAATCTTTTCATAACAAAAACTCGAATGGTCGTGGAGTGGTTAGGCGTAGGCCTTCTCCTATCCCGAGTGCTGACGTTTACCGTAGGGTTCTCTGTCGCAAAGCACTTACCATTCAAAACCAAAAACACTTTAATAAGAGAAAGAAGTACTCTTTGCATTGAATTAAAGAGAGAGGATTGGGTGTAGACCTCTTCTTCTCCGAGCGTAGGGATGCCCACTGTAGTGAGGGTGGTTTCGACGCTCGTCTTTCAATACGAAGACGCCTCGTTCGTCACATCCTTTTATAACAAAAACTTTGAGATGACGAATTGGGTACTACCCGTGGGGGTTACTATCCGAGGACCTGTCTCGCCCCCCCCCCCCCCCCCCCCCCCCAAAAAAACAATCCAATCAATCAAACGTGACTTCTTGCCCCGCGCGGCGAAAACTAATCAATTTTTCAAAAGGATATGTTACGTCCGTTCTACCGCAAACAGGTAACGCCTAAGTCTCCAACGAGCGAGCAGCGAAATACCTAACTGCTAGAATGCGCACGATAGCGTCATCCGTAAAAAACATCAACACACCGTAGGCCGAACTACGGCTGCTCTGATTCTTTACTTCTTTTAAGTAAAGATACGTAGGCACAAGGGCCACAATCCTTGCCGAGCACTTTCCCCCCAATATCCGTAGCCCCGAACTACGTCGACTCTGACTTTCTCACATCTATTGAGAATACGTAGGCATAGGACTGCGAAGTCCTACCGAGTCTGTTCTTTCTCTTTTCTTCCCCGTTCTCTCTTTCCTCCTAACTTTCTTGTTTCTAACCCTTCTTTTACCCCGTGGAACACTTCTTATAGCATAATGTTTAAAGCAAATAAATTCACACATCGACAAACAAAAGGTTCCCATCGAGTACGATGGATGCGAGGGGTGCTAATACCTTCCCCTCGCATAACCGGCTTCCGAACCCGTTCTTGGTCGCGAGACCATCTTATCCATTTTATTTTCTTAAGGTTTTCTCGATATTTTCCTTTCCCCTCATGGGATAAATAAAGTTCGGTGGCGGCTCTTCTGTCCTTTCTTCTTCGCCTCCCCGTCGTTGCGCGATGCATTTTTCGAGTAGCGACACATAGGAGACCAAACCTGCTTTCTTTCTGCAAGTAGAGAATTTCTCCATAGGTAAGGCCTTTGTCATCATATCTGAACCATTCTCGTCAGTATGGATTTTCTCTAATGAAATTTTCTTCATCTCCAGCGCATCGCGTATCCAATGATACCGAACATCAATATGCTTCGACTTTGAGTGATAAGTCGAGTTCTTGCTGAGATGGATTGCACTCTGACTGTCACAATATAAAATATATTTCTCCTGTGAGAGACCCAAATCTTGTAGGAATTTCTACATCCAAAAGAGTTCCTTTGCAGCTTCTGTGGCGGCAATATACTTTGCCTCTGTAGTAGACAAAGCAACACATTTTTGCAATCTAGACTGCCATGACACTGCTCCCCCTGTAAAAGTCATCATATAACCAGAAGTAGACTTCCTAGAATCCACATCACTGGCCATGTCTGCATCTGCAAAACCATCTAACATAGGCTTACCACTTCCAAAGCACAAACAGACTCCAGAAGTACCTTTGAGATACCTGAGTATCCATTTCACAGCTTGCCAATGTTCTTTGCCAGGATTAGAGAGGAAACGACTGACCACACCAACTGCATGACCAATATCTGGACGTGTACACACCATAGCATACATCAAGCTACCAAATGCAGATGCATACGAAATATTCTCCATTTATTCTTTGTCTTTCTCACTTGTAGGACATTACATAGAGCTCAATTTGAAGTGACCTGCAAGTGGAGTGCCAACTGATTTTGAATTTGACATATTAAACCTCTCCAATACCTTCTCAATGTACTTTTGCTGTGATAACCACAATTTGCAATTCTTCCTGTCACGTGTAATTCTCATGCCAAGGATTTGCTTTGCAGGGCCTAAATCCTTCATTCCAAAGGACTTGCTCAACTCTCTTTTCAAATGCTCAATCTCTTTCATGTCATGACCAACAATCAACATGTCATCGACATAGAGCAAAAGGATAATAAGTTTCTCACTAGGGAATTTCTTCACAAACACACAATGATTAGAAGAAGTTTTTGCATACCCATGATCCACCATGAAAGAATCAAATTTCTTGTACCATTGCCTTGGAGCTTGTTTAAGACCATACAAGCTCTTCTTCAATCTGCAGACAAGCTTCTCTTTACCTTTGACTACAAAACCATCAGGCTGCTCCATGTAAATTTCTTCCTCCAAATCACCATAGAGAAATGCGGTCATCACATCAAGTTGCTCAACCTCTAAATTCAAAATAGCTGCCAAACCAAGTACAACTCGGATTTAAAACATCTTGACCACAGGTGAAAAAATTTCTTCAAAATCTATACCTTTCTTCTGACTGAATCCTTTCACAACCAACCTTGCCTTGTACCTTGGCTGTGAGCTTTTTTCTTCTAACTTTAAACACCCACTTATTCTTGAGTGCTCTCTTACCATTAGGTAGCTCCACTAGCTCAAATGTGTGGTTCTCATGTAAGGATTTCATCTCTTCTTGCATGGCTTTGTACCACTTGTCTTTCTCTTCATGTGACATAGCTTCTTCAAAGCTTTGTGGCTCTCCCCCATCAGTAAGCATCACATATTCATGAGGAGGATATCTCTGTGAAGGATGGTGCTCTCTGGTGGATCTTCTCACTGGCTCAGGAGGTTGCTCTGGTGGAATTTTTTCAATTTCTTCATCAACTTGGGGCTCAGGAACATCACCTGTATTGTCCATATCTGCATTCACATCTCCCCCATTATTATTGACTATGGTAGGAGGCTCTGGATCAACATCAATGTACCTGTGGACAACCTGTTTCTGCTTTTCATTCTTGTCAATATCTTCGATGGTTTGGTCTTCAACAAAAATAGCATCTCGACTTCTAAGGACTTTCCTGTTAACCGGATCCCAAAACCTGTAACCAAAGTCTTCACGGACATAACCCAAAAAGATACACTGTTTTGATTTACCATCAAGCTTGGACCTCTCATCTCTGGGAATATGAACAAATGCCTTGCAGCCAAACACTCTCAAGTGATTATATGAGACATCTTTCCCTCGCCACACCCTCTCTAGAACATCACCATCAAGAGGAATTGAAGGAGAAAGGTTGATCAAATCTACTGCACTTCTCAATGCTTCACCCCAGAATGATTTAGACAATTTTGCATGGGAGAGCATGCATCTGATTCTGTCATTAATTGTGCGGTTCATTCTCTCTACAACTCCGTTGTGCTGTGGAGTCTTTGGAATTGTCTTCTCAAGCCTGATTCCATGTTCCCTGCAATAATGCTCAAATGGCCCCTTGTATTCACCACCATTATCTGCTCTGACACACTTCAAAATTTTACCTGTTTCTCTTTCCACACTTGCATGGAAGTGTTTGAACATATCAAGTACCTGATCTTTGGATTTCAAAACAAAAGCCCACACTTTTATCGAGTGATCGTCAATAAATGTCACAAAATAAGAATAGCCACTAAGGGATTTAACATCCATAGAGCAAACATCAGTGTGAACTAAATCCAAGATATGTGACCTCCTGTGAGGAGGGTGAGTGCGGAAATAAACTCTATGTTGTTTACCAACAATACAATCAGAGCAAGTTTTGAGAGGTGTACCTTTCACCGGAAGCAGATTTTTCCTTGCAAGAGTGTCAAGTCCCTTCTCACTCAAGTGACCGAGCCGCTTATGCCATAGCTCTGTAGAACAATCCTCAATTGCATTCACTTGAGGGGCACACAATTTTGTAGAAGTCCAGTAAATGGTGTTTTTCTTCACTCCCTTTGCTACCACCAAAGTACCCTTGGTGCACTTCCATTTACCATCGCCAAAGGAATTATGGTAACCATCATTATCAAGTACCTGCACTTAAATCAAGCTGAGGCACATATCAGGAATATGCCTAACGTTCTTCAAGTGAAGCTTGCATCCAACATTAGTTTCTACCCAAATATCTCCAATGCCAGCAACCTTGCTTACCCCTTGATTACCCATCTTTACCTGCCCAAAATCTCCAGCAGTATAGGATAAAAAATACTCACGATAAGGAGTAACATGATATGAGGCAGCAGAATCAACAACCCATTCATAATCTTGGCATACGAGATTAACTGAATCATCTTCGTAAACAACAACAACTTCACCATCATATACAATTGCAGCTGTGTCTTTATCTTCTTTATTATCATTGCCTTTTTCCCTTGATTTCTCCCTCTTAAGAAACATGCATTATCTTATCATATGACCTGCTTTGTTGCAATGGTAGCACCTGATGTCTTTCCTGGGGCTTGACTGTCCTCTTGACTTGCTTCTGTCATTAGATTTATGAGAGGTTCTATGTTGGCTTCTCCCCCGTGACTCAATAACCAAGGCTTCTGTGTGAGTCGATGAACTAGTTGTATTGTTTCCCTTCCTCCTGATTTCTTCATTCAATAGGGCTTTTTTCACAGTATCAAAAGTCATATTGCCATTAGTGGAATTGCTCAGAGATACCACCAATGTTTCCCAACTGTCTGGCAATGAGCTAAGCAACAACAAAACAAGTAGCTCATCAGGAAGTTTAATCTCAATAGCAGTCAGCTGATTCACAAGATTCTGAAAACTACTCATATGCTCTGCCACTGAAGAACCATCCCTGTACTTCAGATTAACCAGTCTCCGAAACAAAAATACCTTGTTCTGTGCATTCTTGGACTCAAACATCTCCTTCCATTTCTTCCACAGACTGTGGGCACTAGTCTCACTAGACACATGATGATAAATGCTTTGATCTATCCATTGCCTGATCATGCCAATTGTTTTTCTGTTTGCCTTTGTCTATTCTGCAACAGATTTATCATCTGGCTTAGTACCGTCTCCGTCAATGGGATCATACAAGTCCTTATAGAACAACAAGTCTTCCATACGGGATTTCCAAATAGAATAATTTGAAGAATCCAATTTCAGCATAGTACCAGCCATATCACCTTCACCCATTTTAATAGCACCAAACAAAACTCCAACCAAGGAGCTCTGATACCACTGTTGGGAAAGAAAACAAATATAGAAGATAGTAATAAAATGCGGAAGTTGTTGGATCAACTTTCCCCCTGCGTGCAATTAAAAATAAGCTCCAAACAAAATTGCTCAGACAACAATAATAAGCATAAAATAGAGCAAATAAAATAAGGAGACACCAGAATTATTAACGTGGGAAAAAACCCTTAAAGGGAAAACAACCCACGGGACCAAGCCAGTAAATCTTCCACTAATAAATTAATGGGTACACCACAAGTCCTCCTAGAACCACCAGGGATCAACAGAGCAAATATAATCTTCACCGTACAAGGTGGATATCAAATCAACTAACCCCTCAACGGGTTCTACGACACAACAATAAAGAGACACTCTTTGATATTCTTCTCTCTGTCTGTAGATTCGCTCACGTTGCAACTCTCTTCCCCCTTGCTCCTGTTATATCTAACACACAAGAGTTAAAATCATTTAACCATTTCATGGGCTTTGGCCCACAAAGCTAATTCCCTTTTTTTCTTCTTCTCTTTTAATAATAATAATAATAATAATAATAATAATAATAATAATAATAAGATTAAGTGGGCTCACTTATTTTGGTGACCCACACAACAATAATAAACTCAACTCGGCGGAACAAGATGAAATATGCACAAAGAATCACAAAAACATAATCTTAATATAACAATATCAAACTCAAACTCAATAACAACAACAAAACCACAACATATATATTTTTTCATAACTTTGGAAAATAAAACAACTAAACAACAACAACAATAACATCAACAACTCAGAAACAATAACTTACATTAAACAACTAACAACAATCTGTCATCAAAACTATAATAACAACATCAATAAACCTATAACATCAATCTGTTTAAACAACAACAACAAGAAGATTATATCTCTAAGGTTTTGGGTCTCGATTACAACAATAATAACAACATTAATGTGTTGCACCCCAAAATTTGACCAACATTTATTTACCCATCAAGTGTTTGAAGGTTGATACCTTCATCAGAAAGTTCAAGAGATCCTCAGAGAAATTGGTTGAAACCAAGGTTGTGTGTCTCATAACTTGAGAGTTGTGGGAGCTCCTCAGATGATTCTGAGACTTTGAGAATGAACTTGAAGCTTTGGGAAAGTTTATGAGATGTCTTGAAAGCCATCATGAAGCCCAGAGAGGTCATTATGCAAGAATTCAGAAGATTCAACCATGACTGGTGGAATTAGGGTTTGACTGGGTCAACCCTAGGTCAACTGAAGATTTGGAGAAGGTTGAGACCTAATCCAAGGGCCACGTGATCATGGAATGAAGTATTGAGATACTATAAGGATGATTCCTAGACCAACTCATCATGATTGAAGAGTTTGAGAAGTTTTGAGTTAGGGTTTCTAAGGATTGTCAGTGAAAAAACCCTAGTTTGATCCTCATCTTCCAAGCAGTTTTAGCTCAAGATTTGATTGATATCTCATCTTCCCCACAACATGAATGTTGTAGAGCTTATTCTTAGCTTTAATTTGAGTGGTAGAAGTCCTTGATAGGATGTGCAGAGCTCAAGTTATGGTTTTGACAAATTACAGGTCATCTGAGGTATGTGAATCTGGGTCCTTGAAAGTCACCCAACTTGCAGACAACTTTTACCCTAGTAGGATGATTCCTATGATCTCTTGGTTAACATGAATGTTTAAGATAATCTTCTTATCTTTCTAGATAGTACTAGAAGTCCTTGATAGGATTTGTAGAACTCAACTTATGGTTTGAACAAGACAGTGGTATTTTGGTCATTTGGAAGTTATAGGTCATTTTAAGCAAAGGTCATATCTCCTATTTCCAAGCCTCAGATGAAAAACCTCAAAACATAAAAGTTGTTCAAAATGGCATTTTAAGCCTAGAAAAGTGGTCATGATTTGTTGGAAAAGCTTGTAGCAAGGATTTTCAAGAATGGTTAAAAATGAACTAAAAATGTCTTATAAGTTAAATGAATCCAAGTTGGAAATTGGTTTGGGAGATGTACAAATCCAAAATAGGTCATCCAATATGTCATTTTGAATCCAAACATCATTTTAAAAACAATGGTTCAAATAGATTTTTGATTTGAGGTCTTAAAATAGAGGTTGCTTTGTAATTTTGTTCCTTGCATCTTAAGGAACCCATGAGAAACTTCACATAAGGCAAAACCATGCTTGTTTTTTCACACATTCCTGTTCAATATCTCTTGTAAGGAGATTTTGGCACAAAATGACAAGTCTTAAGGCATGATATGAGATGATACCACATATCACTTCATGAGAAATTCTAAAGCTTTCTAGCTCATTCTAGAAGCTCCTAGATGATTCCATTGGTTGTTATTTAAAGAGTGAGCCAGAGTGAAGAAAAAGGTTGGTGAAAGTTGGTGAAATCAGTGGTGAAGAGTGAAGGAGAAAGTGGATTTCAAAGTTTCTTCAAAATCAAGCAAGCTTCCATTTCTTCATCTACAAGCTCTCTTCCTCAAGATTCTTGCAAACAGAACCATATCCACCATTAGAGGATTCCTTGGAAGCAATTACAAGCCTTGAAGCCATCTCTAACATCACTCACCATCATCATTTGACAGGTTGGTGTTCTTCATCATATCTCCATATTTATGTGCTTTCTGTTAGATTTCTAGGTGTAGAAGTAGCATGCTAGGTTAGGAGATCATGTTCTGAGAATTAGAGAGCTTGGCATAAGGTTTCATGGCAGGTCACGATTTTTTCAAGATTCAAGAACAAGCTGTGTATGGAGTTTTAGTGATCATGTTATGGTTTAGATTGGTGAGGGTAACATATAGAACAGGATTATACCATTAAATTGAAGCTCTAGCAAGGTTGATGTCAGAAGAGTATGGTGAAACCCTAGCCTTCGTGCCCTCTGTTTGGGATCTACAGGGAGTGTTAGCAAAAACTAAGACCAGGAATGGATTCCTTGTGATTAGTAGATCATTTTAGGGTTTTGAATTTTTCGTTTTCATCAAGTAACCATGGAGAACGACCGGGTTGAATATTCGTGCATGAGCCCTGTTAAACCTGAAACCCTAATGGCATTTGGAGAAGACGACGCGAGCACCGTTGGATCATCCTGGTTATTTGACTTGTTAATTCCATCCAACGGCTGCGATTCAAACGAGAAAACGGAGGGAGAGTCCAACATCAAAACGCTGCATTTGAGTTAGTGATGAGTCCTGGGCCTCAGAAAATCTTGATACTCACACCCCCTCGCACGGCCCAATCCCATTTTTAACTAAAATTTGTTGCTATTCCCACCGAATGTTTATCTTTTTCTTGTAATTGTTTTCAATTAATTTTTCTGAGTGCATGGGCCTAGCGAAGTTGATATTCGCACCACCCCCTTTTAGGCCCATCCAGAATAACAACTAGGCGCAGTTATGTTTGACACCCCCCATCCCCTTTTCTTTTATTTTCTTACTTTAATTTCCTTTATTTTCTTGTTTGTAAATAATTCATATAAAATTGAAAAATGATTGTTTTTCACTGCTTGTTTTTTCTATATGTTCATAATTTTGTCTAGAAAAATATCAATAAATAAAATTGGCATTTTATCTTCTTTTAATATTTTTAGTATATTTTCCATGTAAATAGCTTTTAAATAGGTTTAGTTTGATACTCAATTTTGTAGAATTTTTTTAGGACCTTCCCTTAGGATTTTTGAGCCATTCTTGTTGGCATAGTTAGATATTGAATCATAGTTTCCCATAGGATTTAATTCATGATTTTTAGGTTAAAATTTGATTAGTTTGTTTAGGCTAGCATTAGCATAACAAAATTAGGGTTTTATTCAACATAAGTAGACTTAACAATTTTGTTTTGGGTTTTTAGGTCAAGATTAGAATATGGGGAATATATGGGTTAAGGGTACGTATGTATAGAATCCCCTAGAATTTTACTAGAATATTATATAGTATTTTAGTATTTTTAATTGATTTTTGAATGTATGGTTAGTATGTGTGTTGCCTTGTGGGCATTGTATTTTGGGTGCTTGCTTGTTTTGCTTTCTTTTGTGCTTGGTTGGCCTTGTGGAGCTTGATGGAGCATTAAGGAGCATTGAGAAGCATTTGAAGATTGAAGTTGAGCTTGGAGGCTTTAGTCTTAGGTTTTGCTTTTGTTTTAGGGATAGGATCAGGATAGAGCTTAGTTAGATAAACTTCTTTCTCAAACATGGATAGTATTCTTCACATCCATTCCTCCCTGTGATTCAAAGTCCTTCCAGGGTATACACCTCTCTCCTTTGGAGGGATTAGTGTTATACCCAGGAGGTAGAACTTTTGAGTGAACCCTTCATTTGATATTGAACCCTTATAGGTCACCCTTAGTGATCAAATAAGAAGTTCAATATCCCCCAGCTCATCCAGTAGTAATTTTTCTCTGTTTGATTTTGTCTTGAGAGCTGTCAGAGCCTGAGCATGAAGATGAAGACTTCATTGAAGATGGTTGAAGAGGATGAATCCTTGAAGACTTCCATTCCAGCTGAAGCTTGAAGAGCATGAAGATCAAGTTGACACTTGAAGATCCCTGAAGATGGTGAAGCCTGAAGGTGGAGCTGATCAAAGAAGTTAAAGGGAGAAGATGAGTTGATACTCATGCTGTAAGGTTGAAACCTGGAAAGCAGTTGATGATTGAAGCCTGAAGACTGAGTTGCTGCTGGAGGAGCTGAAGTTTTCTTCTGTTTTCTTTTCTGTATTGTGTGTTTTGCTTGATTTGTCTGTTGCATTAGATTAAGTCCATCTAGGATAAGTTCAGTCTAGAAGCATGATTGCATTAGAGGTTGAGTTGCTCCCTCTGCTTGTATTGTTATTGCGTGGCTTTGCTTGCGGGTATTCGGTAGAGCCCAGCTCCCTTGCCCATGTGTTTTGTTTGCCTGATGGCATTTCATTTCTTTTATCTGTATGACTGCAGTTTACTGTTTATTGCTTGATAGCATGTTGTTTATTTTTCAATATGATTACTGTTATTTCATGACTGGCTTGAGGTCGAGACGAGCTTGTGGAGGCTGAAGCCCCACACACATTTCCTCCCTCACTTGCATTGCATGCATTTTACTGTTAAGCTGATGCTTTGTCTGTTTTGGTGTATCATTGACATGATCCCTTAGGACTCTCATTTCCTTTGATAAGGATTTGATGATAGACTTTTAGGTTGAAACCTATGCATGACAACTTCTAGGAGTTCCCTGTTCAAACCTCAACCATAGGATGAATCCATGGCATGATAACAGTAGGACTTGATAGTCTCCCTCCTAGTTAGGCCTGTTCTCTTCTCATCTCAAAACAGTTTAAGATACAGTAATCATGAATGATTTCTTTCGTACGTTACGAGCCTTAAGCTATCTGAGAAAGGATTGTGGGAGAGTTTCTTTTCCACAGTCTGGATGCTTAGTATGGTACCCTTTGGGTGACATGCAACGTATTCACTCTCAGGTCATAGTCTCTAGTGCGGTTGAAATCGCAAACACAATAAAAAAACACTTCTTTCAAAACAGGAAATAAACCGTAGTTTCCCGAACTACGTGAGCTCTGATCTCTCATACCTGTTGAGAGTACGTAGGCACAAGATGGCGATGTCTTGGCGAGCTACCTTCCCCCATAATCCTTCGTAGGCCGAACTACGTTGACTCTGATTTCTCATTCTATGATGAGAATACGTAGGCATAAAGTGCGACGCTTTGCCGAGTCATTTTTCTTTTCTTTTTCAGCCAGCCTTGATAGGTAGATAGATTATAACCAACCCGTCCAAGTAAACCAACAAGCGAGGATCCCGTCGAGTACGACGGACGTGAGGGGTGCTAATACCTTCCCCTTGCGTAACCGACTCCCGAACCCAGACAATGGTTACGATGACCTTGTCTTACCCTTGTTCGTCAGGTTTTTCCGATCGTTTCCTTTCCCGCTCTGAGGGATAAATAACGAAAGGTGGCGACTCTTTTGTCATGCCGGCACCTTATTTTCGCGCAAGCGACATCTGGCGACTCTGTTGGGGATTCCAACGGTTCCCTGTGTGAGTCAATCCTACCGTTTGTGTGTTATTTGTTGGGTTGCGTTTATTTATCGCATTTTTACTTCTCGCACTTTATTTCCCGCAGTTTATTTTCAGTATAATATGATTATTTGTGCTGTTGTGGGATGGGAGTTCTGATAAGTGAGAAGCCAGACCCAGGCTTGAGTGCACCATAGACTTAGAGTGGAAATTAGTGGGCGCGTGCTTGCTTTGCAGGCACTAGTGTCTCATGAAATCCACGCTCAGACGAGGTTCATCCGGTTGGCTTCACTTTCAACCCTTTGGGTTGAGACGGTTGCTGGTTTGGTGGATTGTCGACTCTGGGGACCGATCATTTGTGATTCAGCTAAGTGAGGCCTCTTCAAGACTTGATGATGCCACTCCTTCTGGGAATCGTATCATCAGTTTTGAAAGTCTGTGACGCTGATGAACGCATAGGATGCCGTACCTTTAGTCAGTTTAGGTCCATACCTGTGAGTGGGATTGGGTTTATTGCAGGAAACTCTGACCTTCAGATTACCTGGTTTTCTTGACAGTGGATCAGTGTTGTTGGTACCAAGGTTCTCAGTTGCAGATATGTCTGTTCTTGATAGAGCAGGTTTTGATCAGAGGATCTTATCATCAGGTGTATGTCTGTTCTTGCTAGAGCAGGTTCTAATCAAAGTATTGTCATCAGTGGTTTGTTCTTGATAGAGCATATTTCTGGGGTCTGAAGATATCATCAGCAGATGTTGTTTGTTCTTGATAGAGCAGGTTTTGAGTGGGGTCTGAAGATCTCATCAGCAGCTGTATGTTTGTTCTTGATAGGGCAGATTTTTGATTTGGGGTCTGAAGACTTCACCAGCAGATATTTCTTGATCATACATCCGAGGTCCTTATTATCAGCCATTTGTTCTCGACAGAGCAGGATTTTGATGGTCCTATCAGATGATCGTTCTTAGCAGATCAGACTAGTGGTCTTACACCGGGGTTTTCTTCTCATCAGTGATTGTTGATACAAAATCTCCACAGCAGCTATCCGGATATATTATTGCATGCCTGCATTTTGCATTAGTTTGCATGTTCATTTGCATTCCATTAACGTGTGTCTGTGTTGCAGGTACCGTTTCCCCGATCCAGGATTTCTCGCCTCCTACTGCATTATTATGGCCTCTCTCAGGAAGACCGTTGCGTACAAGTTCCCGACCCCTGATGTGTCGAAGTTGACTGGTTTGATAGCTCTAGCATGTGATTCTGTGAAGGATGGGTTCAGGAAGTCTTATGGCAGGTTGCTCAGTCTGGTTTGCAAACCTTCTATGTCCGAGTTGAATGGGTTACATGCTCTTCTGCAGTTCTATGACCCTCCTCTGAGGTGTTTCACTTTTCAGGACTTCGTTCTCGCGCCAACGCTAGAAGAGTATGCTGATTTGCTGAGTGTGCCTATCAAAAGGCAGATGCCTTTTGTCCACATGGATGCTGAGCCTGATCTGGCTGGTTTAGCTTCTTCACTCCATTTGGGCGCCTCTGAGTTAGTAGTGACGAGTTGGAACAAGGTTCCTGGGTTCTCCTTGCAGTTTCTGATAGCTAAGGCTCAGCAGTGTGCCAAGGACAAATGTTGGGACGCATTCAATGCCATCCTTGCTTTATGCATATATGGCATTATCCTGTTCCCCAACATGCCTGATTTCGTAGACTTTGATGCATTTCACATCTTCGCCTCAGGGAATCCAGTCCCTACTTTGATCGGGGATGTCTGTCACTCAGTACATTACAAGAACGAGAACCGGAGAGGGAAGAATGTCTCATGCTGCGTACCGTTGCTGTGCAAATGGTTTGATAGTCATTTGCCCAAGAGGGGTTCTTTCGTCTTGTCCGCAGCCACAGCTGAGTGGCCTGAGCGTCTGATGAGTTTGTCTGCAGAAGATATTGATTGGTTCGTTGACAGAGACAGGTTAGGTACCGAGGTAATCTTCAGTTGTAGTGGGTTTCCTAATGTACCTCTGATAGGTAGGAAGGGTTGCATCAACTACAATCCGTCGTTGCTAGTTCGTCAGTTCGCATATGCTTTGAGGACTCCACCGAAAGAGGAAGAGGTACAGGAATCTCTGTACCTCACGGGTACTCTAGAGGGGGATTTGTTGTCCATGCTTCAGCGTGCGTGGAACAGTATCAGCAAGAGGGGAAAGCCTTTGTTGAGAAAGAGCAACAGTCAAGCCTACCCTCCTTATTCAGCTTGGATCAGAGCCAGAGCCAACGCTATAGGGATGCCATTTCCTCATGTCAGACCAGAGAGTCCTCCACCAGTCGAAGAGCCTACCACTGTGTCCATTCATCAGCACAACCAGGTATTATCCGAGCGGGATGAATTGAAGCGGGCGAACGCAGAATTAGAGAAGGAGTTAGCTCAGCTTCGAAGTGAAAGGAACGAAGCCGTGCATGCTTTCAAAAAGCAAACAGAGTCGGTAAACCAACTGGGTGCAGACTTGGCAAAGCAGATCGCTGATCGGGAACGCTTGGGTCAAGACTTCAGGGCTGTTAATGACGTACTAGCTACGAAGAAGCAGCATTTGGACGAGGCATATAGGAGGATATCTAAGTTCGACCAGCATTGGAAGACCTCCCTGGCCACCAGGAAGGAGCGAGAGGACAAGCTGATGCTGCAGATCTCTAAGCTGGAAGCCGAAGTAAAGGACAGTGAGCGGAGGTTTGATGAAGAGACCGCCCGCAGATACGCCGCCGAAGGCCAACTCAACAAAGCCCTTGCTAACCTGAAGGGGCATAAGCTGATGTTTGAGTCTAAGAAGCGGAAACTGGAGGATTGCTTTGGCGAAGGAGCTTGGGAAAGTTCAGTTCAGGGGCTTCAGTATACCATTGTGCAGAGGGAACTACTCGTCGAGGGGTTGCTCACTTTGCCAGATCATCCAGAGACGAAGGAGTTATTAGCAGAGTATCGCGCCCGTGGTCGTACTTGACTAGTTGTATTCCTGTTGTTTTGATCTTTGCTGTATGCTGACCATCACCAGACTTGTTGGCTGAGGTCATGCTGTTGATTTGTTTTGTACTCGCTGATACTGTATACTGCCTTGATAGGCCTTTCCATATATATATATATGAGATTGATGTTTCCATGATTGGGCTCGGATTTCTTCTTCCTCTTATTATTGTCAGCACTGGCACTAAGGCACTAGGATCAGGGGAAATCTCCCAAGCACACAGACACACGCATGCATCTGCATGAAGAATTTGCATGGCGTACATTCTGTTGCTTTTCCTAACCTTTAATGTTTTCAGGTTTTTCAGGTTCACAGGTTCCGAGCTGCTCCCAGTCTCCAGGATTGATCAGAGACTCATTCACCGTTACTCAACTCGAGCTAATCAGACTAGGATCATGGATCAGGTGCAGTCAGATGTTCAAGAGCTCCGTGAACGGATGGATCATTTTATGGAACTGATGCAGGTAGTCGCTAATGGTCAGGACCAGCTTCGTACTTTGGTTCAACCGTTGATCTCCAGGGTTGATAGTAACGGCATACTTCATGGCGGAGCTGTGCCTACTCCTCCTCCAGTTGATGCTCCACAGAATGTTGTTCCTGTTGCCGGGGGCAACGGCAGTGCTAATGGCAATATGATGACCAATATCGGACTCAATGCGGCAGGCGTTGGCAATGGTAGTCTGGGAGCTAATATCAACATAGGGCCGGTCAACGGTAATGCCGGTGTCGGAAATCTGTTGGTGCCTCAACCGTGGCTTGAGGATCATCAGGATGACGTGTTTTCTCAAAGAGGTATAGAAGCAGAGTTGAATGTTGAAGCTCGACTCAGGTTCAAATCATTGGAAGACAAAATGAGAGACATTGAAAATCAGAATACTTTGGGCGTTGATATGTCCAAGCTGGGGTTAATTGCTGACTTCAAGGTACCTCATAAGTTCAAGGTGCCTGTCTTTGAGAAGTATAAGGGTACTACTTGCCCCCGTGTCCACCTTCGATCTTATTATAGAAAGATGTCTGCCTATTCTGACGATGAGAAGTTGCTGATGCACTTCTTCCAAGATAGTCTTTCTGGTCCATCCCTCGAATGGTATATGGGTTTGGAGCCCGCTACAGTGCGCACATGGAAAGATCTCGCTGAAGCGTTTGTCCTCTACTATCAGTACAACAGCGACTTGCCTCCCAACCGAGTTCAGCTCCAGAATCTTTCACAGCGGAATAATGAAAGCTTTAAAGAGTACACCCAGCGGTGGCGTGAATTGGCTGCTCGGGTTTAACCGCCGATGGTTGAGCGCGAGCTAGTGCAAATGTTCGTGGCTACCCTTCCTGGAATCTACTATGAAAAGCTGGTCAGTGGCATGTCTGGGACATTCTCGGCTCTCATCACTATGGGCGAGCATGTCGAGAATGGCATAAAGATTGGGAAAATTCAAGGCGAATCTTCCTCAGCTGGAGGAGATGGTAAGAAACCTTACGCTGGCAAGCGTCGAGAAGGAGATGCGAGTGCTGTCACCAACGCTCGGAGGAAGGGCAAGGGCCCTCAACAGCAGATTTCTAGCATAAATATCCCAGCTGCTCCGCCGCCGCAGCAGCAGCAACAACCGCAGCAACAGAATCAGCAGGGGTATAGAAAATATCAGAATCGGGCTCCTTTGGCAAATCGTCACTTTGAAGCACCGCCTATGTCGTATGCGCAGCTTCTGCAAACTTTGCTTCAGCTTCAGTTAGTTCAAAAGAGGACGTTGGCTCCCTTGACAGGGGCACCACCACCGGGATATGACGCAAATGCCACTTGCGATTTCCATACGGGGGCACCAGGTCATACGATTGAGAACTGTAAAGCTTTTAAGCACAAGGTGCAGGACCTGGTAGACGCCAAGGTTATTAACTTTTCTGATAGTGTGCCCAATGTTACCAAAAACCCTATGCCTCATCATAGAGGAGGCGGAGTGAACGCCATTATCGCAGAGGATAGCGCAGATCTGTTGACTGATGTCAAAGATTTGAAGACGCCGCTTAGTTTCGTCAAAGCTAAGTTGGTGAAGAGGGGGTTCTTCCTAGGATGTGGAGAGTTATGCATGGCTTGTGCTACACATCCTGATGAGTGTGAGCAGCTGGTAGAAGGTATCCAAAGTCTGATGTCTGAGGGTATTTTGCAGTTCAACCGGAGAATTGAAAGTGTATCAGGGGAGGTTATACTGAAGCAGGCAGATGAAGTCGCCACCATCACTATTCCTCGTCGACCTATTACCATTTCTGCGCCCCGACCACCTACAATCACTATTACCAGGGCCGGGCCAATCCCATTCGAGAGCACTAACGCCGTTCCGTGGCATTACGGTGCCGAAGTCTATTGCAATGGTCAGAAGTTAGAGCTGGAGCCGTATGGGTCGACTGTGCAGAATCTCGCAGGAGTCAGTGGTATTACTCGAAGCGGAAGAGTGTTTGCGCCGACTGAGGTTGTGGCAGAGAAAGTGGTCAGAGCTGAGGCGGCTGATAAGGGTAAAGGCAAAGCCGTCGAAGAGGTCCCTTGTGGGGCAGAAAAGGATTTGCTAGTTAAAGATGCCGAAGAGTTCATGCGGTTAATCAAGAAGAGCGACTACAAGATTGTAGATCATCTTCATCAGACTCCGTCGAAAATTTCTATTCTCAACTTGTTGCTGTGTTCTGAAGCGCACCGCACCGCATTACTGAAGGTATTAAACGCTGCCTACGTACCGCAAGAGATATCAGTGAATCAGCTAGAAGAGGTGGTAGCCCATGTTAATGCTGGCAATGGGCTAGGATTCACAGATTTAGAGCTGACTCCTAAAGGGAGAGATCACAACAGCGCCTTGCACGTCTCAATAGAGTGCAGAGGCACAATCATGTCGCATGTCCTGGTGGACACGGGTTCGTCGCTTAATGTGCTTCCGAAAAAGGCACTAATGAAGTTGGACACTCGTGGATTGCTTTGCACACCCAGTGATCTGGTGGTGAAAGCCTTTGATGGAACTAAGCGCCACGTTTTCGGAGAGTTGACCCTGCCGATTCAGGTTGGTCCGGAGACATTCGACACGGTTTTTTTATATCATGGATATCATGCCTGCCTACAGTTGCCTCTTAGGTCGGCCATGGATCCATGCTGTGGTGCCGTGACGTCCACGCTGCATCAAAAGCTCAAATATGCTGTCGGGGGAAGCATAGTAACCGTCTGTGGTGAGGAGGACATCATGGTGAGCCACTTGTCATCCTTTAAATATGTTGAAATGGACGGCGAAATCCATGAAACTCTCTGCCAAGCATTTGAAACCGTCAAGGTGAAAGAGGTAGCTCCTGTCGTCATAGAGAAGCAAGAGATGAATCTCTCCTCGTTCAAAGAAGCTCGGGCCGTCGTCGAAGCCGGTTCCACCCCAGGCTGGGGGCATGTTTTGGAGGTACCGATCAAGCAGAATAAGTTTGGATTGGGGTATTCTCCTAAAGCTGGAGCTTCATCTTCTTCGTCTAGCAGCTCGTCTCGTGGGAAGGGGCCGATCCTATTTACCAAGGGCGGAGTGATTTTCGAAAGCATCAACGCGGCGTCTGAGGACAGCGGGGATAGCGATTGTGATCTTGACGCCTGGATTCAGCCAAGCAAGCCGGGCGAGCGTCTCGACAATTTGACATTCAAGGAGATTATCCAGCTGACAAGTAATGATTTGCTTTTTACAATCTTTGTACAACCCTATGTCCTGCCCGGGGCATAGTGGTTTTATTGTCAGGGCCTTGTTGGATTATGTACATGCATTTTGTTAATAAATCAAAGGCGTTTTCTTCGTACTCAAATATTGTGTTCTCTGTTATTCTTGTTTTATGTTTATTTTGAAAAACAGTAAAATGGCAACGGGGTTTGTGCTAACCTGCATATCCTTGCTTTAAACTTAACCCTTGTTGTTGCAGGATCCACATAACATACGACATCGACTCTGGACCCTCTACGGCTCACTACGACTTCGATTGCCCGATCTATCAAGCCGAGGATGAGATTGAGGAAGACGAAGACCTTCCAGAAGAGTTGGCCCGCTTGTTGAGACAAGAGGAAAAGGTTATTCTGCCTCACGAGGAAGATATTGAGATCGTAAACCTGGGTTCTGAAGAGCTCGTCAGAAATGTCAGAGTAGGGGCTGCGCTGCAGAATGATGTCAAGCATAGACTGGTCGAGATGCTTCGAGAGTATAGTGATGTCTTTGCTTGGTCATACGAAGATATGCCCGGGCTTGACACAGACATCGTGGTTCATCGCTTGCCGTTGCGAGAAGATTGCCCTCCAGTCAAGCAGAAGCTTAGGAGGACGAGACCAGATATGGCTGTAAAAATCAAAGAAGAAGTCCAGAAGCAGTTGGACGCAGGATTTCTAGCCGTTACCACTTACCCTCCGTGGGTCGCCAACATAGTGCCTGTACCGAAGAAAGACGGTAAGGTACGCATGTGCGTCGATTATCGGGATTTGAATAGGGCGAGCCCTAAGGATGATTTCCCGTTGCCTCATATCGATGTGTTGGTCGACAACACAACCTAGTTTTCGGTGTTTTCGTTCATGGATGGCTTCTCTGGTTACAATCAGATTAAGATGGCACCGGAGGACATGGAGAAAACGACGTTTATCACCCCCTGGGGAACATTTTGCTATAAGGTAATGCCCTTCGGTTTGAAGAACGCAGGGGCCACTTACCA